>JACEGR010000829.1:0-213158 GCA_014170235.1 Listronotus bonariensis
AGAGAAGTCGCTAGAAACAGAACTTTTAGTTGAAAGTTCTTTAAATATAACAAAATCACCAGCAAAGCACACAGAGCAGTGTGTGCTTAATATGAAAAGTACTAATAACTTTCTTATAAAAGAAGTGGAAAGTTATCATGATGTGCGTCCTATAATTAAACTTAGATCTCCTGAACCACAAAAAGTAACTTTAGAAAAAGAACATAAGGAATCAATAGGACTATTTGGAATATTTAAATCACCCACAAAAGGCAAAAAGAAAAGAGAAAAAAGTGTTGAAAAAGATATTACAAAACAGGCTAGCCCAAGTCTATCTGAACAGGTTATTGTAGACATGAAAAATACTGATGATTTTCTTAAACAAGAAGTAAAAATCTATCATGATGTGCGACCGATAATAACGGATAAGCCGCCAGAAGTACAACCACCCGTTCAGGAAAAAGAACACAAAGAGTCTAAAGGTTTGTTTGGTCTGTTTAAGTCTCCCGATAAGCACAAAAAAAGAAGGAGAAGAGCATTGATAGGGATGTTCCCAAGGATACTAAACTTGTCTCATTAAAGGAATCGTTGGAGAAAGAAAAAATAAATGACACGGAAAGTGGCATAAAGAGTAAAAAAGAAAAATTTGTTTTGTCTCAGCAAGTGATTCAAAACATGACAATAACAGATAATCTTCTGAAACAGGAGATTGAAAAGTACCACGATGTTCGCCCAGTCGTTAGAGAAGACTCACAAGTAGGAGAACCTTCAATAAAAGAAATACATACTAAAGAGTTTGAAAGGGATACAAAGTTTCAAGAAAAATATACAAGTGATGTTACGGAATCTACAAGAAAAACAGAAATATTTAAGATTGTTCCAGAAACGAAAAAGAAAGGGTCGTGGTAGAATTAGTAAAAGATTCCAAGCCAGTTATTCCTGAACAACTACAAAAAAATTTACAAAGTACCAGTAATTTCCTTAAAACGGAGATTAATAACTTTTATGATGTCCGACCAATTATTAGGCAGAAAAGCCCAGAACCAGTTTTGGATCAAACAAAGGAAAAAAGGGAAAAGAAAGGTATATTAGGAATATTTAAAAAACATCATGAAGAACATGGTATAACTACCAATTATCCAGTTTTATGTGAAGATGCTTTGGTAGATATAAAACATTCTGATAGTTTTCTAAAAGAGGAGGTTCAAAAGTATCATGATGTTCGTCCGATTATAAAGCAAAAAATTTGTGAACCATCTGCTAAAGAATTCACAGAAGTGGTTACTAAAAAGGAATCCAAAGGGATTTTAGGTCTTTTTAGAAAGGCATCAGAAAAACGCGCCTCTAGTGTTGAGAAAATCCAGCAGCCAAAACTTTCAGAACAGACTATGGCTGATATGTTGAATAGTGATAACTTTCTTAAAACAGAAGTAGAAATATATCATGACGTTCGACCTAACGTAATAGGAAAACTTATTTCAGAGCCACAAGAGGAAAAGCATTTAGAAAAAGCACACAAAGAACATAAGGGTATTTTCAGCTTATTTAAAAAAGCGACGAAAAAAAGATTTTGAAAAAACTCAAAAATCAGAGCTTTCTAACGAAGTTCTTAAGAACATGCATGATACTTCTAGATTTTTAAAACAAGAAAAAATAAACTACCATGATGTTAAAGCAAATATTAGATCTGAGGATTTAACCAGTGAGCTAAAGGAAAAAGTATTATCCCCCGTTGCATCAACGAAAGAAACTGTACTTTTAGAAGATGATACCAAAGAATTACATGAGAAAAAAGAAAGCTCGGGTCTTTTTGGTATATTTAAGAAAAAGAAAAAATATCACAAAGAACCTAAAGAAGATGCAAAATTATCTCAGGAGACGATCAACAATATGCAAAGCTCTCTTGATTTTCTTAAAGACGAAGTTAATAGATTTCATGACGTGCGACCAATTACTGGTACTATAGAAGAACCTAAATCAGAGGCCGCTGAAAAACAAAAAAGAAGTCAAGAAAGAAACAACAAGTGTTTTTTATACTGATGTAGCTAAAACTATTCAAGAAAAAAACGATTTAGAACCACATGCAGATAAGTACAAAGCAGCTACAAAAACAATTAATGAAACAAAAACAGAAAACATCCCCCTGAGAATTTCTGAATCGGTGTTGCTTAATATGATCACGACTGATAATTTCTTAAAAGAGGAAGTTTCGAGATATCATGATGTAAAAATAGAAATTATACTTCCAGAACATAAGGAAGAAGCCAAAGAAGCTAAGGAAAAACAGTCTAAAGGAAACAAATTATTTGGCTTATTTGGAAAGCGAAAATCACAAGAACGAGAAATTTCAGTAGACAGAGAACACGAACAGTCCAATAAAGATAAGAAAAAGACAAAGGTAAAGAAGCATGATAGTAAAAAAGAGTTAAAGCCAGCTAAAAAACAGAAAGAAGAGCCAATCTTGATGCCAGTAAGCAGCTTAGTTGATAGCAAAAATTTCCTACAAGGTGAAATTGACCGTTATCACGATGTAAGACCAGAAAATAAAAAGCAAGAAGGGCAAAATGGTGGTCTCTTTGAGCAGCATTTAAAGAAGACTAAACCACATGATCGGAAAGAAAATAAGTTGCACAAGCCGGGAGATGAAACTAAAATATCTGAGATAGTTGATACAGCAGAGGTAAGGGAAACTATATTGGATAAAAATTTTCAAGGAAAGACAATATCTACTGTAAGTCAGGAACATTCTGAGCATGGTGACAAAATAGTAAAAGTTACTAAAGAAATGTACATTGTAGATCCAAAAATAATGAAAGACGTAGCTGAGTTGGATGAAGACATTAAAAGAAAAATTGCACAGGCAAAACTTGATGCCGATAGCTTAGATAGAGATGTTTCTAAACCATTTGTACGAGAAACCTTTTCCATTGAAAGCAAAATAATCGATAAAATTATTCCGGTGTCTACCGAGTCTGAGACTATTACTGAAACAGAAATTATTTACGAGAATGTCCCAGCTACTATTATTAAAGACACTTACGTAGCTGCCAAAACACTGGATTCAGTGTTGCCGTCCGTTAGTGATACAATGTTTAAAAATACAAACGCATTTTTAGAGCAAGAAATTTTACACTATCATGACGTAAGACCTGCTGTTAAAAAAGTTTTGGACGATACATCACAAAGTAAACAAATAACAATATTGGAAAAATCCAAATCGGAAGATTTAGATACACCACAAAGATTTAAAAAGAACGTAAAAAGGGCGGAAGCCCTTTCCGAATATTTGAGAAAAAACATAAATCTGAAGATCAGACTGTTAAATCTATGGAAGATGACAAAAAAATATTGCAGATTCGGAACTTGAAAACCAAAGGGACATAAAAGAAAAAAGAGAAAAAAGAAGGAGTGGTGGCTTCTTTTCTTTGTTCTCAAAGTCCTCCGAAGAAGGTTTAGAAGCAGACAAGAAACAAGGACCCGTTATCTATAGTCCCGAAATTATTAAAACACTACAAGATACTACAAATTTCCTTAACACAGAACTTGTTAACTATGAAGATGCAAAACCAATTTTAGTTACCGATCTTGACGAAGATATAGAAGTAGAAGAACATACAAAATCTGGCCTCTTTAGTATTTTTAGTAAAAAAGAGAAAGTCCCAAAATTACAAAAAAACTATTTAAAAACACAAAAAAGAACGGTCACAAGAAGCAAGCGACATCGCTGAAAAAACTTATCAACGACTCGAAGACCTAGATGAAGCAGTAGATAAAGGACTTCAAAATCTGAAGCTGCAGTTGACCCAAGAAAGCACTGTATTAGAAAAACACCTAAAAACTATAGAGAACAAAAATGATGATTTGATTGAAGATTTAAAGCCAAAAAAGTTACGTTTACTGAAACCTATAATTCTAGTCTTGATGATGTTAAACAAATTATAAATAAAGAAGAAAATGCCCTAAAAGTATAAAAGAAAGTGTTGTAGATGTTACAAACATTTCTAGTGATGTTCACATTAAAGATACAAAAATAGGGGTAGAAATAGAGGAAAATGAAAAAGTTAAGAAAGTTGAACAAGCTTTAGACGTAGAAGTAAAAGAAGTTGATAAGGTACAGAAAAAGGATAAAGGATTTTTTAGCAAGTTAAGTAAATTAGGTGACAAAATAACTGGTAAAAATGAAATTAAAGAAAAGTTAGTCGCTGATGATAAAGAGGTTAAAGAAACATCAGCGACAGTAGTGGATGAGATTGTAGATGAGGCAGAAAAAAAGCTGTTTTTAAACAAGAATCTGTTGAGCATTACGCTCCTTCAAAAGACAGTACAATCAGTTTTGTGAATGATATGTTGCAAAGTTTTGATTCTTCAATAAAACATGCAAATGAAGATGGCGAAAAATTAATAACTCAGTCTAAAACAGAAGTTGATCAAATTAGCAAAGACACTGATGAACTTCTAAAAAATTTAATGAGACATGTGAGGAGACTAAACAGCTAAGTCAGGAACTAGCTAAACAATCCCAACAGCAGTTTTCCAAAGATTTTTTGGAGAATGAAAAAAATCTATTGAAAAACAAACAGAACTTATAGAAAAAGATGTGGAAGAGCAACTGAAAAACACTGCTGTTGAAAGCACAAAAATAAAAGTAAATGTAGAAAAAAGGTCTGCTGAAATTTCAGATCTTCAATTAAAAGAGAGTGCCCATGACTTAAAGAAAAAAGGTGGATTTTTGGTAAACTTGGCGACAAGATCACAGGAAAATTAAAAGATGTAGAAAAATCTACAAAACAGTCTCTAAGTTCTGGGGAAGAAGAAGTGGAAAAAATTAAAACAGATACAAATATTAAAGAATTTGCTGTTAAAAAACTACAATCTGTAGAATTTGAATTATCAAACAAAGCAGAAGGTTTGGTTGATGATGCACAAAAACAATTAGAACCAGTTCGCAGTGAAATTGATACTGATATACAAAAAGATATCTTAAATGAACAGAAAAAATAAGTACAGACACACAGGGCGTGAACAAGTTAAAAGACGTACCTGCTGAAGTAGATATTGGTGCCAAAGAACTTACTGCAAGTACCAAAAAAAAGCTAAATCATCGTATATCCGATTTATCCGGAGAAGTCGAGAAAATTGAAAAAGAAACTGATGAGGCTCTAGAGGAAGTAAAAAAGAAAACTGATGGTTTTTTTAGCAAATTGGGCAACAGAATAACCAGTAAAGCAAAAAAGTTGACAAATCAGCAACAGACACATTTGACAATGTAAAGGAGAGTTCGGATAAAACCAGCAATAAAATTAAACATATCCAAGAAGAACTTGCAATAAGTACGTCGGATGCTGGACAAGAAAGTGTTAATTTGTTAACCCAACTAGGTGACAAAATCGATAACAAAGCAAAAGATACTAGGACAGTACTTAAAGAATCCACAGACCATACCAAGGATGAGATACAAAAATATAAAAGTAATGTTTCTGATACCTTAAATAAAGCAGCGCAATCACTTAATGAGAATGTACTTAATATTCAAAATAGGATATCCGAATCCAGTCACGATGTCAAAGACACATTTAAAGAAATAAAAGAAGAAACACCGTTATTAACGGTTGATAATGGAAAGGAAACTTTAGAAAAACAAAAGAAACTGATTTGCATATTGTTTCGGGAGCACAAAATGTCTTTAAGGATTCACAAAAAGCAATGGATCAATCAATTTCTAGTGTTCACACTAATATAGATGCATCTGAAGCAGAAATAAAGAGTAATATAGAAAAATCAAAGAAAAAACTGGTAGCTTTCTTAGTAAAATTGGCCAAAAATTACAGGTAAAACTAAAGATACTGAAAAATTAGTTGATCAAACAATGGATTACACCAAAGATCAGTTGGATACCGCACATAAAAATACTGAGGAATTTTCAGCCAATATTCAAAAAGAAATTACCGATGCTCTTCATAAAGCTAATAGAAATATTGAAAGTTCAAAAAGAAAGCTTCAGAAATATCAGTAAAATCTGTTGAATATTTACCCACAGGTGATGATGGTAATCCATCTCTATTTTTGGATACACACCATAAATACCTAGGAGATAGTAAACTACATCTGGGTCAAATCAAACAGCGAACCGCGGAGTTTTTGGAAGCTGAATTGGGCGATTCTCCATTTGGACAAATACCACGAACAGTAAGTGATTATGGGGGTCAGAAAAAAGAAACGGAGACAAGTAGAGGTAGCATATCCGAAGCAAATATAGATTTGTCAAATTTACCCAGTAGGTTTGAGCAAAGTAGCCAAAACGAAAGTAGTACTTATGTTTCGTCACCAGTTCTTACTAAAAAGCAATATCGAAGGACAAACGACCGGATGTCATGGAAATAAAAAATAACGCTGAGCAAGAACTTGTGGAGGTAACTAAATATATTGTAACAGAGCCTGAAGAAGGCTTACCACAAAAATTGGTTAAACCTAAGCCTTTGTTTCATATAGAATCTGAGGATGATGATTCTCTAGATCTTTTGAGAACGAAATCTTATGAAAGAAGCGATAGTGTAAAATCGAATGTACTTGAAACTTTAACAGAAGATGCTGTCGATAGTCTTTTGTCAGATTTAAATAAAAATTTGGGTGATGCCTTAGCCACAACCGACGAAATCAAAGTAGAATCCAAAAAAGATGTGGAGAAAATAGTGTTACTAAAGGACCATATAAAAGACTCTCAAGCAGATGTAGAGCTTATCGAACAAAAGTTGCGTGACTTAGACAGAGCGTTAGACTCTCTTGAACAAGCCGAGCATACCAAAACTAACTTGGGGACCGAACAAAAACTTAAAAGAGTTGAAAGAAAGTTTGAAAGAATGGCTTCAGAACTTCTAGAAGAAGAAAGTAAAGAAGCAAAAGCAAAGCAGCTCTCCAGTCCCGAGGTAGATGAAAAACGTGAGTCAGAATTTCAAAAGTTGGTGTCCCAGATCAGCACGGAAGAAGTATCAGATTTTCAAAGAGAATACAGCCATTTATGGGATGAAAATACATTTTCAAAGAGCGATGACTGGGAGTCAAAAACACCAGACAGTCAAGGAGACGTACAAGAACTTCCGAAAGGTAGATTTTAGATGTTGCTTTAATGATTTTTCTCTCACTAAATCATCATTCACGCATAATAAGTAGAATAAATACTATCACGATTTTAACTTAATAAAACCCGCAGCATGCAATATTTCAACTAATAATATACCTATCGAACTTTTTTCTTCGATCATCCGGAAACGCGATTATAATACAATTAACTGAACTTCCTTCCTCGTAGGTGAAATTATTTACATGGGCCCTGTCAATCTAAATAAAGATAAATTAATTAATCCAGGGGGTCTCGAAGTTAATGTGATTCCAATTATGAAAAGTCCTTGCAGCTCACCAAAACCAAAAAAGAAAAACAAAAGAGCAAAATCTGAAATGGGTTTTTATGAAAGTAACAGATTTAAGATTGACGACGACAGAGGCAGCTTGCCAGACATAAAAACCTCCTCCAAAGGATTATTATATGAAACTGTCATTCAGATGACACCCGAAAGATTTTTGGGAAGAAGTCTTAATACTAGTAACGAGTCTCTGGCAAGTTCACGAAGAAGTAGTGAAAAATTGTCGAAAAGCCTTGGAAGCACTGATTTGTTTTCACAGCAAAGTATAACAGGAGCAGTAAAACAGTGGCTAGAAAAGTCAAGTCCGTTTGGTTCTGTAGATAATATTGATGTTCAAAGTATAAGTACAAGTTTACATGAGACTATTGATAGTGCATCAGTATTAGATGAAGATGATATTATGGAGAGTTCGGTTACATCTTTATCTGATGATCGGTCCCTGTCAAAGTTTCTCCCTAATATAATAATTTCAGAAGACAAAGAAAATAATAATTTGAAGAATAGGGTGCATAAGAAATGGGATAGTAATTTAGGTAAATTAACGCATTAGATTTAGACCCAGAGTTGACGGGGCCCGAATTTGTTTTCGTTTTATTTTTTGCATGTCTTTTTTTAAACAATAACAACTTCCACTTAGCACCAGCAATCTTTGGCTTTTTATGTTTTGTTATTTTAGTAATCATATCGATGTTGTCTGTGTCAGATTCATTATAGGGTAAGTTTATTTTGGGTATATTTAAACTGTATAAAAGTATATATGCCTGAATAACCTGCTTAATTTTACTAAAGTTATTAACAAAATTAATATTTCTTGTACTGCTAGATCCCGCTAACATTTAACAACATCTTTTTAGAAACTAGCTGCGAACTAACCCAGGCTGAATCATCACTAACAACTACCGATTCATCCATACCACAACCCAAACCACGAACTGCCAAGCCTGATATACCACTGGACTTTTCAAAAACTCAACCAAAGACCGATAAAATTTTATCTCCAGTACGTGACGATTTACTTGATAAAGATGAAGATGACTTTGCGACTTACTCAGATCGCAAAAAGTTCTGGGAAAATGTCTCTAAAGAAACCGCACATAAAAGAATGAGTCTTCATGAAGTTTCATTTGCTGAGAAAGAGATATTAGCTAAAAAACGAACGTCTATCCACGAAATCGAACAACCACCTATTCCAAAACCCCGTTCCACCTTACAGACCTCCCAGAGTCTTTTGAAACGGATGTATCTAAACAACCAGTTCAAGAAGAAACCAGCAAAGAAAGTACAAATATTAAGGAAAAACCGCAACAGAATTAAAAATAGACAAAGCAATAGAGGCAGATAAGATTCATGCACAAGAAGAATTAACGTCCATAATTGAGGGCATAGAGAGCACCAACAAAAGCGAAAAAGTTTTGACCGAATATCAAGCCTCCTTTATGCCACCATCTGAAAGAAAAGAAAAGTTCAGATTTACTGAAAAATCGCAGCAAAGCTCCGAAAGTCAAGCTGACAGGGAAGATAGTTTAGATTCAGATAAAGCTCAAAAAGGAAGTAGTGTCATTTTTGAACAAACTGGCTATATATCTGACAGTGAGGATGTCGAAAACGTTATATCTGACTCTGAAATTGAAGACAGAGTACCACAAATTAGAGAAAGGCAGATGAGCGTCTTTGCACCACCAGTAACTCAACGTAAAACAATTTATGAGCGTTCATCTTCATTGCCCACCGAAGATTTATATGAAGTATCCAGAAATTTAAAACATCTTAAGGAAAAATATGAAGAACAGATTAAAAAGGATCTAATAGAAGAACAGTTTTTAAGTGACAACGAGGAGGAAAGCTCTCCAGAAAGAAAAACTTTGGAAATGTTGCATGACGACAAAAAAGCCCTGATAAAACTGTTATAGACGAAACATTGTTAAAAATTACTAAGGAAGAATCACTAGAAGAGACAATAAGTGAAACTGATGAAACTAAAGTGAAATATTTTCAAATCTCTAGCTCTATTAATGAAGGAAAAATAAAATTTAATCAAGTTGATAGTAAAGATGCTTTTAAACCAATTAAAAAAGAAATAAAAATACCAAACACCGAAGAAGTCAAACTGTTCATTGAAGCAGAATCTGCTTACATATCTGATGACGTAGGGGCAATGAACGACATGCAACAATCAGAAAAAGTATCAGTTAAAAATTTAGCTAAAAATTTCGAAAAGCAAGTTAGTTTTAAAAATAATGAACATTTAAATGGTTTAGATCAGCAAAAGGAATTACTAAATGCACTATCAAAACCTACAGAGGTACAAACAGTTTTTTCTGACTCAGTTGAGAATTTAACATGTAAATCTGACTCCCACAGAGAAATTGAAAGTGCCAATCAACGCATAACTTCTGTATCTCAACAGAGTCACTCATCAGACCATAGTGAAGATATTTTTGAGAAACAAATTTATAAAGATGATAGCTACATCTCCAAACATTTTATGGAGGTACATGTCGACAAAAGTGAAACAGAAGATTCAGAAAAGCTTGCGGAAAATGAGCCAGATACAGATTATGAAAGTAAAAGTTTAGACTTAATTAATGTGGATCAATCAATAAATCTTTTAACTGAGGAAATTCCAGAAATTACTTATACTTTATCCGGGAAACAAAGGCGAATTAGTGAGGAAAGTGATGAATGTTCGGAAAAAATTGAACAAACTGTTGCTGTATCTCCTATAGTAGAAGTATCAGAAAAGCCTACAGTTGAGTCACCCATTAAACAACCTGAACAACACATTCAGGATATTGTTTGGGAAACGACTGTTGAAACGCATTCCGAACCCAAATTTGAAGAGAAAGTTGATGACATATTTTATACCAAAGATGAAAGAAAACTTACTAAAGAATTTATTGAAGCTGAAAAAATCATAGGGGAACACTCTGTGCTAGTAGAAAAAGATATAGATTTAGATAAACAAGTAGATTTGAGTAGGTTTGATAAAGCACCATCTTTAGAAGAAGATGAGTACTCACAAGTTGAACATATTCTTTCTCGACAATCATTGACAGATTCTGATAAATGTGATAGACAATGCATAAACAATGATAGTTCTCAGCCAAATGTCTTAGATTTGGAATACTATGAACAAACTTCACAAAAAATGATGTACTCACAGAAAAGGAAATTTTAAAATCCGAAGTATCAAGTATTAAAGAAAATATATCTGAAAAACTAACTAAAGAAATCCACGACACGCTAAGCAAAAAACTAAAAATCAGAAGATATTGTGATCGAGAAAGCGGTATCTGAAGAAGTAGATGATAAAACTCTTGACGAGCTAAAAGAACTTATGGTTGAAGAGGCACTTGAAGAGCTTCATCATCAAAAACCACTTGATAAAGCAGTTATAGATAAACGATCTGAAAACTTTTACGATAAAGATGATGATTTAAGCAGCACTGGACTAAGAGAAGAGTCAGAATTATGTTCAGAAATGCATACGGACCAATCAGATTCTCTTGCTTCGGACCGTATTAAATCCGAAAGTCATAGTGAAATAGAAAAAATAATTTTAGATACTTTTCAGCATATGAAAGTTGATCCAGAAGAAGCAAAAAAATTGCCTCCCAGTTAATAGAAGAAATTGAAGTTGAAATTCAAAACAGAGGCGAATTAACCCGATCGGAAGCAACCCAGGAATCTTTGTCGTTTAATCCGGAAATGTCTAGCTATCTTAAAAAGTTAGCAGAAACAAACGGTTTGGATGAAAGAGAGGTAGAGCTGGTTGAATCAGTTTTGGCTAGACGACAACGTGAATTAGCAAAATTAGCAAGAGGTGATACACAAGCATCCAGTATGGAAATAACTGATGAAGATTTAAGGTATAGTGGTGGCGAGTTAGCTGATTATACCCATACTTTGGAACAACAAATTGGACAATTAGAAGCTGAAAAGGTCCATGATTTAGCACTTGAATATGACCTTATAGGTCACGAAAAAGAATTTTATGAAAAGTCTGAGGCATATGAAAAAATTAATGAGCAACATAAGACCGAAAATGTGTTTTCAGAAGATTCTCAAAGCTATGAAGATGCAAAATTTAAAGTAACTAAAAAAGATTCAAATGTTTCAATTTTAGACTCTGTTACAGGCGAAAAATGCTACACAGAGCAAAAGAATGTAATACTTGAAGAAGACGAAACTATTTCTGAGTCTAGTTTGGAAGAACATGCAAAACTACATGCCCATGTAGACTCTGCTATATCCGAAGCTATATTAACACAACTTGATAATATGGAAACAATGGATATTAAAGCTGGTACTGTCAAGTTGGATTCAATACATAAGTTTAGTGAAGAAAATAGACATAAAGAAATAAAAAGTGATATATTACAACAGGAAGAGAATACAAAAATAAAGAAGAAAAAGTTGTCTCTAAAGTTTCGGGTAAGTATGGTTCCGATCTAACATCTAAGGAAATAACTGACGATTTTTTAAAAGAATTAAAATCCACAACAACAAAGGAGTATGATGAGTCACTTATAAAAGATAAGTCACAGCATAAAGAAGAAATAAAAAAATTGAAAAACTAGATAACGGTACGGAACTTTTAACTAGTGTAGCTGTAGACCAGAAGAGAGTTGTTTCAAGTAATGAAATTATTACCAAAGACAAAACCATAGAAGAATTAGTACTCATTTCATCAAAAACAATTGATACTTATGATTTGAAAGAACTGTTACATGACGGTAAAAAATTAGAGTCCGAAATAGCAGTTACAAAAATTGAAACATTTCATCGTACATCCAGCTCAGACTCAAAGTCCAGTTTAGATTCAGCAAAGTCCCCTGATAAAACAATTGAAACATATGAAAAAGATTATGTTAAACTTAGAAAAACAAAATCTGAAGTAGATAGTAGTAGTAGCAGTTCTAACTTAAAACCAGATCGTAAGTCAGGAATAGAATTTGAAGCATACTCTAGCTCTGGTGAAAGCCACTACCAAAGTTTTGAATTAGATAGTGGAAAAAGTCGCCCTTGCTCTTCAGATATTGAGGGAATTGTAGCTGCTGTCTCTTCAGAATATGAAACTGCACTAACTTCAACCCAAGAATACTCAGCTAAATCCCATATAACCTCAACAGACTATCATACGGCAATTAGCAGCATTAGTTCCAAGGAAAGCATGAAAAGTTTAGATAGTGAAAGTTCCGGAAACTTAGCCAGTGTGGAAGTGTCTGAGCATTCCGAGACATTAGTACCATCTAGCAGTGACTTAGACGGTGATATTCTTGATTCTCTTGACCAACATATCCTCGAAGATGCCGATCCATCATCTGGGTGGACTAGCAATATTAGGACGGGTAGACAAATTTCTGATCTTACTGACTCAGAAGTTGTTGGGGAATCTATTGACATATCCGAAGAAGATACAAACGATGGAGCCGGTAAAGGTATTGATATGCAGTCAAAAATGAAACGATCGGCAGAAATGACATTTCAACCTGAGCCCAAGGTTTTAGCACCTGAGTCTCCACAAACTGAAACCAATGAGGTAGAAGAGAAGTTTGGGCAGAGTCTGGATGAAGGCAGTATCCTTAGCATGAGTGTATCTAGTGCGTCAAGTACAGGTGCTCAGCGAACTGTTATTGAAGCATCTGAGCGCTATGAGGGTAGTATGACTATATCTGGTGTATCTGAGCACCATAGCCTTGAAGATAATGAAACTACAATGCGGGGAAGTCAGGAAAGCTTGCCACTTACACCTACTTTTCAGAAAAGTTATGACATGGCAACTTCTACACCTCAAGTTCATCCAGATCTACCTATTGAGCATGTTACCATTACTACTTCTTCCGTTAAGGAAGGTGGTATTTATAACGCTAGTACTCAAATTACTTCAGAAATGAGTGAAGGAGGGGACGGTGTTGGGTTTTGGGAAAAATACCTTTAGATGAACCCAAAAAAAAGGGTCACCGACGGACTGAAAAGTACTATGATGGGTATATCTTTACTGACCCGTTCCGCCGATCAAAGTATAAAAGAAGTCGTTAATAACGAAAAGAAAGAAAAAGAAGTTGATGAGTCAGAAAAGATGTTGATGAAAAAGAACAATTTCAAAAAGAATTTAAAGACGAAGTCTTTGATAATGAGGATGCGTTGGATATATCTCGACCTCAATCTGGATTTAGCAAATCAGATTCAGAACGGGAAAGGCCTATATCAACCGCATTTTCTGACGATAAAGTGGAGTCTGAATTAGCTGAATTAATAAAATCTTCTGATGTTACTGAAAGTACTGATCCAATTGAAAGGCCTAACACGCCAGAACCTCAAGATGTTACTAAAGATGGATCTCCTGAGTTTAGTTTAAGCATTATTGGTGATATTGAACAAGAGTTTTCTCCGCGAACTAAAGAATTTGCCATGGAGCTTCAAAGAAAGCGATCAACTTCAAGTATATCTGATATATCTAAAGAAATATTGGAAAAACGTGATTCGCATGGAAAATCTAGCAGTACCTCAAGTGAAAAATCTAGTTTTGAAGAAGCTGAGGCTGAGGCAGCTTTTAATATGGTAGCCCACATTTCTCCAGCCCACAAAGTAAAGCAAATAGTACCTATACTAGAAGATGAGGATGCAGAAAAGCATGAATTTGAACTAAAAGAAAAAGCACGAAAAGACCTCGAGTTAAAAAAGCACAATTAAAAGATATAAGTCCTGGATTTATACCTGACATTACTGTTACTGATATGACTCCAGATTCAGAACATGATAATAGCGAACCCAAAGAAGAAAAACAAAGAGAAAATGAGATTAGGCAGAAAGAGACAGAAACAAATAAAACTAATGAAGAAAATTTTGAACAAATTAAACAAGATACAAAAACTGATCAGGTAACAAAAGATCATAATATTCAGCAGACGAAAGAACCAATTAATAAAGAATTTAGTGATCAAAATATAGAAGATGAAATTTTAACAACGTCAATGATGAAATCCAGCCTTATTGATTCCGTAATTACTGACTCAAGTAGCAATGTAGCAACGATAATTGATACTCCGAACGCCGTAGAAAAAGATATAGATTCTCAAAGTAGCGACTCATTCGAAATGTTAGAAAAACCAGATATTATTGACGATTTTGTGGTAATTGAAGAAGTAGGTAAAGAAGCCCAAGAATTTGATACTGAAGGTCAAAGTTTAGAAATCGATAAAAAGTCAAAAAAGTAAAGAAACATGATGAGGAAATAGAAAAATATTTAGTTCACTCCGCACCAACACCATTAACCAGAATGACAGATGGTAAATATAGTCATGACGGCTCATCTAGTGATGAACTTGGATTTGAGTTTGAAGACAGCCCTCCCAGGCTTGAAAATGATAAACGTAATGTTGCTTCCACAAGCGATTATGGATATGAGTATGATCGAGAGTTAGAAGCAAATAAAAAGTGGATAGAACAACAGTTTCAAGGAGATCAGGCAGCTATGATTGCGGCAGGGTACGGATATGAAATGGAATTCGAACGAGGACCCTTAGAGGATATTAAAGAGGAAGATATAAATGACTTTGCTGCTTCTAGTTATGGTTCACAAAAAGAATCTGGTGGTAGTTTAGGCAGCGTAAAGGATTCCTACTCAAGTACTCCTGACTACGACGTACTTGCAGGACGAAAATATTTTACAAGAACAGGAGAACACGATGATCTTTCGGTAAATAGTTTACAAGAGTTTGAAAATCTTGAACAGGCTATGTCTTTAGAAATGAAACGTTTTCACCAGGGTCAGGGATCCGACTCTTCAAGCAGTGGGAGCTTTAAAGTTAAATTTCATTATGGAAAAAATAACACTGGTGATGACATTTCTGTAAGTTCCTTAAAAGAATTTGAAGGTCTTGAAAATGCCTGTATTCAAGCTCATAAAATTGAAGTTAAAGCTAAAGAAGAAGAGGCTATGCTGGCACAAATTGAAGAGGGTCAGGAGAGCATCGCCTCCGAATCAGAAAGTTGCGAGACGGCAGGAACCGAAAAAAAAATAACTGACACGGATGAAGAAGAAGATTATGAAAAACGCATGTTTGAAATAGATGAAATTATTAAGCAAGCTCAAACTAACGTGGAAAGATTCATAGATTTAAGAGAAGTAGAAAAACTGAGTCTTTAGGGCGGGGTGATTCTATTGAGGAAGTTTCAAAGGTACCAGAACTTGAGCTCGATACACCTGTTGTAAAATCAACGATTAAGGTACAGTGGAAGGAAAGCGAAGACATAATGATAAGTTCTACAGATTCTCTGGATTTAAAAAAGAGGCAGAACGACGTGACAGCACTGATAGTCTGGATGCACAACCAAATGCCGCTGATATTATGACAGCTAGTACAGATTCCATTGAGTTCCAAGCTCAAAAAGCAAAAGATAATATTATGTCTGACTCAATTGAAGTGCGTGACGAAAAAAGTTACATGGTTTCAAGCGATTCACTAGAGCTGGCCCAAGCCACAAGTTTGGGACTAAATGTTATTCAAAGCGATTCTATCGATGAAGATGGATCAAGGATTGGAGTATGTGATCACAGCAGTGGGAGCACTGGAAAAGATTTTAGTTCCTCTGCTCGAGAAGAGTTACTGGTGGAACAGGATACTGGCAAAGAAGAAAAGGAAGATTATATGCATCATAGCATTGAAAGCTTGGATCCTACAAGCTCTGCAGCTACCCATGCAACCATGCAATATGACACTGATTCAGTATTTTCTGGAAGTTTTACAAGCGGTGGATCAAACACTATGGTGTCATCTACAGATACTATCGATCCATTGTATCCACAAACAGTTGACGTAGGAGCTGCTGCAAGAAAAGTGTGGTTTGATGAAGAGTTTGGTGGCAGACGCGTGACAGAATACGTGGAAGAATCTTCGCGACCATATGTTTCCGAAACCATAGAGCCTTTAGATGATAAACACTTTTCACACACCATTCATAGAAAGGTTGAATTGGCTCCAGAAGTAAGGAAAGTTACGTTTACAGGACCTGATGCTGAAGATCAATTAAAGAAGTTTATAAAGGAGTTTAATGAAGGCGAAGATATACAGGAAACTCATGAAGTAGATGAACACGGCAATGTTCACACCAAAAAAGTTATCCAAAGACGGTTTATTGTCAAAGGTGAGGGCGGGGATCAGCTGATGCATAAAGATGATATTGAAGACTATTTTAGGCAACTTAATCAGCCTGACGTAGTCCAAGATCGTGGAGTAATTACACGAACTACCAAAGAAGCTGTTATCACCAAAACAGGAACAAATGAAAAGAACAGTGTAGAAACAACAACCAAGATTGTCGATGCTCCTATTTCCGAAATATCATCATTAACACATTCTCTAACAGGTTTGTTTGTTGTTTTTAGGTAATAACCGGTTATTCTATCCTTTGATCCTGTATTTTTTAATTTTGATCATCCATTTTAATAATTAATGTTTTATTTTATTTAATTTAGTTATTTCTTTACACTTCACATGTTCACTTTTTTGTTAGGTAAGTTTAATTATATTTGGTTTGCATGGGTTTTTAGTGCATGGATTTTTACTACAATACTACTTTGGTCTAAAAAATGTGTAAACTACCTACTACTGGTTTTACTCGACAAACTAAATGGATATATGGACTGCAGGTAACTTAAACTTATTCTGTTAAAAATAACCTATTGGGAAATTAACATCAACGCAATATAAGGAAAAAAACCGGTGGTCGGTAGTTACATTACCAACATAGACTTGTAAATTTATTATAATCTAATAGGCTTTAATGTTTTATAGGTACTGAACACTCACAACCCTCTGGGTCTCAGCAGGGAGCCTCTTTGCACAGAGGTTAGTAGTATGACTTTAATATTTTTTTCTTTGTTAGCTTATAAATAAACAAAATACATATTTTACTGTAAAAATAGTAAATGTATAAAAGTATTAAAACAAATTTCGTATTGCTTTACAAAGTATTATAAAGCTTTAGTTTTTTTCATTACAAATAAATTTTGACTTAAAAATGTAGTGCAGGATCGATATACACCTCGTGTTAAAACATTCGTGAGCAATATTTACTAATGCATTAAAAGAAAAGAGTCTAAAGCAACGATAAAATGAGACTCCCATTAGAAAGATGTCTACATGCAGGCGTTTTTTGTCTAACCTCTACCTGCTAGTGTTTAACTCACAGAAACTTAATCAAGTGCATCGAGCTGGCACGACGTGTATAATAATTAAACCATTTTTATATATAAATTTTAGTCTACTTAAGTTTAGACCATATGAGAAAGAAAATTATTAATAATTTTACGAGAAAAAATTATTCTTTATAAAAAGTTCTGCATGGTCTAAAACCTAAAATGCAATCATTAGATATTATTTTTTTAGTGGTATACGAGGTATGTAAAAAATGTAAATTTTTGTCAAAAGGAAAGTACCTTTATTTTTTATAATAAAAAAATTTTTATAAGAAGAAAATGTTTAGAAATAAAAATAACATTCAAATATACAAAGTTGTTCATTTTCAAGAAAAACGTTTTTTTATGCGTAAGGGGTGGAAACTTAATTTTGTACATTTGCTCATACCTATTTCGAAATATAATATGTAAAGAAAGCTTAAGAACTGTCAAAAGAGTCACAGAAACGCTTGTTATGGCAGAAAAAATGCATTCTTTATTATTTTAAATAAACCAATTTGCATATTTAAAAAGTATGTTTAATCCTAAACTATCTTTTCTTTATAAAATTTTTCGATATTATGAAAAATAAGGGTACTTTTCTCTTAAAAAATATTCATATTTTTTGACATACCACTGCAAAAAATTCATATCTGATTTGATTTTAGGTTTAAGACCATGCAGAACTTTTTATAAAGACTTTTATTTTCGTAGAATTAATAATAAAAAAGTTTTCCATATGGTGCAAACTTAAGAAGAGACGCTGTATTTTTACATACTTGTAAATTCGTCTTGCCTTAGGGCTACAAATTTTTTATTATTTGTATTTTTTTACAATTACCTGTGAATATTTTTTTTCTGTACATTTTTTTTCATATTTTATTGGCTGTAATAAGTGGCAAAGTATGTCGTAAAATCAAGTAATTATTTATTTTTTGCTTTTTTGATCAATTTTTAGGGAGTTTCAAATCGGAATATTTTTTTCTTTTGTTGGGAATATTTTAATTTAGAAAAAATAATTACCTTAAGACTTTTAAAGAATTTTAGGTTTTACAAAAGTAAAATAAAAAGTTTTTTATTTCATGTCATCGTCCTTGTCTAGTAACACTGTACCTTATTAACGGGTGGGTAACGCCCAGTACAAAAACCACCATATATAATTTTTTAAATGCTAAAAAATAGGTATTTATATGCTAAAAATTTTACGTAGAATCTAAAAAACAAATAAGATACAGAATTACTACTACTAAATACTATTAAAAAAAAAACAAACAAAAACAAAGTTGACATAAACTTCCGGTATAACCGGAGAAGTATAAAAATATTTTAAAAGTATGCCTTATACTGACTATACAGTGTGAGTCAAATTAAACCTGCACACTTTTTAACTAACAATAACCTTTTATTGTTGCGCCTTTTTTATTTTTCAAGGCCTAAAAGGTTTCATTTAAAAAAACGAAAGTTTAATATGGATCTTTTTTTGGAGAACCCTGTATAATTCCACCATCAGCGCCGCAGCTGATGCTCACAACAATGGGCTGAGAGGAAATTGGTCACGAAAATTTGTCGCTGGCTCACGGTCAATTACGTAATTTTTTTTTACCTTTGGACAAACCACGAAGGCTAAAAGCCTAAATACTAACGTACCGTGGGTGTCTTAAGCGAGGTAAGAGGGAGTTTGTTGACACGGGACTTAAATACTTGAAGATTTGGGGGAAGGAAAGACCTCCGCGGGCAGCAGGTTCCACAATCTAGAAACTCTAGGGATAAACTAACCAGAACAAACAAAGTGGGAAGTTCGGGGCCTGTCCAGTTGGACTATATAGGAATGCATACGCGCGAAACTACGAGTTTCTCTGCTTCGGAACCGTAAATGAAGGAACTATACTGGACAATTCTTCAGAGAAGAAGCCATGGATTTACCTATAAAAAGCGATAAATCCCCCACAGCCCGACGATGAGCAAGAGAGGGAAGCCTTTCTGTAAGTTAAGGATCATTAATGAGATGAATAGCTCTCCTTTGAATAGAATCAAAAATGCTTAGGGTTGTGGGGGACGCCATGCCCCAGATATGAGAACAATATTCCAAGGGAGGTCGGATTTGGGACACATACAAAGCGTATAAATTAGAAGGGAAGAAATACTTTTGGGTCGAAAGAGAAATCCAAGCTTTGTTGAGGCTGCCGTGGCTATAGATACAATGTGTTTATGCCAGTTAAGGTTACTTTCAAATGTAACACCCACAAGATTGAAGGTGTCTTTGCTCTGTAAAACTTGGCCGCTCATAAGTAGAGGATGAGTATTTGATGACTCTTTTGCGACAAGGAACATGATTGTGTTTTGGATGCATTAAAATGAACGAGATTTTTGGCGCCCCAATCCAATATTAAATTAAGATCCTGCGAAAGAGATATCTGCATCGCCCAGCGTTTGTTTTTCAAGTCAGGTTTAGGGATGGGTTTGGAAACCTGAAAACTGGAGTAAAGGGTACTATCGTCGGCGAAACTACGAATGGAATTAGTTGTGGACGAGAGAAGGTCGTTGATGTGAAGAAGGAACAATGTTGGTGTCAGAACTGAGCCCTGAGGGACTCCAGCATTTACTTGGTGAAAGCTTAAAGAATGGCCGTCCACAATAACTGATATACCACGATCAAATAGATAACTAGAGAGCCAAGTACAGAGTTTAGTTGAAAGACCATAGGAGGGAAGTTTATTAAGAAGTGCGGCATGCCAGACCTGGTCAAAAGCTTTGGATATATCAAGAGCAACGATCTGGGACTCACCTAGAAACTCAAGAGACTTATTCCAGCAGTGTGAAACGAAGGAAAGAAGATCTGCTGGAGATCTTTTGTGGCGAAATCTATACTGCCTATCATGCATAATTTTGTGTTTTTCTAAGTACTTAAGAATTTGTGAATAAATTAATTTTTCCTTTACTTTACAATAATAATGCCTTTTCTGGTTTTAAACTCTCCTAAAATCGATCGTAAGCTTTCTAACATCATGTGGTCTAGATACATTAGTATAGTAAACATTTTGTTCGATGCTGTAGCCTCAATAACCCGTAGAACGCCGTTACATTACGAAATCAGCATGGAAGACCAAACAGAAGTAAATCTCAGGGAACATGATTGGCGCTTTAATTTGCCACAACATGGTAGATAGTTATTCGTCCATACAGTTTACATTTCTCAATTTTCACACGGTTAAGGGAATGATGTTGCCTTAATTAAGGGTCTTAGTTAGTTTATTAAACGTATTAATATTCAATTTAGGATTTATATTTTACCCTCATAAAACTCAAAGTTTGGTTAAAGTGTGTATTCGTAATTTTAGGTTTTTGACTTTATTCGGAGAATTATTTTAAAACCAAACTACCGGCACAATTATTTAAAGATATACAGTGCATTTCTTTAATCCTTTCCAGTTATTTTTAAAACGAATTAAAATAAAAAATTTAAACTTTGAAATACTATATTTTTGAGTGAAATTGACAGATGAAATTTTTAATATGGCTGCTGGGTGCCATCTTGGGAAATAAAAATTAATAAAAAACCTTCTGGCAAGTACAGGGCGGGCAAAATTGGGCGTTTTTATGGGTTGTCTCACTTATTATTGGTGCTATTAAAAAACTGATGAAGGTGCTATGGTCCTGATTTTGGAAAAACTGAAAATGGCGTAGTTAACATTTTTATAAAATTATTTATCTTAGAGATTCGAGGAAAAATTGTAACGTAGGTTTTAATTTTCACAGAAGAAAAAATACATTAACCTGTATCCAAAACGTTTTTTGACGACTAAAGGATTAAAAGCGGTTTCGGGGAGCGCAAATTAGCTAAAATGGCATTTTAGCTTTATTGTTTGTATTAATTGATAAATATCGGTCCGATTGGAGGTTGCGTTTAGAAATTCTGACGGTGGTCGGCGTTGCCCGCTAGGGAGGGCTTCCCAGTTCTCCCTATTTAGAAAATATCGGAAGTACCAACATTTTGTATTGAGTAATGGTAATGACTTTATAACTCAGGGTTATAAAGTACTCCTCAAGAGATTTAAAATGATACGGCACAAGACCCTATTATCTATTTAATTTTTTTTTCCAGGTGGAGGCCAGCAGCCACCTTAAATTTTTTAACTGGCAATTTCACCATAAAATATAGTATTTAGGCAATAATTTTATATCCCAAAGTTTTAACTAACTTAATTCATCAGTAAAATTTTAAAAAAATGGGGAACGGCATTACAAAATGCACTGTATTATTTAATGCAAGAAATAGAAAAAGTATTTTTCAGTTTCAATAAAACAAAAATTTCAGTATTAAAAACTTTACGAAAAAAATGTTTTAAAGTGTAAAAAAGTTTAAAAGTTTTGGTGTAATATATTTTTTTCCTACTTTCTTGTCTTAAAAAACAATTATTTTACGACTTTTTACTTACATCCAGAAATGTCCAGTCAAATCGTCATTTCTAACGGTCACAGATGGCCCACATTATACCAAATTGCTGTTTACACATTTTACAATAAAATGTATCTTCTTTAAGGTAGCATACTTCCCGGAAATACCTAGGTGTTGTCTTTTTTGTCAATTTATGTTTATGTTTGATGCCTCTTTTATGGGTATTTTAGAGAATATTTCCAATGTTCAATTACAGGTTATTTTTTGACCACCTTTGGGAAACATATAAACGACCACCCTTTTATTTGACAGGGGTTCTTGATCCATTAAATAAAAAACACAGAGACCGAAGCGCGGCTCCTCTCATCTTTCGCACACATGCAACGTGCCGCGGGAAGAACTAGTTGCCGTCTACAGCAACAGTGTTGCCAGGTTAAAATTTTTGAAAGCAAAAATGACATTTAAAAAACTATGTTTTTGTAGTAATTGTTAATTTGTTTTTTAATTTTATACCTGTAGATACACACTTAACCTAACTAAGAAAAAATCATAACACCTATTGAAAAATTACTATTAAATTTTTAGGATAAACCTAACAAAATAATTTATTTAATAATGAAAAAACTACGTTTAAGCAAAAAAATAATTATAATGATAATAATAATACATACCCGCTCTAAAATGTGTACAACTGGATACCTGCAGCATAATACGAAGTGTTTTCGCGAGAAGACAAAGTATTTTTAAACCATCCTTTTAAGTATCCCACCGTGTTTTAAAAAACCGATGAAGTTCCATCATTTGTACAGTTATCAAAAATCCTGAAACACGTCAATTTAAGGGGAACATTTTTTCTGTCCAAATTTACTTGTTCAGCGTTATCTCCTAACCACACAAACAAACACAAACGTCAAAAAGTTCAAATGCAAAAGGGAGTCAAGCAATACCTTATCCTCAAGGGTTTTAAATTTTCTTTTAAATAATCTAAACATTTTTAAAATCAGTTCAGTAGTTTTCGGAAAATCACACCCCATATATCGGGTCCGTAGTCGGTGGCTTACCCCTATAACCTTTTTATTATTTAAAATATCAAAATAAAATTTGGTACGTAGGTATGGTACATGCATGCATGCATTGTTTTTAGATTCCCGTTGTTTCCTATTACTTCCGTTTAGCCAGAAACGCCGTTTCTTCTTTAAAATAAAACACTCGGTACATTTTAACAAATTTAAATGGAAAATGGCATTCCGAGTACAATGACAAAACATTAGAATTTATGGCACTTTAAATTAAAAATTAAACAAAATTAGAGGTTAGATGTCAAAAAGTAGCACATTAAGTGTACTCGAAATATCATTTTCTATTCAGATTACCAAAAAAATATTCCGGGTATCACGTCAAAAATAAGAAAGTCAAGGTTGTTTCCGTTTAAACTGAAAGTAATAAGAAATAGCTAAATCTCCGAACCAATCCACATTTATATGATATACCTAGGTAGCAAATTTAATTTTAATATTGATGATAAACAATAAAAAGTTATAGGGATGAGCCATCGGCTACAAAACTCGGTATTTGAAATGATTTTTTTCGAAAAATACTAATCTGGTTTTATAAAACTAAAGTCTATTAAAAAAAGAATTTGAAACCCTTTACGATGAGGTATCACTTGACCGTCCCCTTCCTTTTTGACGTTTGTGTTGGCCAGGGGTGAGTATAACCCTAGAAAAGTAAATTTTGCCACAAAAATGTTTCCCTTTAAATATAAAAATTGACGTGTTTTAGGTTTCCCCAAGAACTGTACAAATAACGGAATTATACTGGGTGGCTCGTTTTTATTGGAATGCAGTGCATAACATTACTTAAACGTGAGAATTAAGGAACCGAATATAATAATAATAATAATACTAATAATAAATAGTTCATCTAGAGAAAACTTATTCTAAGTCAAAATTTCCTGGATTTTTTAAACATATTATGAAGTTTTGTCCCAGATTAAATGAAATTAAAAAAAATTAAAGTATCACCCTGTAAAAGAGGCACACTATTGTATTTTAATTTCTTTATTTACCAGTGCATCAATACAAACACCGTAGGGTGAAAAATAACCTACTACTACTATATTGTAGCATGAGGATTTTCACACTAAAATCCACCACACACGTCACACACTTTGCAGTTACCATTTTTTGAAAAAGTACCACAGAAATAATTTTGTCTGCGATATGTAAAACCTACGGTCTAAGTTTATGTGAACCTAAAATAAAAGAACTTGCACAGAGTATTCCAGAAATTTTATCTTTTAATACAGTTCGCCATTTTGTCAATAATATTTATTTTAAGCAATATTGTTTAATTATCTCGAAATTAAAATTATTCTTTCTTCACTTTTTTATACAGAATTTATTTATTATTTAAATTATGTTACCCACTTATCATAAAAAATTACAAAAATATCTAAAACATACTAATTATGGTGTATTATGCTAAACTTAAGCTTTTGGGCTATTCGGCCGTCGTTGTAGATTTTGTATCCTTCACGTTTCGCCAGCGCGAGTGGTTGACATCCTCAAAAGGTTCCTAGTAGACTACTTGCGTACTAATGTGACGTGTACGTGTACGTGTGTACGCAAGTAGTCTAACAGGAACCTTTTGAGGATGCCAACCACTCACGCTAGCGAAACGTCAAGGATACAAAATCTACAACGACGGCCGAATAGCCCAAAAACTTAAGTTTAGCAGAAGAAGGCCGCGAAAGATTTACACAGTATATGCTGTATTAATATTTTGATAATTGATTTAGTAATTTTCCAATCTTGTTACAAATAAAACCTATTTAAATCAAAACATCCTGATCCATTATTAAATGTTATTTATGTATGATTATAAAGTTCATACTCTATCAAATACATATGTTTTAACAGAACGGATTGGTTTCTGTATCAATTATACCTGTATAGTTTAAGCTGAATAGCAAGAATGGCCATAAAGCAGTATTTGTTTTTAAAGGAACACAAACAAGTTTTTAAAACATTGTATAAACATTTTTGTTATATTTGCATAAATGTTACTGTAATGTTTTCTTTGGATATTTACAAGTGCCTATGACTCTAATGATAATAATTTCTGCAATATTTTATTATATTTAGTAGGTAGCTTTCATTTAATATTTAAGCATTTTAAGTATTCTTTTAGCCACATGAATTTTTAAAGAAAAATAGTTATTAACAATGCTCTAGATCCCTTATTTAACTTAGGGTGTAATTACAGTACTATATTTCTACCCTACAGTATTTTTTATTTTCCCTTAATATTTGTCTTTTGTATACACGTGCATAAGGAGCCAAATTCAGGAATTAACTTGATGTGTCAGCATGATATAACACTTTATTACAAAAATATATTCTAAGTAAATAAAAGGCATAATCATACAGGGTGTTTTCTCTTTGCGAAAAAAAAACTTTATAGGCGTATTTCTGGGATAATTTTATATATAAAAAAATAGGTCCGTAAAAACATTGTTTCCAAAATAGAGGCTGCTATTTTTTCTAAACATCGGTTTTTTATTATTATTTTAAACATTTTTTATAAAATTTTGATCAAACTTTGCAGTAATACCTACAGCAGTAAGAGGCTTCTTGAGACTTAACCTAATTAAATTTTTTAGGTTCAGTAGCATCTCGAGTGACGTGGCAGCTGAACAAATATATTTTTAACAAAAAAGTACAACACTGACTAAATTAAGTAAATAAAAATTCGAAGAATTACATAATCCTAAAACAAAAACCTTTTAGAAATTATTTTTGTAAAATTTTATTTCTACAAATAAGTAGCAACCTTCCTACATTAAGGAGCAATAGCATCTAAATTACCGATTTTTACTAAATTAAGTTTTTTTTTATTTATTCTTTGTTGGGTGGGTGGTCGTCCAGGAATATGCAATTAAGTGATTTTTTTTTAACTAAGCAAAGTACGAAACAAAAGCGAAAGGCTTTATTTTTATTTTGTGTCTAATTTACATAAACTATAAAAAATAGGTACGGCTCGAGACGGCCACTAGTCCTAATAAATATAATTAGGTTAGGGCTAAATCAGTTCCCTAATGATATATACCTGTAATACCTTTTATCATATTTGGTTAAAAAATAGTTACCTTATTATTCAAAAACCAAATAAAAAAATTAGCACCGTGAGTCTTGGAAACACTACTTTCTCCTATTTTTATAAGAACTTTATTTTTATATAAAATGAGCTCATGAATAAGTCTTAAATTTGTTTTATTGCAATTTGAAAACACCTCAGGTATTAAGAAGTCCTATTACGAAGATTTTGGCTGCAGGTTGGTTTCGGTTTTAGCAATGATGCACCTTTGGATGTACTTACTTTGTACGGCATGATATGAATGTCAATACATAATCTATATGTTGTTTATGTAAACTTATATATATCTATATATACATTAAATTTCATATTGCTAACTTAAGTTTTTTGCTTGCAGTAGAATCCGAGGAAGCTCATGACAAAGCAGATCAAGAAAAATCTAAGTAAGTTAACAAGAAATACCGGTATGGAAACCAAACCGTCGATCATAGGCAAATCATGCATTGAATCACTTTTATCTATCTTCTATGTACTCTTCCTAAAATTCACCGCTGCAACGACCTAATTTGAGCAGAACGAAATCAGGGGCTCCTGGCTTACACCGCTTCCGTCGGACGGCGCGGCGACGCGAACAACACATATATTCGTATATGATTTTAATTCCCGTTGGTCGGCCAGTTCGTTTCCACACCTGTATATTACTGCAAGGATATTTTACTTTTTTTAAAAAAGGAAAAAATACGATTTCTTTGTTTTTTACTTTTACTTTCGCATCAAGTTAACCACAATATTTTACATGCAATTTCTAAACATTTTGCCAAAAATCATAAGTGTTACAGTCACGAAACCATAAGACCCATGGACATGTTTTAGCTATCGGATTGGGCAAGTTTCGTAACTGTCGCCCTTACGATTTTTGGCACAATGTTTAAAAATTGCATGTAAAACATCTTGGTAAACTTGTCCCACAAAAAAGTGATGCGTTTGCCCAGTCCGACATCCGAAACATTTGACATTAACAGGCTGGGTTAAAGCGCCGCTTCCATATATGGCGGTATGAATATAATAGTGGTAAACTCATCAAAAGGAACCCGCCTAAAAAAATTTTAAAATTGTATTATCATGATGTCAGTTTCATTAGTGGCTCAGGGACTAGGACCAATATAATTTATATTATTGTTTTTAATTTGATAAAATTTGTTTTAGAAAAGTCTCCGATCAACACCAACTTTCCGATGAAATGAAAGAACTCTTAAAAGAAATGGAAAAATAATCAAAGCAATAAACGACTGACTATACTAGGCCAATCCAAATATTAGCGACATATCCTAATTAATTCTTAAACGTATTCCCGACTAAAGACGATAATTATAATGCAGACGACTTAAAGCATAATCCCTTATAAAATTAGGGTTTATCTAGCATAGAATTTAGCGGTACGCTAATTCTTGCGGTAACTCTCTACTATAAGAAATATGCTTTAACTATTTAATGATAAGTTTGGTCACTTCGATAATTTCTTAGTTAACGTAGTAAAATATCGGTAGGTACGAAATTTTTGTAAGTGATCTTTCTTTATTAAAAATTAATAATAAAGTTATTATACTTACTACAAGCTATGGCTTTACTTGCAATATATAGGTACAAAATAACTTTTGCTTGCCGTAAGTTAAACAACAAAACGTGGTGTATTGTTACCATGCTGCTTCTTAAATTTAAATTATTAAAAAGTCCACGCAAAAGATTTGCTGTCCGATAAAAATTCCATTTTGATAAATTTAGAATAACCTTAAAAACAAATGTTTTAGTCAAGTTAAGGTCTAAGGAAATGTCTTTAAAGTTCAAAGAATTCTTGTTAACTCAACAAAAATGCTTTGAATGGCGCTAAGACATATCTTTGCCTACTTAATCCAGTAATAAAACCCTACGTCATTTTACTTTACTGAAATTTTAAAATGATGTGCAATTTTTGTTTTTATATTTAAAATGTTTGTATAGAAGACATAGACGGTTGTTTCAAGCATTGTTGCCCTTTTGTATGAGTATTGAACTGCTTTAAAGTAATAATAGGATAATAGGAATTCATTTACCAACAAAATTTGAAACGACTGATTAGGAAAGAGTACTTATTTTACTAAAGAATTGATGTTTTGTAAGTAACAATAACTTACAATTATATTTTTAATGCTTATGTGTTTTTGTTAAAGCTGTTATTTTTTATAAGACGATTTTATTGTAAGTTAAGGTTACCTGATTATTTGTATAAAAAGATTAAAGCAAATTAATGTATTACTGTATTATTTAGTAATAGCTTTATGGTGTATATTTGGTTTTTTCGTTTTACATTGAAAATGGTTTAGTGGTTTTTACCATTTTCGATGTCACATAGCTTTAAATTTAAATAAAACGAAAGAGTCAAAGATCTATTTATTATTTATTTAATTAAATGTGAAATATAATACTATTTAATCTATGTATCAAAAATATTTCATGTTCTAAACATAAAGCTTTCAGTATATTACTATTATTGTTTTATTAAAGCTTCCTTTTCTTCTCCTCCTTAAAAGAAACAAAAATTTTCAGGGGTATCAATTAAAGAAAGTCATAGTGGCATCTTACCTCGATATTTAAAAAGTAGAACTTTTTGCTATGGGAAGTACTATCCCCATACAGTGATAGCGTAACTTATTAGATAATGTAAAACTTACAGAAAGGCCTACCTCAAGGCAACCCAATAAATGCAATTAGCAAAACATCAGTTTGTAACGCCAACAAACGAAAAAAGGTTACAAACCAAAAACCCACTTAAGGTCAACCCTCATAACACACAATGTTTAGAAAACGTACGTTTTAGGTACAGTTTAGGTCCGAACGTTCAGGACTAAAAAGAGTTTACATAACGTTTTATATGAACGTATTACAAACGTTTTTTAGAACCGACATGAAACGTTTTTATTGAGGCATATGCCTAAATACCAGAGTACCGTGGGTGTCGGGTTATTAGATGTTTAACCCATCGTTCCGTCAACGTTGTCCAAGCACTGAAACATGCAGTTATGCATTTGACAGTACCTTTTAGACAACGCGGTAGTGCCACCACGGTCGTTATTTTTAAATAACTACTACCTAAATATGTCTCCCCTGCTGGGAATCGAACCGGCGACCTCTGGCTTCTAAGATCAAAGCTCTGTCCACTGCGCCACGGGGGAGACATGACAATGTATTCTGAACTTCAATGAATAATGAAATAAAATGAATAAAAAAGTCACGAATAATAATTTTTGCACATTAAAAATTATTTATTTATACTTTTAAGGATAAGAAGAAGAAAAATATTCGAGCGGCATTATTCGTTAGGAACGTACTAGGGGAATCCTTAATTTTAGGTAGGAACGCACCCTCAAATCTTCTGTCATTAGTAAATGATATTGCAAGTTGTAAAATTGCATTTTTTAGTGAATTTTATACGATTAGTATTCCTTGATGTGCTCTTTTTCTTTAGTATTTTGTGATTTGCTGTTTTTGCGTCTTGTTCCACTAAAATTATTAACCCAACTAATTGTGGTAGTGCTGGTGGGTGCTTTTTATTTCTGTATCTTAAGTGTAAATGTAAGCACAAGTAATTTAAAAATTTGATATCACTCCAGGGCCGTATTATCCATTAGGCTGACTAGGCTACAGCCTAGGGCGCCATGAAGAAATAGGCGCCAGACAGGGAAGTTTTTAATAGGGTTTTTATTATGTTAAGTGGTGTATTTTGGTGACTAAATTTCTTTGTGAATAATAAGGCGTTTTGGAATGAAATTGGGAAATGGGCGCAAAAATGATGGAATGACCTTTTTTTTGCTCTTCTAAAATTTTTTGGTAGAAAATAGGCGCTCCAGGAATTCTAGCCTAGGGCGCCCTAAACAGTTAATACGGCCCTGATGCACTCTTATTTTTTGGCCATAACTATATATACATGTATAATGTGCGTTTTTTAAATATAATGTAATACATAGTGCTATTTCCGCCTAATCTGAAATAAAAGTAGTTTTTACTTAAATGTCCGAAACATTCACATAAAACATAAGCTAAATTTATACACACAAGTAACAAAAAAATAAAACAAGAATAAAACAATATAAAAATAACGGTTATGTGTTCAATCTGTGAATTCTAATTGGATATTCTTATTTTATTTTAATGTTATTTGTCTGTATAACTTCAGCAATACAACATGCAACAAATTTTTAAAACGTACCAAAAAACTTTTAAAACCTGTTCATAGAACGTTTGGGTACTATAAAAAACGTTTAGTAAACGTACAAAAACATACTATGACAACATTTTTAAAACATCCCAAGAAAACTTTAAAAACCTGTTTCTAGAACGTTTTAGGGACTATAAAAAACATACAAAAACAAAGTTTTCAAAACGTTGCCGACGAAAAACTTTTAAAAAGGATTAAAGAACATTCACGAACGTGGGGGGGCATAGGCCGAGAAAAAGTGTGTGAGGTGCCAAAAAACACAAATTTTCCCCTCATGATCACCCTCACCCCCGGACCAGCTCTGAGGGGGGCCATATCATCATTAAATGACCAAAATGCCCATATTTGCCATTACATATGTATGAAATACATAGGATATGGCATTAAATGAGGGCCCCTATGACCGCCCCTGGCGTTTATCGTACGTCAACGTTTATAAAACCAACTTGTGTTATAAGGGAACAGTCTGCAACTTTGTATGGTCATTTCACCAAAACTCTGACTTGAGCTACACTATGGAACTATCCAAAGTTATTTGGCATAATTAATTAATTAATATGCAGGCGCATGTTATTAATTTGTAAATACACCTATAATGAAAACTAACTTTTATAACAATATACAACATAAAATTTTATCAACCCAGTCCTAACATCTACTGCAGATTTAATTCTAGTTTATGCAACTAAATTAAAGCAATTGTGAACTTATTGGTGTTTCTTTAGGTATAATATTCTGAACACCCAGTATAAAAAAAAGTATACATTTTCAAAATTTTCTAAATGTATACTTTTTTATACTGAGTGTTCACATATATACCCAGCGCCTCCACCATATGTAGCAACGTATTTTTCTTTGACAAAATAGGTCGCCTGGGTGCCTAACTAGGATGGGTTATTGGACACTTTAAACTCACTTTAACAAATTAAATATAAAATATATTTTGCCCCAAATAAAATTACAACTTTACCAGTATAATACTTCTAAAATAAACATCCTCCTTTGTTCTCTTAAACTGTGTGGACAATGGGATCACCCAGTATTTTTGGAGTCAGGATTCTACTAACCCCTTTTCCAAATTGTGTTGAGCTTAAACACAGAATTGGTTTTTAGTTCAACACTGTTTAACCAGTCATTGTTTTAAGCTTTGTTTAATATTTATTACTATTAGTTTATAATTTCAATAACTTCCCAATCCCAATGTTAAGTAACCTAATTAAAATGTATCCTTTTTTTATACTGGGTGTTCACAATATAGAATTTGTCAAGGCAGAACTACGTATTCGAGATTGGGGAGAAAAAAATTGTCCTAAAATGGTGCGTGGGCAGAGTGTGGTAAAAACCTTTTTCTATGAGGTTTTTACGTTTTTTTGGTCAGATTTTTTAAGTTTTGAAAACAGCTTTATTTTCTTAAAAGTTTCCTAAAAATCCGATACAGGAAATGCTTTTTATTTAACATAAATAATCCAAATGATTTGACGTAAATCATCCTTAAAAATTAAGTTGTAATTTTTTTAATCAGGAATTTTTTAACGTCTAAACGAATTTGAGTTAAAGTAAGAGCTCCTATTTTACAGGTTTAATCGAAACCTAAAAATTATGACAAAAAACAAAATCAATAATTGTGAAGAACTTTCTAGCAGCACACAATCAATGTAATTTATTACTAAATTAATGAAGCGTATCTACTTAGTCTATGCATAAAATAAAAGTCACATCGGTTCTTGTTTAACCAAAAAGGTTTAATATACAATGTGTCTCAAAAACAGAATTTTTATTGTCAAGATTTTTATAAGTGAAACACTCTGTATATATTAACAAATTTTTACTCTATTAAATTCTACATCAAAAATGTATAACACACTGTCTGTAAATTATTGCTGGTTTTTATGGTAGGGGAGCCCAAGAGGAGATTTCGAGATTTACCACACCGGAGGATACCATGTACCCGGTACCTCTCCCAAATATGAGCCCCGTATACAGGGCCGATCGAAGAAAACAAAAATATAACCATCGGAAATTTTTAAGCGCGTTAAAGGGTTAAAAAAATTAATTCTGAGGGGCTGTAACCCAAAAATCAATGACATGTTGGAAAAAATAGAAACAGCTGTAGCAACATGTTTTTATGTAGAATCACCGTCATAAGTTATACGTAAACGATTTTTGAGTCGCACTGTATATTGCGGCAAAACAAATAATTCAACTACATTGTCTTCCAATTAACATTTTTTAAATTTTCAAATAAAGCTGGTTTTACCCCCATTTAACTTCTTGTCAAATAAAGCGGGACCAAGTTTACTTTAAAGAAATTTGACAGTGTAAAACAGCAAAATGGATATCAAAGAAATTCAAGGTCGCCTTGTCAGATTTGTTTAAAGGATAAAAACACTTACAAGTATTTGATGCAAAACTACGAACCAAATGGATTAAAAATTGACAGTTGGCACCTACTTAACCTTAATTTTACTGTAATTGCATGGTTTTTGGCTTTTGTTGCGATTTTTAAAGCTTTTAACGACAACGTTGGAACTTGCTTATACATATAAATTAAATATTCTCTTTTTACGATAAACTTAAAGATCGTTTGGGGTTGATCAACATATGTTGTTTTGTCAGAATTTCCTCAGTTGGCAACTTGGTTCAAAAAAGTTTGTCAAATATGTCTTTTTAATTTACACTTCCTTTTTTAAACAAAGTGTTTTAAATATTTGATTAAACTTATTTGACAAGAATATTGTTAAACGAAAAACCATCTTAACACATTAAACTTTTTAGGACTATATTCAAACTTATTTTTGATAAAAGTGTATTCAACACATTTTTTTAACTTAAAAATATATAACTCCGTATTTTGTGATTGTGGCTTACCTTGGATTTACAATAAGCCCTTTAACTGTGTATTAAAACAAAAACATAAATTTAGCCAGGAAGAACAAACTGCCTTAAATATTTTTACCAGATTATTTTTAAAACACAAATTAGTAAATGATGTTTGGTGTATCATTTGAATTGCTAAATAGTAAAATCAATAGTAGGAAATACTCTGGCATGAATACCTTTATTGACAAATTTAATAGGTATATCGTATATGCCAATTATTTAATGCATTTACAGTGAATATTGATCTTGATTTTATAAATATGAGGTTTTTGGAAACATTGAAAACAAAGCTACTAAGTTAGAATCAGCATGAATAGGTTGGTTCTATACAATTTTGAATCTAGAGTGTTTAAAAAGTTTTCTATCCGAACTTAGATGTTGGGTAAAGTTTACAAATTTTTAATATTATCACTTAAAATCCCTTGTTAACATCAAGAACTAATTTTTCATCCTAACCTTATGTAAAATCAAGTTATTTTTAGGTAGGGGAGGTCCAGGAAATCCCGCCCACCTAAGCAAAATTGAATATTGTGAAGTGACAGAACACATAGGTCATTATTAACAACGGCGACGTTTATTGCTCAAATATTGGCGATTTCTAAAATCAATGAGACCTGTGGTGGTCAACGGCGCAACCTAAGAAAACAGGTGATGTGACATGTTGTTTAACCATTGAAATGGATATAAATATAATAATATTTATTTACTTCGTTATGTCGCGTTTTTGAGCCTTGTGCGTGAATAGCTGTGTGTTTTGCTCTTATTTTAATCAAAAAGTTTTTCTTTTAACCTATATTAAAACGTCTATTATGGCCATTAACATCTAAAATAATATGTGTGTGTATAATCAAAATAAAATGGTTGGAATTCAAGATTTCTTCTCCTTCCCCTGTGCATCTACTATCGGGAGTGTAATTGAGTTATGTATAGTGTCACAAACAGTTCTTTACTCATTACGAAAAAAGTTTTACATTGCGCTTTCTTCACTTATCACCACTAAGAAAAAGTCTGTTAAACCATTAAGGGCACTACTTAAACTCACAAATCGAGTTTTAACACACTTAATACGTATAAGTCTATACAAATTCACGGCTACATTGAAACTTAGACAGTATTTAAAACCGTTTTGATTACCCAAAATTCGTAACAGGATCAAAGCTAGCTACCTGCATATTACCTACTTGTTTTCGACTTTGTTTACGTTAAGCAGCGCCCCTATCGGTTGCTAAAATCGCCAATATTGTTTATAATAAGGTATGCTTAATTAATTAAATTAAAATTTTAGGTTAAAAAAATTTTTGTTTTTAAGACCCTGCCATAGGGCAGAGATGCCTGGTAGGTTGGATAATGCCGCTCAACAAGGAAGAACAAGGCTGGCAACCAATTAAAATATTATTTACTATAAAATAAAACATTTTTAAATAAATGTAACCATATACATAACTTAACTTATTATAATAAACTCTAGACATTTAGGTTCAAAATATTATAGTTAAATTACATTATTGTTTTTCCTTACAAAATTTTTAAAATCTACACAGCTATATGGCTTCAACTTAAAACTTAGTTTACAAGTATTTTGTTTTTGTTCAAATGAATAGTAAAAGCTTATATTAAAAAAATAATAATAATTAAAAAGAGTTTATTATATTCAAAAAAAAAAAAATCCGCACTTAAGTGGTAATTAAACCTATACCCGGTATCCCTAGCACCTAGCCAATGGCTCACCAATATTACTTTTTTTTAAGATTTTAAAATAAAATGTTGTAGATAAATAAAATGCACAAAAAAGGTGCAACATTTTACATATTCAGTTGTTTTCTATTACTTCCGGTTTAATCGGAAACAACCCCGACTTTTCTATTTTAAATGAGATGCCCGGTATATTTTCACTTATTTAAATACAAAATTACACTTCGAGTACAATGACACTCCATTTGTTATTTTTTGACATCTAACCTCTAAAATGTTTTAATTTTTAATTTTAAATCTTAAAGTTGAGCCATAAATGCGATTAAAGGTCAAATTTAGGATTAAGCACACGGAAAAATAGATGTGACAGTCTTTCAAATCTATATAACTATTTTTCGCCAACAGCTTATAATTTTTAATGATTATTTAAAGATTAAAAAATAAGCAGTATTTAATGAAACCAGATCTAACTAATAATCACTTATTATATTTTCCAGGCCACCTAACTTTTCCATCAATATTCTCGGCTTCAGGCTAGTTGATGCTGTTAGTAAAAAAATATTTTTAGTTTATAAGAATTTTTGTGACATAGTGTTTACTGAAATATTAATTATGTAATATTAAACTGTTGTTTAAAAATATTTTTGTAGCTATTATAGCAAGCCACCGTCGTTCTATTAAAAAAAAAAGACTTAGGGCCATAAATATAAAGATATAGATAGACGAGCCTTTAAAGGCTATAAAAATCAAAAGACAGTCATATTTATTTTTCCGTGACTATTTGACTAAAAATTTGCTATTTTATCGCCTTCCTGGCACTCTAGATTTAAAATCAAAAATTAAAAAAAAAAGAAATATTGATTAAGAAGGCGGCCAAAAGACAAAAATATTACATTAAACGGTAATTTAAAATTAATATGTATAAAATTATTCTAAAAAAGCATATTCTAATAAAAGAGCAGCTATTTTTGTTTAGCAGTAGCAGAAGTAACTGTTATAGCAAAATAGCGGGTTGGATACATTACTAATAATTTGAGATACAAACTGTCAAAAATTTAACCGAGTTTTAGTTTTTAATAAATAATTTGTGGGATGGAAAATAGGTATTTGCTCCCAATTTAATTGTTAACTCTGTAAGGCGCAACTTGCGGTATCTTAGATACATTATAAGCAAAACCTTATTTTTAGGCCATTTCGTACTTAACTTAAAAATAAAAATTCTTATTATATCCTAAAAAAGGTATACTTAAAAAAGTTGGTTTAAGCAACTGTTTTTAAGAAGCTATCTGGATTTAAAAAATTACTGTATGGCGGTAAAAGATACAACAAAACTAAAGTAGGCATTCCGTTGTCTTTTTAAAATCATTTTTAGTTAACTTGCAATGTATGTGTTACACTGAATTTAAGTAATTGCCAATTTCATGTATTCGCCAAATTAAAATTTTGCTTTATTCGTAAAAAGGCTGTTTTGTCACATTAAGACAGTTATGGTGAGTTCTCTAAAGTTAAAAACATTTTAATATAGCAGCCAGCAATCCAATATAGCCAACTTATTTTTTTAGGTTTTTTTAACCATAGGTTTGTTTCAGCAGAATGTTGGAAACATGTTAGCAACAATCGTAAAACGCAGAAATTAGGTTTGTTCCAACAGGCTGTCAGAAATGTTTGCAACCGTTCGGATTCTGCGCACGTCAAATTTGTCGTTTCAGCAGTGCCATGTTTCTAACATTATACAATTGTTTGTTGTTTCAGCAGTAGTTTTGAGATGTTGAAAACATGTTGAAAACTGTTTGAAAAGTTTGCAAACTTTCTTCAAACATTACTGACATTTTTAACATAACCTTTCTTGTATCGACGTATAAGCAGTATACACGCCTTGTTTATTTTTGTTCCAGCAGAAAACTGTTTCCAACATTTCTGACTAATGTTTGTAACAATTTCTGCGTTTTACGATTGTTGCTAACATGTTTCCAACATTCTGCTGGAACAAACCTAGGTTATATTATAATTTTTATCTTCTCTTTTTTAGTTTTTTATTGGCCGGTTATGGAGCACATCAAGCTACTTATAATGAAGCTAACTTTAAAGTGATTACACTCCATTAACCAGGTTCTTGAATAATGACCTAGTAAACTTTATTCTGTTGTGCTACAGTGGCATTACGGGCCGCATTATTTAGCTCTCGCAACTGGTTGCAGTGAAAATTTTGTAAACACATATGCTGTTAAAATTTAATCCGTGTTCAAATTTATTTTCATTATTTTTGGTGCAGGGTTTATTAGGAAAAATTATTTTATGTTAGAGTAGAAAATATGAGCTTGGTATTACAAGGTGCAACAACTAAAATATACAGGGTGTTTTTTTAGGATTATAAGGTAAAGACTAAACAGTAAGAGATACAAAAAAACTAAAATACTTGTCCCGTACTTTTTAGTGCTTACACCGGCCACGCAATAGCACCAATTAGTTCCACGCTAACTTATTAAATTTAGAACATACAGGGTGCTTCTGAAAATCTGCTGATTTTGCTTCTTACTTGGACATTTATGAAGACAGAAACAAACTTTAAATACAAAAGTTCTTTAACTTTCTTCAATATGTCTGCATTATTGCGTATATTACAACCAATATAATTAACTTGTAATCACACTTGGAAATAATTGTGACGCTAAATTATTTCACAGGGTGTTCGAAACATTGGGTCAAAATTCAACATTTTTCTCGGCCCTGTATAACACCTAATTCTACTAATTTTTTTTTGCAATTGTCATAATAAATAATAATCTTTATGAAAGAAGCTTTAACTGTACCGAAAGTTAATTAAAACCGGGCAAAAACCAAAAAGTTATTTAAGATTGAATCTGAACAAAATTTTCTTTGTTCGATTTTTTTTTGTCCAGGAGTGTATATAGCATACCCAAACTAAAACAGAGAAAAGTTTTATTCTTTATTGGTGTTCCTTGTTCTAGTATGTCGCTTTTTTATTTCTTTATTGATACTAACTAAACTTGGGTGGTAAAGTGGGGTTGTTAGACTAACAAAAGGTCATCTTTAGGTGTATATTAGGGTTTAACGATTTTTGGTTTCACCAAAAATTACTGAAAACTTTGACAATACCATGTTAAAACAAATTTTTGTCAAATTTTATTTTTAAATTATTTTTTTACCTAGAGTGTCATAATCATTCTAATATTACTCCTCATACTTTACCTACTTTGAAATAATTTTAAGTTAAATTTGAAATTTTTTATTGTTAAGGGAAAATTTAACCTAACATTATTTAAACATCGTAGGAGATACATAAACACAAAGTAATATTTTTATTTTCTTAACTTTTAACGGAACACAAGCAAGCAACTATTTTTACAGCATATTCTATTAGTTTCTGTTTTCATGGCAACTACGATGAATTGCGACGTCCGCCATTCCGTATCAAAAAGATTATTTACCCACATAATAAATGTTGTTTATTTTAGAAGAAAATAAAGTTAAGTGTCGCAGTGTTTTACATCGTTGGATTCGGTTTAAAATACTGCATTTAGAAATAATATGAAAGTGATATGCTTCTATTTTAGTTTTTAGGCTTGGGTAAAAAACTAATAAAAAATAAAGTGTAGGGCCCTCTAGTCAAAAAGTTTAAAAAGATAAAACCGATTTCGTATTTTTCTGAAAGTTAGTACAGTATGAGGAGTAATTTTAGAATGATTATGACACTTTAGATGAAAATAAAAATTCATTTTTAAAATAAAATTTGACCAATATATGTTTTAAAAATATTGTATTACGACTTAAAATATTCTGAAGAATCCGAAAAACAAAAAAATATACAGGATGTTCTATTTAAGAATCAAAAGTTCCAGTCATTTCCGGTGAAAACAAAAGTCGCAAAAGCCTATTATATACACCTAAAAATGACTTTTCGTTAGTCTAGCAACCCTACAAAGTTTCGTCAGTATCGATAAAGAAATAAAAAAATGGAAGCCGAAAATTCATCTCGTGGGTACACGGTTTACTGTAGCATATATTTTTTTGTATTGAGTAAATATAAAATAAATTTTAGATTAAAATTTATCTATTTTAATCAAATATAACCAAATTTTACACATGTAATTTTTTTAGAGATTTACGAGTTTTTATAAATTTGTTCTTTAAAATAAGACAATTCTAGTTACACTGTATTAGCTATAACTACCATAGTCCAAGAGCCCGTGAGCGGTAGACCTTCGTTATTTTGTAAAAGCTAACAGTTTGGGAGTGCATACTCCCAACATAGGTAGAGGCAAGGTAGTTTATAAAGTTTGACTTATAGTGGTTTAGGCAGGTACCAAGTACCAATGGTTAGTTAATTGAAACTTAATCTTGGTCATGTTGTAAAGCTGATATATATATATGTTACTTGGGTACCTAATTAGAAGATATTTCTTTAGTAGCCAAACAGTTTTGACAGTTCCAACCCCTTGGCAGACAAATATTTTGGGTGTGGCACAATGGTCCGAGGAAGTCCAATATTTCTGTTATTTAACAAGATATAAGAAAAAGTCCTATATTAGATTTGTAGGGTTTCCAACTGGGCATGTCCTAAAAATATTTTGATGTATACAGAGTGTCCCAAAAAAAGTTATTGCGGCAAGATTAGGTCTGAAGATATGTTCTGTAGTTTGGCGGATTCATTTAATGGATGGTATTTCTTTGAGTACACGCCGAAATTAAATTAAAAGTACTAAAAAAACCAAAAAATTTAAACAAGTAAAAAGATAATTAAAAATCGACGTTTCGGTGGCAAATCCGCCACCGTTGTCCAAGACAAATGGAAATTAAATAATAAAATGAAAACTTACTATTATTTAGGTTTTAAAATTTAAATTTTTATGTTTTTGTCGGATACTCTGAAAACTTTTTTTTTTTTTGACCACTATATGTTTTAAAAATATTGTTATAAGGACTTAAAATAATCTGAAGAATCCGAAAAACAAAAAGATTATTTAAAGTCGTAATACAATATTTTTAAAACATATAGTGGTCAAAAAAAAAAAAAAAAGTTTTCAGAGTATCCGACAAAAAACATAAAAAATGTGAATTTTAAAACCTAAATAATAGTAAGTTTTCATTTTTATTATTTTATTTCCATTTGTTCTGACAACGGTGGCAGATTTGCCACCGAAACGTCGATTTTTAATTATCTTTTACTGGTTTAAATTTTTTTGGTTTTTAGTACTTTTAATTTAATTTTGGCGTGTACTTAAAGAAATACCATCCATTAAGATTAGGTCTTTTAAAAATTTTTTGGGATCACCCTGTATACATTAAAAATTTGTAGGACATACCCATTTAGAAACCATACAACTTTTATATTAAACTTTTGTCATATCTTGTTAAATTATAGAAATATTAAAATTTATCGGACCAAGGGGACACATAAAAATGATTGTCGGCCAAGAAGTTGAAATTGTCAAAACTGTCTGCCGACTGGGGAACCATTTTCTAATAGGTACAGAAATAACATATATAATATCAGCTTTAAAAAAATGACAAAAGTAATGTTTCAAATAATTAACCTTTGGTACTTGGTACCTGCCAAAGCGGAGTGCTGAGTCAAACTTTATAGTCTCCCATTGCATCTACCAATGTTAGGAGCATGCACTGTCAAACTTTTAGCTTTTACAAAATGACGAAGGTCTGCCACTCACGAGCTCTTACTATACTAGTATCAAATCATTTATACAAACGATTAAATGTATTCTCCAATATATTTCATATAAATTTTGGTTACAGTAAACAACTTAAACCATATCTCGAAAACGGTTACTCAGATCAATTTCTACAAAGAAAAACTTTTTCGTGTAAAACGATTGTAAAAGTTTATTGCTTTACTCCGACGTAAACTATAATCCATAAAAATAACTACCTAGTTTTATAACAATATTCAAAACGTATTTAAAATTTTATTATTAAAATAAGTAAAATATATATATATATATATATATATATATTTTTAATCTGATGCCCTGAACCTTTTTTATTATTAACTTTTAAATGTGGATATACTGGCTTAACTCTCAATATTTTTTTTCTTAAGAAATTTATGGTTTTTCTGTCTATCATAACGCGGACACCCTGTATAAGTAAAACTTCCGGATAAAACTTTAATTCCGCAAAATCTATTATAAAATGGTTTTTCTTTTATTGCGGATTTGAAAGACTTTACTGCATAATCTTTTCCAATAAAAATAAGCCTATTTGATTGATTTTTAATTAGTTTTTAAACAATAAAATAATACCTTAAAAACCTGGAGAGGCACAAGAGAGTTTAGTAGAAAATTATCGGTTTTCTCAAGTGACGCCTTACTTCATAACTTTTTCCAAATTAATCTTATGAAGTAGCTTAAAAGAACAAAGAACTTTTAAACTGGGATTGGTGAAGTTAAATTATACGTCTACTTTAGTTTAGTTGAAAGAAATTTGAAATTAAATCGAGAATTAGGTAAATACAGCTATAGTTTTTAATTTATTACACTTTTTTAAAACATAAAATGGAATCATTAGGGGAAAATGGCCTAAAATGACATACTTTATAAATGTTTCGCCATGTTTAAAAAAATAATAATGCGATTTATTATAACAAATTGTAAAGTGCCTTTATAAATTATTCTTAGTCATTATTTAAGCAAAGGTTCACTTAATCCAGCATAGAAAAAAGATAACGACTGTTCTTAATAATGTCTCAAATAGTATGTCATTTTAGGCATGGTGTCAGATAAAATGACACAATAGCTTAGGCTTAAATGGCATATACCTTCAACAGACGATTTTAAGGATTTTATAAAGTAAAAACATACATTAAATACATACTCAAGAATCTGTCCATTTTCTCAAAGAGACTCAACATAGATTTAACTACAATTTAAGGAACAAAGTCAGAGTCTCAAATTTGTCAAATATATATTAAAAGGTGGCATGTTTCGCCGTCTCCGTACCCTATACATTTTGTATTAACTACTCAACCTCATTCTTCTTCTTTGATTTTAGCTGATTTGTTTTGATTATTTTATTTTATTGTTCTGTCAATGTAACTGTTGGTTTTAAATAGTTAGGTGAGTTTTGTTCTTTTATTGTTATATATTTCTCTGTGTAACGGGTTTTATACATTATTTTAGGTCTGATGATGCCGGAGACGGCGAAACATGTCCCCTTTTAATATATATTTGACAAATTTGAGACTCTGACTTTGTTCCTTAAATTGTAGTTAAATACATTAAATACATTTAAAACTCATTTGTATTAAAAATATTTACCATTTGTAATATGATAAGGTATGTAAATAATCTTGATTCTTTTTTAATTTAACAACAAAGTTTACGGAAAATATCTTTGCTCTGGGGAAACTCCGAGCAGTCAGCATGGGCATGAACAACCTTGGCGTAAGAGTATTAATATACCTATGTTAATCATATTTATAAATAAACAAAGCCAAATTATTGTGTATTAATTAAAAAAAATCAAAATTTATAACAACTAACAACTAATGTAACTTCGCAAAAATGCACAAATTCTAAATTGATTAGAATTCTTTAGCGGTTGGTGAATTGGAAATTAAACTTAAAATGTCGTACAAAAAAATCGGGGATATGCACCTAAACGGTAATTTTAAAACTAACTGCAGTGATCATATTATACGCTCAAACACGTTTAAAAGTCGCTGCTAAAGGGAAAAATTAAAAAATTAAGAGGTGTGTTATTTTACCTGAGTATGCCATTTTAGGCCAGTTTCCCCAACTTGCAAAGAAAAACTTTTTAGCAGAATAGCAAAGTTATAATTAAATATTTACATTGTTTTTAATAAACCCTTATTCACGTTGTTTTTTATTGTAGTAAAAAAATAAAGGCTTAACATGGGGCCGGAAATGTAGGTATTAAACTTGTAAGTAAATGTGTATCGTCCCATTTGGCAAAAACAGGCTTTGTTATTTGTAATTTAACTCTAACTTAATTAAAGGTATTGTTTGTGAGTAATAAATAGGTATAATTTTAGAATAGGATTTTTTGTTAAATTTTGTTGTAAAGTAGTGTAACTATTTCTAAATAGCAAACATGCCTTTGTTAGTTTAGTTTTTTGTTGGGATAAATTGTCATATTACAAATATTTACTTACTAAACAAACTCAGAAAATTAAAAATATATGACAAGAACATTTTTAGTATAGCTTTAAAGCCACTTTTAATAAAAGAAGTAAAAAAGCATTTTTGTGATTCGTACAAGATTTTGATTTTATTTTGATATTTCGTAAATATTTATTATTTCCAAAAATTAAATTTATTTTTTTGATTTTCCACCAGAAAACTTGTTGACTTTGAACCTAACCTAAGAATAGTGTTTTTCTATTCATAGGGCAAAAATATTTTTAAAGTAGCAATAGCTCCCCCGTGGCGCAGTGGACAGAGCTTTGATCTTCGAAGCCAGAGGTCGCCGGTTCGAATCCCAGCAGGGGAGACATACTTAGGTAGTAGTTATTGTCTAAAACGGTGCTGTAAAATGCATAACTGCATGTTTCAGTGCTTGGACAACGTTGACGGAACAGGGGAACGATTGGTTGAACATCTAATAACTCGACACCCACGGTACTCTGGTATTTAGGCATATGCTTCGTGGGATGTTAAAAGGATAAAGACAAAAAAACAAGTAGGTATATTGTTATTTTTACAATATTGCCATAACAGTATATTGTGTAGCAACTAGGAAACGTGATATATTTCCCGATGATGGACAAGTTCGGAAATATCCTTTTTCTTCAAGTTACTCATACCGTTTCTTCTCCAATCAATATAATTTTTTAATTTTCGTTTTAGAGAGCAATATATATGCATTTTTAAAGTTTAATAAATAGTATAAAAATATAATCATTAAATCTCGGAATAATACGTTATTAAGGTATCATATTGTTATGTATTCTTAATTGACTTTTATAAACGTCATTAGTAAATATTGAAAGCATTGGAAAAGGTGAGCCACCGGAAAAAAACTGGCCTTCGCTGGAAAAGTACATCGCCTAGCAACGCCTTCTACCCAACGGTTTAGTTCATTTTGGAAAAACGTACTGGAAATCTTTAGATTTCCAGCCGGACCATAACACATGTAAATTGCTGCAACAACTTTCTTACATGACAAAATCTGCCAATTTTCACTTGTAATACTACTAGTTCTAAATTTCCCGAACTAATTTAAGCACGTGTGGTATTCGGTAAGAAAATTTCACACCAAGTTTGTGTTAAATAATATTCTTTTAAATTAATAATTGTAACTTTGACACGAGCTTTAAAATTTTACTATAAAATAAATCTTTTCCATTTTACCAATTGTACTTGCAAATATATGTAATTTCAGAGCTTATTATTGTTTCTTCTTTTATATTATATATACCTTATATTACTACAGTAGGTAAAAATAGTTTATTTTAGTTTTTTAGATCCATACCTTGCTTTTGTTTGCTCTTCACTTATGTCTAGTACTTTAGCCTTATGATATTATATTACTAACTGTAGTAGTATAAAATTGTCATTTAGGGTCTTAAAACCTTACATTATTTTATATTATGTCTGAAATACTACAACTGGTACAAAATAATATTTTCTTTAATTATGTGTATGAATGACAGACATGACGTTAAAACAAATTCAATGATTATGTCAAAAAATTTCTACTATAATTCGCTCCAGGGTACCCCAGACAGGAAAAAAAAATCCGATAAATACTTGTGTTGTCATGGTAATGCAACTAAAACTACACATTTGATTGGTCAAAAAACAGTGGTGTGAAATTTTTATTAACATTTTTTTAAGGTATTTAAAATTAAAAAGGGGTCTTGGGTGTGTCTTTATATTACCCATTTTATTAAAGTTTATTCTTAAAATTGTGTTAATTGTCTATATTTTACAAAGCTATTATTTAGAGCTTCATAATTTAAAAAATAGTATTGTCATTAAAATGATCCATCAAGTTTAGAGCTAAGTTTTTCCAAGTTTTAAGTTTTACCCAATTTAAACTTAATACTGTTTCCGTCGCTAACTTATTTATTACAATAAAAGTAAGCCCGAACTTTAAAAAGTTTATTGGGTCTTATAAAAGACTATGAGAAGGATCATAAAATCCTATTTTTCTTTTATTTCCCATAAAAATAGCGAAAACAAACTACGTTAAAACAGTAAAACGCCCAATAATTATAAAGTTAACAGATATTAAATTTTTATATTGTCTGTTTGTACAGAGATGGCTGAATTTGTATAAAATACATGTACATATACAAGGGTGTCTCTAAAAGATCTGTACAAAATGCTACCATAGACTCCTTAAGCCAAAATATAACGATCTAATGCAATTTTCCTTAGTCAAAAAAATTTTTCGTTTGCGAGATACAAGGTGTCTATGCTTTTATTTTATTTTAGATATTTTTAAATATTAATTGTATTATGCAAATAGTTTTTACAAAATTCGTCATTTTATAAAGTAATTAATCTGAAGCTACTTATACTTATGTGTTTGCCTCGGAATGTTATGATTCTAGTGGTAATTTTTTATTTTTCTATATTTTTTGAACAAAAAGGTATGTTTATTAAATATCGCTACGAGCAACCGTTTCTGAGGTACATATTTTAGATTTAACGTTTTATTTCACATTCAAAAATTGCTTTGCATTCCTTTATGATTTATTTAGACCACAGTTTCTCTAAAGGGTCTGTACAAATTGGTACCCTAAGGGGCAGCTCTTTAATTACGTGAAGCATTAAGGGGGAGGGAGGTTGGAACAAGGTCGACTTAAATCTCAATCTTACCGTGTGAGGAGGGGTCTGTGCAAATATAATGTAATTTTTCTTTTGCTAAAAACAGGTAAAAGGTAACAAGACTTGGGCGGGTTTTCCCAGGAAAAATATTTCTGTGATTAAGTGTCACTTTTTGGATCGAGGGCCTTTTTTTGCTGTTTAAAGTTATTTTGACGACAAAATTAATTCCTGTTTAAGAAATGGTGCCTTTTCACATTTTCATAAATCTTACGTAAGATTAGGGGATAGAATGTGAGGTTGAATCAAATCTCACCAAATTTCACCAGGGGTGAGCGAAGGGAAGTCCAAAAATAGAAAAGAATGCTTTACGTAATTTGTATAGGGAACCTAATTTCTTTACGTCAAGTTGATCGTTTGTGAGATACAACATGATGCCATATCTCCGAAATTAGCAAGAGTGAAAAACGATAATATCAGTTTATAATAAAGTTTTTACAGGCAATTAATTACAATAATAAAAATTACGGTATTCCGTTTAAATTTTCCTAACCTAGAGGAATGCTATAAACTTTTACAACATATTTTTTATGATATTCTGAGAACGTGAAAACAAACATATTTGACATTTAATGTCAAAACGTTCTGAGAATATCATAAAAAAAGAAAAAAATTCAAATTTAAAACCTTAATAAATGTCAAATATGTTTGTTTTAAACAAACATATTTGATATTTAATGTCAAAACGTTCTCAGAATATCATTAAAAAGATAAAAATTTCAAAATTTAAAACCTTATTAATAGTTAATTTTTAATTTTAATAATTTTATTCAATTTATCTTGACAACGGTGGCAGACTTGCCACCGAAACGTCGATTTTTAGTTATCATTTTACTTGTTTAAATTTTTTTGGTTTTTGGTACTTTTAATTTAATTTTTAGGCGTGTACCCAAACAATTACCATCCAAATCAAAAAACAGATTTTAATAAATCTCATAAATTACCATAAAAAATAATAAAAATCATAATCCTGGCCGTAGCCCAAAGTCCGTAAATTTCAGAAATAATTAACAAAACTGTTGTACACACATAAACCAAGCATTGCCGCATGCGCATAATTCGCAACTTAGCAGCCCTACAGAAAATTCAACCATCAGTTCTGCTTTTTTACTCCTGTCAGTTTCACAGATTTGACATCATGCTTCTTTCAAAATAAATACAAAAACGACTAAGTATGGTCAATTATCTAAAAACGATCCAACCAAAATTATTCAAAATTAGTACTGGGGTGGAGCTTAATATTCTTAATTCCATGTCTCCGAAATTGACAGGAGTAAAAAACGATAATATTACTTCTTAATAAAGTTGATACAGGCAGTTAATTACAATAATAAAAATTATGGTATTCCGTTTAAAATCCTCTAACCTAAAGAGAACTTGGCAACCTTACAAATATAATTTTTGAACTTTTCATGTTTAGAGACACAAAATTTGCTTAATTTATATTTGACGGTTGCTGAGATAATCCACCGTTCCTGAATTTTTCCACTAACCCTGTTTATGCCAATTTAATAAAAAAATACCCAAAATAATACAGATTTTAATAAAACTTCATAAATTACCATAAAAAATAATAAAAATCATAATCCTGGCCGTAGCCCAAGGTCCGTAAATTTCAGAAATAATTAACAAAACTGTTGTACACACATAAACCAAGCATTGCCGCATGCGCATAATTCGCAACTTAGCAGTCCCACGGAAAATTCAACCATCAGTTCTGCAGTTTAGCGTGGAAACTTTTCGGGAAAGTCCGTCGTTCAAAGCGGATTTTCCGGTGTCGCAAAACTTTCGCGGTGGTTTACTTAAGGCGAAAGTTTTAAGGAAAACTTAAAAGAAAACTTTTTCCGAGAAAGTTTTCTTTGTAGCTGTTGGATTACCAAATAACTGTGGAGACGTTTTTCAAATGAAAATTGTGATTCGTTTTAACTGTGAGTAAATTAAAGTGAATTATTCGAAACTTTAATAGAAAGTAATTTTGTGAAAAGGTTGGAGTAACTTGGACTTATAATAAAAAAATTTTAGGTAAGTTTTTTTGTTTCAAGTACACATACTGTAAGTTAATTATGAAACATATTTCACTACTACACAAAATCGTTTGATTTTACTTGATTACCGAGAAACTTTTAGTCAAAAAATGTCTTAAAAAATAATTGTCTTGCAGAAAAAATAATACAGATAATGATATTTTTCAACATTTACAGGGTGTTTTCTAATTGCGGTTAAATAAAATTAAGGGTTTATTCATCATCTAATTTAATAAAAAAATATAAACAGGGGTCGGCAACTTTTTTATTCTTAAGATGTATTGTTACACTTTTGAATTTTGAACACATTTATTTAATTAAGTATTTTTGTTATAACATAATTACTAATGATTAGAAATTAAATCACTTAAATTTAAAAAAGTAAGCCCCAACGTTTCTTGTATGGTCCAGGAATATGCAATTAAGCGAATTATACTGTAATTTTCTTAATTATAAAGGTAGGATTTTAAAATTTGGTACTATTGGTAGGTTATCCAATACCGTATTTATCACATTTTTATATCTTCTGGTTTTGCCGAAAATGACATTACCTTTTAATTCCCTAATGAGACACCCTGTATTTTTTACATATTTGAAAATTACAGGTCTTTTAAAATACCGCTGTATTACTTTTATGATTTTGTTTGCAAGTTTTGCCATGACCAACGTTAAATTATTCTACCACACTTGTAGATAAATTAAAAAATGCGTTGGTATTTTTATTTTTGTAATTTGTTTTTCAGAAAGCTTTAAAGTTCGCTTATACACTTTTTTTTAAATTTAAAAACTTAAATACAACCATCCTACTGTTATATTACCATCAAATGCACCTTTTAAAAAGCTATTCAACGATGTATCACAGTAACTCATTTTTAAAGTATTTATCAATAAACATTTTATTTAAACCTGAAAAATAGCCTTATACTTTTAGTTTAATTGCATTTATGTAAAACAATACAACAATCAAAGTAGGCATTGTTACTATTAAAAAAATATATCATTTAAGTATTTTTACTACTGGATAAATAAAAATATTAATGTTTGTTAATAATTAGGTTACTATGATCATTAAATTGCTTTTTAAAAGGTGTATTTGATGGCGCTATAAAATTAAAAAACAAATAAGCAAAAATAGAAATACCAGCGTATTTTTTCTGGTGTTTAAAAGTATTTTTTTTAGATTTTTGCAAAAAATTCATAAAAGTAGTGTAACCCTATGTAAAAAGTCCTGTAGCATTTAGATACGTAAAGGTGGTGTGTCTTATTTAAAAATCAAAAATTAATATTATTAAGTGATAAAAATGTTAGAAATATGTAAAATATAATAATAAAAAAATTAAACTAACCAGAACTAATGAATTAGTTGGGTACACGCCAAAAAATAAATTTTTAAATTTTTATATTTTTATAGGAGATTATGAAATGCTTTGACATTAAATGTCAAATATGTTTGTTTGGTTGTATTGTCATAGTAACATAGATAACTGGTTGCTGGTGTATTTATTGTTTATATTACAAAAAGGTAAATAGTTAGTTAATTTTTAGTCTTCCTAAAGATACTTTAGTATCAAGCAAAGGCAACAAAGTGTTATTAAAATTAACTGAAATTGATGCTACACAATTATCTTTATTAATAATATATACGCACTTTCTTTAATTTTGCGTTTTTTAGAACAACTTTCCTTTGCTAAAACACATAATTAAAGAAAGTGCGTATATATTAATCAATAAAGATATTTGTGTAGCATCAATTTCAGTTAATTTAAATAAGACTTGGTTGCCTTTGCTTTATGCTGAAGTATCAGGAAGACTAAACATTAACTAACTATTCACCTTTTTGTAATATAAACAATAAATACACCAACAACCAGTTATATATGTCACTATGACCAAACAAACATATTTGACATTTAATGTCAAAGACATTTCAGAATCTCCTAAAAAATATAAAAATTTAAAATTTAAAACCTAATAATAGTTAATTTTTATTTTTATTATTTTTATTCAATTTATCTTGACAACGGTGGCAAATTTGCCACTGAAACGTCGATTTTAAATTATCTTTTTACTTATTTTAATTTTTTTGTTTTTTAGTACTTTTAATTTAATTTTTTTTGGCGTGTACCCAACTAATTACCATCCATTAAATGAATCCGCCAAACTACAGAACATATCTTCTAACCAGAACTAGCCATGTCCATCCCAATGTGATGTTTTATTTACTGCCCATTTCACAAGTTAAGCCTAATTTTGCGAAATATACATGAAATTACACAAATTCGGCGTAACATACTCTGAGTGATTTGAATGGTGATCAATGATGCGCTGTTGTATATATATATTTTGTTTGAGACTGTTTTTGTGACAACCCACTAAGGCCTATGTATAAGCCCCAAAGTACCGTGGGTGTCAAGTTATTAGATATTTAACTCATTTTTCACCCTGTTTCGTTAACGCTGTTTAATCACTGCAACATGCAGTTTTTGTATTTAACAGCACCTTTAGACAACGCGGTAGTTACACAACGACGTGTTTTTTAAAAATATGTACTGCCTAAAAACGTCTACCCCGCTAGAAATCAGAATTCAGGCCTTCCGGATTAAAGAAAAACACTATGTTTAATAAGTTTATGTATATTTTTGGTATTTATTATTTTCAATAAATTTGTCAACATAAACATATTTTTTAAATCTATTTCTCTTACTTGTCCTTTATCTGTTTCCGTCAAAATCAAGCTAAAAGGAAAATAATAATTCCACGTCACTTAAATTTGTCTGCTTTCAAAATATTTAAAAAATACTTAGTTCTTGCCAGCAAATTCTGAAAGATGACACTTTTCATCGGGTATATTTAATGGTTAAAATAGTTATTTTGTACCAAGAGCGTAAAATGTCACTTTTACGCCCGCGGCTGAAAGTTGTTGCCCGAGATGCGCGAGGGCAACAATTACCTGTGGTGCGTAAAAGTGCTTTACGCCAGAGGTGCAAACAATATTTTTTGTATGACCAAAATTAATATACAAGCAATCTCTGTAGTTGGGAGAAAATTTTCCAGCTTTAAATGTTTCATATTGTAATCAGTATACTTTTAACATATGTTTAAATAAATAAATTGTTGTTTTACCAAAAAAATAATAAATTTTATTATTGTTTATTTATAAATGGAAACGTGTTTGATATTTTTGCCCTAGGTCGTAAAGTGATATTTTACGCCGTTTTTGATACTTTTTTGTCCTAGGGTGTAAAACAGCAAATTTAAGGCTCCTTAAATGGGGACGTAAAATTGTATTTTACGCCCGGTCGTACAGATATGATTTTTAGAACAAATTTAAATGTAGAAACATATACAGGGTTTCTCTAAAAGGCTGTATATAAAATGCTACTAACAAATGCCTTTGATAAAAAATACAACGATTAAACACAATTTACCTATGCAGAAAAGTTAATTGGTTGCGAGATACAGGGTTTCAAAATTTATACTGGGTTAGTAAAGTACTGCAACTTTACATATCTTTAAACCGCTAAAGCTACATTTACCAAATTTGGTGTCTAAAGTGTTTGTACATGTGGAATTAAATAGTGATATCGGTACTGTTGCCAGATTTTCCAATTTTGTACTACACCTATTTTTTTTTAAAGTTTTTTAAATAAAATGCCCCATTTATTTTTATGGCATTAAATTAGACGAATTAAATTTAGTTAGTTTATAAATCTTCAAAATTTTGTCCCTATTAGCTATGTTGACGATATGATGACACTTACATGGCTCTTTAGCAAAGAGTAATTTAGGGCCTTAATATCTTTAAAACCGCTAAAGCTATGTTTACAAGAATTGGTGTTGCATTTCTCGGTAACTAGTAAAGATTAAATTTTGTAAATTTAAAACCTTAATAAAGTTGGCACGCCCCTTTTTTGCAATAAAAATAAATAGGGTATTCCATTAAAAACTCCAAATTTATTACATGTAGTGCAGAACTGCAAAATCTGGCAACAATGACAGTATCACTGTTCAATTCTACTTACCCAGAAACCCTAAGAATGACAAATTTGTAAACAGCTTAGGTAAGTGGTTTTAGAGATATTTAATCGCATCTGAACTTTTGACCTAAAATGTGGTGTTGTCATATGTTAGCAGCTAGTAATAAGAGAATTTTGAAAATGTGTTGACTTATTCAATCTAGCCTGCGCAATTTATTGCAATTAAAATAAATTGTACATTCCATTTAAAAAAACAAAGAAGATACGTATAGCACGAAACAGGAATATCTGGCAACGGCGCCGATAATACTATTAAACCTTCCAGATACCAAATTAGGTAAATGTATCTTTAGCGGTTTTAAAGATATTTAAGAGTTGCAGTACTTTTACTAACCTAGTATTTTATTTTAGTTATTTTTAAACATTTTATTTATTATAAGACATTTTTTATCAGAAAATTCAGTATATTTTTTTCGGGCTGGGAAATCGAAATATGCTTATTTTTTTGTCGTTAAATGGACCTTTGCTTTGCTTTAAAGTGTCATACCTTTTTGTGCCTCGGTTTATTATAATTTTAGTCTAAAATTTTTTGTATCTATATTTTTGCACAAAACAAGGTATTGCTGATAAATATCGCTACAAGCAACGGATTTTAAGATATTTCAGATTAAATTTTTTATTTCATATTAAAGTTTGCCACTGCATTCAATCACACTTTACTTAGGCCACCTGGTAGTGTCCAAAAGTCAACAATCCCATACAATAACCCTAAGTCTGAAGGTTGCTGGTTTTGCAGGATACAAAGTATCAAATTTTTCATTATTTTTTTTTACTAGTATACCTTGTATCTCGCAAACAATCAACTTTTAAATAAAAGCAAATTGGGTTTATCCTTGTATTTTGGCAAAAGGAAATTGTAGTAACTATTCGTACAGATATTTTAGAGTAACCCGGATGGCCTACATAGAGCGTAAAGAATTGCGAAGATTTTTTATATGTGAAATAAAAGGTTTAATCTAAAATATCCTAAAATCAATTACTCCAAACGATATTTATAAGGTATATCTTATATAAAAATATGGGGAATAAAAATGATCTACAAGAATAGTAATATACCAGGCCAATAAATATAATGAAACTTTGAACAAAAAGCAAAGCAATGCAGGTGGTTTCCTCGACAGTTACCTGGGAAAATATGAGTAGCTTTTAAGAAACCCCTTATACCAAATTTAGTAAAAAAATATTTAAATATAAAATATTTAAAAATGACTAAAAAAATAAAAACCTACACACCCTGTATATCGCAAACGATCAACTTTTCGACTATAGCAAATTGCGTTAGATAAGATTACTTGATTGTGATTCTTATGGCAACTTCATTAAGTAAAATTATATACCGGTAAGGAAATCAAACCGTCGTCCTTAAAAAAATCGTACGATTAATCCCCTCTCCTAATCTACTATGTACTCTTCCGCAATTTACCGCTGCATCAAGAGCGCATAACTGGATCAGGGGTTGCCGGCTCACCGCTTCCGTCTTTCGTTGGACCCCACCTCGAATATTTACTATGCTTTTAATTCCCTTTAGTCGGCAAGTTGGTTTTCACACCTGTAATTTTAGGTTTATATATTCAAAACATTTTAGAAAATTTATTAAGTAAAATGCATTGGAGTAGGAGAGATAAGCTTAAACTTTATTAACTTACCTACTTTACTTACTAACTAATAATTTTAACCGAGAGCGAATGCACGTTTGTTTAAACTTTAAAACCTTTGTATCATAAGTAACTTTTATATTAAATATTTCATTATTTTATTTCCTTTAAAGCAATCTTAACCTTTATTATATTGTGCAAGGACAGAATAGTTCTTAATAGCATATAAAAGTTTTAATTTTTTAAGAGGTTCATCAATTTTTTTAATTTTATTCTAGAGAAAAGCCAAATAATATTTTGTTTAAGTTAAGGCAGGTATTTTCAAGTGTGTTTAAATAAAAATACAGAGAAAAAATCCGACATTACCCTTATTTTATGTAGCGCACAAGCTCTCTAAAGCTCGAACATATTAATTATTTGCTAGGCTTTAAATTTTTAAAAGTAACCAGGAAAATATCTTGCAAAATTGTAAAAAACAAAAATATGTATCGTTCATTTTGCTAAATATACAATAACATGTTTTGCGTGTAAAGTATTAGGTATTTAAAGTACATTTTTCACTCCTAATTTGTCTTTTGACAGGTAACTACATGCCATAAAATCCAATATCGGGCCACGCTCAGCTTTCAATTTTTTTTTTATTTGATAAATTACCTCAATGTCGTGCCCAAAATAAACATACAAATATAAAGTGCAGCACATTTGGTTGTTGCGCATTTCATTATTTAAATATTATAAAATAAAATAAAAGGTATTTAAATTTTTAAACTTTTATGTAAAACAATTACTTTTTTGTTATTTTTAACAAACCAAAAACAAAAAAGTACATGGTAGCATCTTTAAATTCAAGTTAGTAAAATATAAAGAACTTTTTTTTACGAAATTAAGTTTATCCCAAAAAATTATACCTAGTGTTTTAAACTTTCGGATGTTCCTAGTAGGTGGTTCATCCCTGTAACATTTTTTATTTTTTAAGACATTAAAATAAAATTGTGTATGTTTTTTTTTTTTAATTTATTTTTGTGTGTTTGTTACTTCGTCAATTATGAACCGATTTTAAGAATTATTTGTTTTTATTTAAAAAGTGCACTTTCGTGGTGGTCTCATAAAAAAAAACTAAGTCAGGATCGCAAGAGATAAATGTACTAGACCAATTGTTTTTCTTTGGTGTACGTTGTTCGTGCGACAAAGCTGTACCAGCGCCACCTATTGGCGTAACGTTAAACCAATATTATAATAATACGAGAAAAGTTTACAAATTGCTTTTACATCTTTAAACAAAATTTACTCTTTGTACTGAACTGAAAAAGAAACTACAGTTAAAAGCACAGGGACGAGTAATTTGATTGACATTCGGGGGTTAAGGTAAGTTCTGGTTAGTTGATTTTTTTATTGGTTCTATTAAAAAAAAAAAAAAGATTTACAAAACCAGAATTAACCATGGCCCTCTAATGTGACAGTTTTGTATGACCGTCTGGCACGTTTCAAAACCAATGAAATTACACGTCATTGTGCTTTTTAATGTTGTCTTTGAAAGAGGTTCTGGTAGTGTTTGATTGTATTAGTGTATGATTACTGATGTATTAATAATAATAATAGAAATGCAAAAATAAACACATAAAAATAAATAAACCGACTTCAAAAAGAAATATAACTCACTAAAAGTTAAAAATAATAAAATAAAAAAATAAAGTCGGGTTATAACATATGCGCTAAACTAATAAATGTTAATAACCAAATATGCAACAAGCTTTGGATACTTTGTGTTATTACCTGACTTTTTTAATATGTTTCATTTGTTTTATTGAAGTCAGTTTAATTTTCCTAAAAAGTGGTTATTCAAGGGGACTAAGGGTGGCTCAATATAATAGACTTGTATCCTAGATTTGCAGTTTTTCAGCACTTTAAATGTAAAATTTAAAATAATAAAAAAATTAGAGGTAAAATCTCAAAATTTACAAATATAGTGTCATTGTATGTACTTTGAATGTCATTTTCTATTTAAGTATGTAAAGACATACTGGGTTCCTTATTAAAAATAAAAAAAATCAAACGTTTCTAATTAAACTGGATATAATAAAAAATAGCTGGTTATGTAAATAAATGCCTAATTAGGAGAAATACTTTCATGTAAGATTTTATTTTATTATTTTATAAAATTTAAAAGTTATATGGGTAAGCCACCGGCTAGCTACACTTTGTATATTGTCTGTTAAGTTAATTGATCAGGATTTAAAAGAAAAACCTGATTTTAATTTAATAACCTTTAAAAAGGGATATGAGCTTTTGCTCTGGAATAACACTGCAGTTTTTATCTTTTTATTTTTAACAATAATATTTTTTCCTTTATTATCAATTAAATAATATAAATTTTGTTATAGCAATAAAACATATTATAATTATTACGTATTTCAACAGCCTTAAAATATTTTTGAAACAAAGTAGAAACAGCTAAAATCCTCTAATTATGATTTGTAAATCCACAAGAATTTTAAGGTTATATATTAAAGACGCAGACGATTCTTTGCATACATTTAAATTGTAAATTTAATTTAAGAAATGACCTACGTTTATAACCAATTTAAATGTAATAAACTTAAGTTTTACACATAATATGTTATTGTATTTGTTGGATCAGCCATTCAAGAAATGTGAATCATATATTCGTATGTTAAAAAAATTCTCCGTATAACAATATAGAAAATAGAATATTTAGAAACGATGGTTAACGTTTAGAGATACCTTATTTTTTGTATTATATCAAATGTATAAAATATTTTGGGTATAATTTTTACAGGTATAATTAGGGTAAGTTTTTAAATCGCTAAAAATTTATTGCTATTTTAGCGACTTGTAAATTGGTGGAAACTCAAACGGAGTTGCAGCTAGTACAAAGGATAACGGATTTATTGAACAATACAGAAAATAAAACAAGATAAATTTTCATTTCGGTGAATATTCCGGAAATAAGCCTTTTGTGTAATACAATATAAAAGAAACAGAAGATCGCACTTGTAATTATGCTTTTTATTTTTGTTTAACCAAAAATAAATTTTTTGAAGCTTCATTTTAGAACGCATTTTTTAATAACTTACAATTTGTACTCTGTTTTTTATAAATTAATTTTTCAAAATGTTTTTAAAAAATTTCACCCCCTAGAAGGGGTGGCAACCACCCTCCGGGTTTTGGCGCCCTTCGGTTCGATATAGGTTTTGTACTTTGGGTTATTTCTTATTTTCTGTTAAAATTTCAAGTTGATTCATAAGGACCAAAAAATTGCCAGGTAAAATGCTTCATTTTATGTACTAGTAAAACTATTGTACATAAGACATCTGATTTTTTTTTATAAATTTTAAAATGCAATAATATTATACAGGTTCAGCTAAGTAAAAAGGTATTTAGGTTAGTAAAGCAACAACAAAGTGAAACCGATACACAATGCGTTGAGATAGGGATTTTGGGACAAAAATCTTATCGTCGTATTGCACTAAAAGAGTTCTGTTATTAAAAATGAGTAGTGTTCAATGCTCTGCTAATACGGAAAGTAATACTTTAATATTATTATACAGAATAAGTTAAAAAGTATCGTTAGTTTAAAAATATATACAGGGTAAAGTAAAAAAAAATGCGTCTTTATAAAAAGACCTGCTTGATGCCAAAATAGATCCACAAAAATACTTGTATGTTACATGTATAGGGTGGCTTAAAAAGACTTGTTTTCAAAATCAAATACGTATTTTTTAACCTCGGTGCAAAACCTGAAGGACTGATTTTTTATGTAGTTTTATAAAGCAAAGTTTCTATAAACCTATGTCCGGAGTTGCTTTGTTCCTGAGATAGGAAGCGTTATTAAGTCGGACATAAAATTATATAAGAAATCACTGTTTAGTACCGTAGGTGAAAATACCTTTGTATTCATAAAACAAGTATTTCTTAAGACTCTATGTACATCCAAGATACAGTTATTTTTGTGTAAATTTATTTTTTCATCGATTTAATTTAATTTGGTAAGAACTTCCTAAGACACATATATCAAAAAATGGCAAGATAGGATCGCAAGAGAGAAAGGTACTAGAGACCTATTGTTTTCTCTCTGATATATGCATCAGGGATGTTTAATCTATTAGTACTAGTGCCACCTATTGGTCGTACATTAAACAAATTCTTATAATAGTACGAGAGCAGATTAAAATTTCTATTACATTCTTTAACAAAATTTACTCTTTTCACCAAACTGAAAGAGAGATTACAGTTAAGTACAGAAACGTGTTTTTTGATTGATTGACATTGGGTGGTTTATGGTTAGTTCAGGTTAGATAAGTCTTTTTATAATTCGTCTTATTAGGAAACTGAAAAAAATTATTTAAAAAACCAGAACTAACCCCGACCTCCCCTCCAATGTAACAGTTTTGCATGACCGTCTGTAACGTTTCAAGCCAATCAAATAACACGTCCCTGTGTTTTTAAATGTAGTCTTTGAAAGAGGCACTGGTAGTGTTTTTATTGTATGTTTACCGATTAGTTAGTAATAATTATAAATAAAAAGCAAGAAGTAAACACTTAAAAAAAAATAAACCGAAATAAAAAAAATTAATTAAATTTAGTAAAAAGTTTAAAATAATAGAAAAAAATGGATTTGGATAATAAAAATGCGCTAAACTACTAAATGTTAATAACTAAATAAGCAAAAGCTTCTTATACTTTAAACGATAAGTTATTAACCGACTAATTTTTTTATTATTTTTAGTTTAGTAAATCTTAGTCATTTTTTTAAGGTTTTAAAAAAGTGTTTTATAACAAAAACGATTACATAAATTTTAATCAAATTCGTCCCGGATTTTATAAACGCGGTGTATAGTTTAAATATAAATGCAACTCTTATAATTAGAAAATTTGCGCTTACCGGCCAAATTTTAATTGTAAATCCTCTATTTAATTTCTCGATTACTCCCGTTTTATACAACTTGAAAACTCAAAAGGAATCATGAATTTCTGTGCAGGCGAAAAACACGGATTTAATGGAAAATGGAAGGAAATAAATCGAGATAAACTTTCAGTTCAGTGGATGTTTCGGGAACCTTCTGACCGTAAACAAAATATTGGCAAAAAAGATGAAACCGAAAAGTAGTTTAAAGAATGTTTTATATTAACTTATGTATATCTTTATGGACAGTTTGGTATTGGGGATAAGTATTTTTTGTAATGGTATTATAAAATGCAAATAGGAATGGAATTATTAATGATTTTATTTAAATAAAACACTATTTGATTGTTATAAATTCTACTTTTATTTGCCACGTGTGACCCGTGCTTTGCTGTTTAATTTACACGTTTGAACAAGCTACAGCATAACCAAACACGTGTCACAAGTTGTAAATAAAAGTGTAATTTTTAACAATAAAATGGTGTTTTATTAAAATAAATTCATTGTTAATAGAGTTTTATCAAGTAATGATCAATTTATTGAAATGGATTTGCTGTTTAGGGTTAATGAATAGTGTGTAAATAATAATGGTTATCACTAACAAAGGTTTATTTATTTCATAGATTTATAAACACTGAAAATATTTTTATAAACACTAACATACCGGTACTGTATACATTGAACTGCAAATTTATGTTTTAAATCCAAAATATTTTTGCACTTTGCACTTTTTAAATGTAAAAGTAGTGTCTTTTAATTTTTTTTAAATATTGTAAGACGTAATAGGGAAGATATACAGTGAGGTGAGGTCCGTCGCCCTTTCTAACTTTTTAACCGTTTGATATATTTTTCTGGAACTTGGAAAAAATATCTATGACGTCTATTCATATCATCGTCATATTCTGACATATCTATGACAGCTTTACATGTTAAGGTGAGAGTTGGGCGCCATTTTGGAATATTTTTATAAATGAAAAGGGGGTGTAGCACATCATTTTAAAGCTCCTGACGTGTACTCGATAACCCCAGAATATTAAATTAGGTACCTTCACATACTACAAAATGTCGGTACTTTAATAATTACCTAAATATTATATTTAAATGGCCATATTTCCAAAACTAATAAAGTGAGATGTAATTACTGTGGTTTTTTTGCTCTTTAAAAGATTAATAGCCTCTTCTTGGCCACCCCTTAACCAAAAAGTTTGCGTTACCACTGCTTCCGTAAAGCACTTAGGGGCCGTCCATAAATTACGTGAGGCATTTAGGGTAGGGAGGGGGTCGAGATAAATCTTACCAAATCTCACTGTTGGGGAAGGTGGTCTGTGCAAATATTACGTAATTTTTTTTTCCAGAAGAAAAATCTTATGAGATTTGGAAGTCCCCCATTTTGAGTCGAGGACCTTTTTCTCTCTTTAAAATTATTTCATCAACAAAATCAAAATTTTGGTTTAAAGATGGTGCCTTTTTACTTATACAAATTTCACGTGAAAATGGTGGACGGTTATGGGGGAGGTTAAAGAAAATCTCACCAAATTTCACCAGAAAGGGAGGGAGAGGGTCAAAAAAACTTTACTTAATTTATGGACGTTTCTTTATAAGCTTGTAACCTCCTCACTTTATATACAGAGTGTCCGACTAACTACAACACTAAAAGTGTTGATGGAACAACCCATAAGCATTCAGGAAAATTTTAAATGACCTGAGTAAAAAATCGTTGGTTTTTAAGATACTAGCACTTAAAATTTATCAAAATCTCTTTAATTACATTTTTAATCACAAGTAAAAAAATTAGTTGTGCATCATCAAATAACCATTTCATTAATTAAATACTAATATTAAATAAAAAGTTTTCTCCCAAAATATACAGTGTGCCCCTTTTTAATATTTTGAAAAAGAAGTAATTGCTTTATCTGAAATAGCAGATGTATTAGTAGGAATTTCCATATGATAAGGAGGTTAATTTAAAATTTATTTTACTAGTGCCTAATATCTAGAAAAACATTAATTTTTTACTGATGTCATATTGTTTTTTAAGCTGCTTGTGAAATGTTTTTATAGCCCTTTTAATATCAATGTTGACCTTCTGAACACCTAGTATTATATTTTATTGGTATCTCAAAAAACATACGTATATTTTAAAATTGATAGGACACATAGGCGTATTCTTTTAATGATAATTCGACTTTATTTACAAACTACAAAACACAAAAAACATTGAATAACGACCGGTATTCGATCTTATCTTGCTTTTTTCGACAATATTTTGTTGTATGGTCAGCGGATTTTCAAAACATCGCCGGAATAGAAGTTTATCTCGATTTATTTCCTTCTATCCACTATTAAATCCGTGTTTTTCGCCTCTGCAGCAATTCATGATCCGGTTTTGGTTTTGCACTTATTTTCCAATTGTCTAAAACGGCTATAACTTTCGATGTGATGTAAGGATTTTAATTTTTTTTTATAATGGCAACTTTGAAAGTATAATTCTATGGCTAACAAGAAAATATTAAAAAATGATCTAATACCTTTAAACCATTGTATAATGCATTTAAATATATGGTCACAACTCTTTTTGTGTACTTACTACACAAACCTACAACTATTAAGGGTGGCACAAGCAAGTGTATTTATCCAATATGTTTTCTTGATTAAATAATTAGACCAGATAATAAAATTATAATATTAAAGTTGTCAATTTAAAAAAAAAACGCCTTTTTATTTTATACAGGGTGATTCAAAATCGATCACGAAACTTAAGGGGTGATTCTACTTGACAAAATAAGGGTAGAGCTTTATATATTTTTTTTCAAAAAGTCATTCGTTTTCGAGTTACAAGCCGTCAAAGTTCTTTTTTATTTTGTTTTTTTGCCATATTGCATTTATTTTTTTACCAATCCAGTTGATATTTGGCGCACAAATCGAGTTTCGCAGATTTTCAAATTTTAAGACAAAAGTACTTTTTTAAATACCGCCAGAGGGCACTTTACCTAAAACTTAAAATTTATTTACATCATTACTACTTCATTTTGACAGATATCGCAAAGCTGGGGGCGCCATTTTATAGACAATCAAAAACTTAAAAATAAGGTACTCTTTATTAAAGTCCTTTAGGCACATTTTTGAAACACCCTGTATATAAAATTCTATTAAAATTATTTTTTAGACAAATGGAATATGGTTGCCATCGTAATTTACTTACCTTTAAAATTACAAATTTTCTTACTTTTATTACCACTAATACATGTTTTATTTTGCATAAACTACTAATAAAAATACTTCCAACTAACAAACCTACTTAACAACCTCATTTTTAATAACCCTTATCTACGCCAGTGTCTAAAATATGACGATTTTTTTTAGTACTTTGGTCCAAATAGGCATGTGATATAATAAGATACAGGGTGTCAAATGTTTAATCTGGTTGAATTATGTATGAGGATAATTTAAGCCATACTTCGAGAAGAGGACACGTTACCAGAATGCACTATACCAGCCCTGAATGAAGTAATAGAGTTATTGCGGCTATGCCTGCGGAGTCATTTGTCAAAATGCGAATAAAAAAATTCAATACACGAGCTGATCTCATATGACATTTCTCAATATAATTATGGATTTATCAGTTAAAACTTTAATTAGAAGTTAAGAATGCACCGGAAAGTAATACTTACCTTTACTTTATTTTACCTGATTGGAATTTTCCTTTCAGTAAGATACATATTTTTTAATTTTCCAAATGAACAACTCGTTTTGAGATTTCAAAATAAATCGTAAAATAATTTTAATATTGCAAAAGTAAATCCTAACCGAAACAGAAGCAATATTTAAAAATTGAACGGTTTTAAAGTTAGAAATTTATAACTGAAACACATCCACTGCAGTCAAGCATGTTGAAGCATAAAAACCAACAAGGCAATACTAGGTATTTAGCCAATAATATAAGAGTTTATTAAAACAAAATGAATTAGAATAAAAGCGAGTAACGCTAAGTAAAAGTTGTTACTAAAAAGTTCTGATTGGCTGACTGACTACCTCGAGAACGGGGCAGGCCCATGCTAAAATAAGTTAGTGTATTTGTAAGGCCTGAAAATTGTTTCTACAGTCTACTGGTCCCATGGTCCCAAAAGATAGTGCCCATATGGTAATAGTCCTATGGCGTAAATTTTTTCGATATGAAAATGTAAGTCATAATATTTCTAAATAAACTTTTCTTATAAACATAAGAATAATTAAATTATTTTATACACAAAAAAATAATAAAGTGGTATTTAATTGCCCGTTTTTTTTAATTTTATTTAAATCATTTGTCAAACTGCAATCAAAAAATTTAAATGAACTAGTCGATCTTATCTGGCATTTCTTTATATAATAATAAATTTATCAGAAAAACTTTAAATAAAAGGGAACTAAAGTAAAATTTAACTTAACTTTATTTCACTTCATTGGGATTTTTCATCACATGCACAGTCATATTTACATTATATATTTCTGTTTTAAATTTTCCAATTAAACAACTTCTTTTGACAAACTAAAATAAATCGTAAGGGAATTTACATATTGCAAAAGCAAATCTTTACTAAAACAGAAGCAATATGTATTCACTAAATCATACTAACAAAAACAAATATTTGAAATGTAAACAATTTTAAAGTTAGTAATTTATAACTAAAACAAAGCCACTGCGTCAAGCATGTTTAAACAGAATAACAAACAAGGCAATACTAGGTATTTATTAATAAATATTAGAATTTTATTGTTTATTATTTTATTATTATTGTAAATATTAGATTGTTACTAAAAAGTTTTAAGTTCTGATTGGGCCGGTACAGGCTACCTCGAGTACGGGGTAGGCTTATATCAAATAAAGCAAGGGTATTTGTAAAGACAGGGAGTAGTTTCTACAGTCCACTGGTCCCATGGTCCCAGAAGATAGTGCTCAGATGGCGTAAAGTTCCTCGATAGAAAAATGTACATTACAATATTTCCAAGGATACTTCTTTTATAAACATAAGATTAATTAAATTATTTTATACACACAAAATTAATAAAATTGTACTTTGTTGTTGGTTTTTTAAATTTTTGTTTAAAAATTTCAAAGTTATTTGTCAAACTGCAAACAAAATATTAAAATACACGAGCCGATCTCATATGGCATTTCTCTATACAATAATGGATTTACCAGTTAAAACTTCAATTAGAAGTGAAAATGTACTGAAAACTAAAACTTCGAACACATTTCACACGCGAAACATGTTATTGTATGTTTATAGAAACGGATGGACGGGCAGTATATGCGTTTAAAGAATTTTATTTTTATTTTATTATCCGGAAAGTCTTTATTGCATTATACGATTGTAGCCTATGTTTAAAGTAATAATAGGGTGAAAAATAATTTATAGACATAATTATTTACAAGGTTCGTTAAAGGTAAATGTCAGGACAAAGAAAAATTGACTAATTTGAACGTATTTAATAGTATTTCAGTTGTGTTAATGTATATAAAAATATAAGGATATTAGGTCTTTTCTACAATATTTGGTCGCTAACTCAGTAGAATTTAACAGTAATATTACACCTACTAATTTTGTTATTATAAATAAAATGTCTTAATTATTTTAATTGTAATGTAATGAAGCACCAACTTCAGTACGACTTCAAATTTTCAAAACTCAGACATTGCCTAAAAACCCCCAAATATCGAGGTATGTAAACACAGTTTTAGCAATTTTAAAAATATTTAGGTGCCAACCTAATTTTGCTCAAAGTAAAGTAAATTATATTTAAGCAACTTATAGAGACAAAATTTTAATTATTTTAAAACTTTCCTTATTTAGCCATACCAATTTAATGCAATCACGCAAAGTAGCACATTCCATTAGAAAGAAAAAACAAACCAAAAAAAAAACTACATCTGGTACGAAATGCAAAATCTGGTAACAGTGCCATATCACAAATAAATCTTACGTTCCTTTTTATATAAAGGTTTTAAGAGTTGTGAAATTTATTTTCTTTATTGAATTTTAATAACTTATTTTGGTAACTTTCAAGTATTTTTTACAAAATAAGTTTTAGCTGGCATCTAAATTAAAATATTTGTAAAACAAGGCTTTCAGTGACGTTATGTGTAAACCAAACTAATTTTAAAGCGCGTGTGTATCATACCTTGTAAGAGCTCTGTTATAGTTACTTTTTGCATCTCGTTTACAAAAACATTTTTAATAGCTCTAAGTAACAGCAAGTTTGAAATTTATTGCAATACTTTTAATTTTCTCTAAAATTTTAGTACCTAAAAATTAATTTCTTTTAAATTTTTAAAAATTTATTAAGATAGACATTGGAGATCAAATAGATACATTTTGATGATAGGTTTACACTAAAAAATATATAGTTTCATTTAACCTCCCTATGAATGTCAGTTTTTAGGTTTTTATGAGTTAATCATTAATTTTTTAAATAAATTCGTTCTGGTAAATGAATCACCATACAACAAAATATCAAAATGTATTTGTTAATTTAACAAATAAAACGTCTTCATAAGCAATTAACACTTAGACCTCAGATTTTAGAATAGGGCCGCAATAACCCATGCACTGAAGCCGCTCAGCTTACTGTGCGTGTTTTTTTAAGTCTGAGTGATGTCAGTCAGACGGGACCTATAGCTTAATGTGGGTTCCGAACCACAGTCATATTCGCGACAACGACTTCACGGAAAGCCAATCAACTGTCATCCGACGATAAAAACAGGCGGCATCTCTTGTTTTCTGGTAGAGTAGGCAAGTATAGTGTTTTTGTCAGTTTTTTCGTTTTCAACGGTTGTTTTTACCTTTTAATTGTTTTAAGTGGACATAAAGAACGTTTAAAATTAATTTTTGCAACTGTTAGTACAGTGTATGTTTTTTTACCTTCTTTTTCTTGTGATGTTTGTGTAGTGGTGTATCAACAAGTGGTTGTTTACATCGGTTTAAACCAGTTTTTTTCTAATTAAAACATTGTGTTATTAACTTTTTATTGGCCTAGTAAACTAAAAGGACCCTCTTAGTATAGTGATTAGTGTTTTTTGTGATTTTCTTTGCAATTTTTACACTCAAAAGACGACAGGTTATATACTAAATTTATAGTAAATTTCTGTTTTTTAACAAATTATGAAGTTTTTGAAAATGCCGTCCTCTTGTTGTGTGCCTCTTTGTAAGAGTATCAGTGCCAGTAAAGGCCCAACGGTTTCAGTTTTTTCTTTTTCCTCAAATAAAGATTTTAAAAACAAATGGATACATGCTATTCGTAGGGAGAATTTTATTCCAACAACACATTCTATAAGGGATAATTGATCCTAATGTATTTTGTTTAAAAATATAAAGTTGTCTATGTTCTTAGTTGGTTTATAAGTTACATTTTCAAAGTGACGATATAGAACGCAGTACAAAATTTTATACTAATACAGGGGATATTTTGGATGTACCATTGAACAAGCCACGCTTAAAACCAGGGGGTACGTTTTAATTTTTACTACTAAAGTATAACACACAAGAAAAAATAGGTCAATGAATTAATCTTAAATTGTTAAAATGTCTTTATTTTTACAATAAAATTTTTCATTCTAAAACAACGTATAAGTTGCACTGGCAGTTTGAATCCAACTACTCTTATTTCTGAAACGACAGGGGTGGATTATGCTACCCTAACCATGACGTTGTGATATGTGCAGCTTATATGTATATGACTATAGAAAAATTATTAACCAAAACATCAGTTTTTTTAAGAGAACAGAACCATAGAGAAATTGTTAGAGTTCTGTCTCTTAATAATATTAATGGTGTAGATTTAAATTTATTTTTGGGACATAACTGTCAAAAACGACACAAATTATATAGTTAAAGAACTTTTATTTAAATTTTCAAATCTATTTTAAAAAATTTTGCCAAACAAAAAAATTATGTTTTAACTTCCATAAATAAGATTCTGTCTCAATTGAAGCGGATAAAATCTGGCAACAAAAAGAATAAATAGTTCTCATAACATATTTTTAATGTTTATAAGTTAGTTTATAATATTAGTATTTATTTTCAGATGATACCTACTCAAGTATGGTGAAAACAAATTTGGTGAGGTTGTGTGATTTGTAATCTGTTTTAAATTACATTAGTTTGTCTAGCATTTTATTTTATTTTATATTAACTTAAGATTGTTAAAAAAATATTATTGTACATTTTTTAATTTGTATTTTTTGACGTTGTCATATCCTTTTGGATTATTATAGACAATAAAGTGAAATAAATAAATAAATACATATCAAGCACAGAATGTAGGTTAAATTTAATCATCTATTAAATTTTGTGAACATTGTAAGTTAAAACATAATAGGTATTTAATTGTAATGTTAAATGTACATTAATAATATATTCTACATTCGAAAATATTCGAACAAAACGTCAATTTCTTTTTCTATAAAAAAATGTTTTTTTACTTTTTGTTTAAAGACTAAAATTAATATTAACTGGATTATACACTGCGTCTGATAAAGTTGAAACCCTATGGAAAACATTTTTTATTATTCATTTTGGCCAAAAGTTCAGTCAATATGCAGTTATCAAATTTTATTATTTTTTTAAATCCTATATAAGATATGTCAAAAAATATAAATTTTGCTCAAACAGTAAAGTACCTTAGTTTTTAATATCAAAAAAATTTTTTTAAAGTAAAAAAAAGACGTACAAATATGCAGTTACAGCAGTTTAGTATAAAAATTCCTTCCATATAAATTATTATTACTTTTCTGGCAGGATACAATTTTAGCGTTTTTCGCCAAATCTGAATGCTTATGCTTAATTGCTGTAGTTTCATATTTGTACATGCTCATTAATTCTGAACAACTTTCTTTAATAGCACTTTCTGATTTTGTCAAAAATTAAGGTACTTTACTCTAAAGCAAAATTCTATTTTTTAACATATCGCGTATAAGACTAAAGAAAATTAAAATTTAATAATTGCATATTAAGTTTTAGACCATGCAGAACTTTGTATAAATAATTTTTTTCGAAAATGAATAATAAAAAAGTTATCATATGGTTCCAACTTTATCAGACACACTGTATAATATGCAATATTTTACGATTAAATATCATAAAAAACTATTTTGATTACGATAAACATGCCCAATAACAAATATTTAAGTACTACGGAACGACAGTTTATTATACACTACTCGACTAGTAGCGCCGCCCGCCATATTGGATGTAGTTGATAGGCTTTCTGTGGAGTCGGTGTTGTTAGGACCACATCCCCACCCAGGGAGATCTTTGAACCTACCAACTGAGTAGGATACGCATGTCTACGGTTGCGCAGGACCAGGAAAGTGTGTTCCAGAACCTTGGTCCTTTGGTGGCCTTCAAGGTCGCGAGCATTTTGCACTTGGTCCGTCTGTTATTTTTTAGCTAACCACTAAATTTCTGACCAAACTTATAAATAAGTATTTTGGCCGCAGCAGGACTCGAACCCACCTTATATCGGTTGTGCGTCTAATTTAGCCTTTATTATTCTTATGTGTTCTTAAATGTATGTATTAATAATACAAATGTATTGAAGTAATAAAAGTTTTATTTAATTAACTTTAAGTAAGCATCTTCCTAAAGATTTCTTGTGTTTGATAAAATATGTTGCTTTTGTTTTATTTATCAAGCAACAATAAACAATTTTAATACGTTTTTTTAGAAAATTGTTTGTCTACTTTGACCGCCAAAAATGTTAAAGTTGTTTTAATTACAAATATAATAATTTAAAGGTAAAATTGGTTTTTAGTAAACAAACTAATTGTATTGTTTACCCTAACAAACCTTAGTTATTTTCTTTTTAAGATCTGTAATTAAAATTCAAATATTAAAACTTTTTGTAATGATAAATTTAATTCTTAAAAGTCATTGCTTGTATTTAAATGTTAGAAATGGTTAAATAAAATAATAAATTGTTAATTTATCAATTTTTATTATTTTAATTTAATAGTTAGCTTCAGAAAAATTTACCGGTTTTTAAAGGATTTTTGAATTAGATTTTTTTAAAGACGTAAGTTTATCTATGTTCAAACGTGTAATATCGTGCGCCAAAGTTGGTTAACAGATGCGGGCTTTAAAAACTTTTGTTTCTCCCCTTGCTGATATTTTGTTTTTTGTCAGCACATTTTTAAACCATCCACAGAAATAAAAGTTTAACTCGATTTATTTCCCTTCGCTTTTCATTAAATTTATGCTTTTTGCCTTTGCAGCAATTCGTGATTCTGTTTGGGGTTTGCGCTTATTTTTACATAGACTAAAAGTGCCATAACTTAAATGTCATTTGGGGTCTTAAACATTTATAATGCCTTATATTTAATGATTATTTCATTATAAAAGTGTGTTTTGTCTGGTGTATTTATTTTTAAAGGCAATACTTTACTATGTTTTATATTCTTTATCTCAGGAAAAAAATATACAGTGTATCTACTGATGAAGTTAACTATAACTGATTTTATTTTTAGTGCTTCAAAAAAGGTTGTTTTTTTAATTCTGTACCTTAAGTGTTAAAAACTATAATAAAAATATAGAAAATTCCTATTTAAAAATATAAATAATAATGAAAAAATATAATATTTTAAGTAATTTTAATCAACAATTGCGTATTTTTTTATTGTTTATGGTTAATTTAAACTTAACTTAAAAAATAAAAAAATAAACATCATTTCACGGAAAAGGTTTTTTTTAATAACAAAAATTAAAATAATTAGCCTTTGATGGACAAAAGTATTTATTATTTAAAAAATAAAATGGTATTTACTTAAGTGATTAAAAATATATTTTTATTTTTTTTTAATATTTAGAGTACTATTTTTATAATTTTGAACCACTCTGTATATCATATGGCGTTCATTATTATAGCTTTTAGCGTTTCAGATAATGTAAAAAAAAATGTAAATCTAATTTAAAAAAATAGAGGTTTATATAAACCATCTCTGGACACACTGTATTAACTTTTGAAGCCTAAAATTATTCTATATAAGTATTTTAAAATTAGGTACTAAAAATACAATATCTAAAATAATTTTCCGTTTTTTATGTAATATACAGCGTGTCTTCGAAAGTTCTTATCAAATGAGATACTTTTAAATTAATAAGTTTACCAAAAAATTGCCTCCTCATAAAAAGTCCTGCTGCATGAGAAAATACATTTTTATATAAATAATTACATGTTGAATGTACGAGGTGGCCTGAAAAATACTTGCTTCCAAATAATATACCGGGTATTTCCTAACTATGCTACGGTACAAAACTTTTAATTTCCTATATCATTTTATGAAGAAAATTTCCCATAAGTATATGTTCGGAATTGCTTCGTTTCTGAATACAAGGCGTTAAAGTTTTTAAAAAAGATCAGTATTTAATAAATATCTCAAATACCTTTAAACTAATTTGGTCAAAAATTAATACGTTTGTTTATTGTAATAAAGCGCTTAAAAAGCTCTAACTATATTGACTTTAGTGGGTCCAGTGGCGTCTCAGTGGTCACCACATCCAATATTACTGGGAAAAAATGTACGTCATTGGCTTTTTTTGTTATTATTTTTTTTTTCATAATGTAACTAAATATAAAACTTGTCATATATTGTGTCATAAAGTGTTTTTGTATCTGGCTTCATATTTAAGATAATTATAAAATACAGACTTTTTAATAAATTACCGCCCTGTATCTCAAAAACGAAGTAATTTCGAACATCTGTTTATGGGAACTTTTCTACATAAAATATCATAAGAAATTATCCTTTAAAGTTTCGTATAATAATTAAAAAATAACCAGTATTGGAATTTGAAAACAAATTTTCTTAGGCCACCCTGTACTTTTAACATACAAATATTTTTGTGAAAATTTATTTTTTCGGTAAACTGGACTTTCTATGAAGAGGCACTTTTTTGTTAAGTTAATAATTAAAAATTTCTTATTTGGTAAGAACTTCCGAAGACGTATAAATAAGAAAAATGTTGCCTGTGACACAGCCCTACAAAAAAAAGTTTATACACAGAGTCGGACATATGTATTTCCATGTATTTTTCGATGCTAAATCCGATTCAGAGCACAGAAATGGCCCTATACGTCTGAAATTGGCCCCAGGGGCATGTATAGGCCCTGAAACACTGTTTCCGTGATAATTGCTTAACAGGTCTACGACTAACTGAAATTTGTTCTCTAGTACCGGAAAAATTACTTGAAGGCCCGAACATCGTGTTTCATATCAGACGAAGTAATCACAACAGTGATATTTCCATGTATATTTAAATCCTGCACCTTACACTACGCGAGAAAAATTTTTGGCCTGTTGAAATTCCTTATTTGGGACCGGAAAACTGACCCCTAGAGGCCGAAAAAGCGTTTATGTTTCAGATGTATCAATCACAACAGTGAGATTTGTATGTACTTTTAAATATATGTGTAATTTAAGTAAAATTTGCTGTTTGGGACCGGAAAAATTACCTGGGGCTGGAAAATCGTGTTTCATACGTAGCAATTACGATGACATTTTTATCAACTTTTAAATTAGGTACAGTAAAAATGGCAATGTAGCTATTGCAACTTTAAAACCGCGATTTTTCGGCTCCTAAGGGGTCATTTTTCTATCCCCGAACTGCAAATTTTAGCTGGCCAAAAACTTTTCTAGCACTGAACGAGTAAAATTAATAAAAATACTTACTTACTAAAAATACCAATGTTGTATTTGCTACGTTTAAAAACTATGTTCCAGCCCTTAGGGGTCACTTTACCGGTCCAAAACTGGGAATTTTAACAGCCATTAAACTTCTCGCTCATGTGTAAGGCCCAAAATTCAAATGTTCACAAAAATATCACTGTTGAGTTTGCTACGTCTGAAACACGATTTTCTAGCCCCTAAGGGTTAATTTTCCTGGTTCCAACCAGAAAGTTATTCGTGGACCTGTTAAGCACAAATCCGCCGTATTCCAAAATCGTATTTCAGGGCGTATAGAGACTCCCGACGTAAGGGCCATTTCTGAGCTCGATATCGGATTCAGCGTCGAAAAATACATGGGAACACATATGTCTAATTCTTGTGTATAAACTTTAATTTTTTGTGGGGTTGTGTAATTTTTGTAATTTAGCAATTTTAAAAACTAATTTAAAATGTTACTTTAATTATAAACTGAGTATTTCTATTAGTTAATAAAATAAATATATATTTTAAACAACAAATATGTAAAAGATAGTGTTTCGTTTATTTAATTGTGGATGCGTGGATTTTACAAATATTTTTGTGCGAACTTAATATGAAGGGAAAAAATGGTTGACATTCTTTTAAACAGGAATTTGAGTTTGAAACTTTGCTCTCATAAAACTAATTGAAATATTTGAAATTCTTTACTGGACATTATTGCTTTCTTTTCCAAATGTATTTGACTGAACCCTATAAAAAAAAGCTAAAATTCTTTGTTTGGTATTTAATTGAGAGTTGTGTCCAAATAAGGTCAAATATGTACCTAATTAAAAGAAAATAGTACAAAACGAAGGTTGCCAAAATAATAAAATATATCTTTTTATTATTGTAAAGTACCTGCGGCATATAATGACCCACCTAAACTTAAATGTTAAAAATAAACCTTGAATGATTTAAGAAAGTTTAGCAAAATTTTGTTAGAATGATGAATAATAATTGTTTATTTATTGTAAAAATAAAATATAAATAAAAATTAGAAAAACAAATATGGAATCCAACTATTTTAATTATTAAAATCCCTTTTTAAGGGCCTTATTAAACTACCATTCTAACATAAGGCCGCAAAATATTTCTTTGTTGTTTTAAAGAAAGTAATAAAAGAAACTTTTGGTACTTTCTGTGCATGTCATGTAAGAGTATTTAACTTTTGTTAATATTATAAATAACTTACAGCCTAAATGATGTATTGTTTTCTCTATAACCTTGTATTTGGCAAATTTTCATTATTAAATAATACTCTAATAAGCCAAGCCGTCAAATTTTTAAAGATTAATTAATCCATTATTCCAAATTATTTTTAAAATAGCCCTAGCTTATGTTAAATTTTTTTAAGGGGATAGATAAACTAACGAACCTACTGGCGCGCTCCTTTGACGCCAAGAAACCGACAAGCTCTGAATCACTGGCTAATCATTCGCCAATCCATTAAAACGACGTGAACTACGTCCATACCATAGGTGCGCGCTATGTGGCGACGTATGCGGCATGGAGTGGCACGGCGAATTGTTGCAAGTCTGGACGCGGCTTATTAATGGTTTAAAATATAGCAGGTGAGGTGACATTGTTCTCGAAATATCGTATTCTATTCAAGTAAAAATATACCGGGTGTATCATTTAAGATAAGAAAGGTAAAGTCTTTTCCGAATAAAAGGGATGTAATAAAAAACAACTAAATCCATAAAACGATGCACATTTATAAGATATACCTACGTACCTCACGCGTCGATACATTTTGCACTTTTGTTAGGCTTACCACTAAATATCAGACGAAACTTATAAATATTTGGTCAGGCCAGGATTCGAACCAAGCCTACGTCGGTTGTGTGCCCAACGACTCATCGCTTTAACACACCAGGCTATCACCCAACAAATGGCTAGGATATGATAAAAAAACTTAAATCTTATACTTTTTGCGAAAACATTGTATAACAAAAATGACTTTATTTTTTCTAAAGTTATTCGCGGTTAAAGTGGGTCAAAATATACTCGGACGTCCTATACTTATGTTAATAGTACTTGCGGGTTAACAAATTAAAAGCCCCTATAACCACAAAACAGTAATACGGATTTATACCTCGTCAATTGTATGTTTATGTTTAAACAACAACAATTAAGAAATCCTTAAGCTCTTAATTGCCTCTAGATACGCATAGCAAAGCTTTAACGTAGTAATTAAACTAGAAATACGCACCGAATGACTTGGTTAAACAAAAGTAATTAGTCTACCCTTCGAGATGATAAAGGGGTATTGTTTGTAAAGGTATAGTAAAATATGGTCAAAAATACCTATTGCATTTCAGATTATAGTAATATTTTCTTGCTAACCGTATGCTTCGGAGTGGTTCAATCCGTACTCGAAAATGACGATATAAATATAAAAATTGAGAAACTGTATAGTCCTTGGGCCAGTAATGAAATGGTCTTTATGAATAGGACACTTTAAACACTTTTTAAGGAGGTTTCTACCAAAAATATTCAGTCTATCATAAATATTCATACCGCCATATATGGAAGCGGCGCTTTAGCCCAGCCTCTCAATGTCAAATGTTTCGGGTGTCGAACTGGGTAAACACGTCGCTTTTTTGTCGAACAATTAACCGCAATGTTTTACATGCAGTTTTAAAACATTGTGCCAGAAATCAGATGTACTGCCTTTTCACATTAGCTGAAGACGGATAGTTGGGCGACAGACTAACGCTATTAAAGTGTTGAAGTTTTTTATTTAAGTTTATTTTATTTTAGTTTATTTTATTTTATTTTATTTTATTTTATTTTATTTTATTTTATTTTATTTTATTTTATTTTATTTTATTTTATTTTTATTTTATTTTTATTTTATTTTATTTTATTTTATTTTATTTTATTTTATTTTATTTTATTTTATTTTATTTTATTTTATTTTATTTTATTTTATTTTATTTAATTTTATTTAATTTTATTTATTTTATTTAATTTTATTTAATTTTATTTAATTTTATTTAATTTTATTTTATTTTATTTTATTTTATTTTATTTTATTTTATTTTATTTTATTTACACTTTTAAGGCGATCTTATTAAAACCAATATAAGTACCGATGAATCTAAAAATCGAGAAAAACCACAAATTTTAAAGGCACGTTAAATAGATTTTAAGTTATGGAGGGGTCAAAAGTGGCACCAAGTGGTTAAGCGAACAAAATTTTAAATAATTATTAAGGGAGTTTTTAAAATTAAAAAAAAACGAGTTTATAGAAACTTTTTTCATAAAAAGACATAAAAATCACTTCCTTAAGTTTCGTACCGTAGTTAAAAAATACCTTGTATATAATATGAAAAGCAATTCTGTAAAAAAGAAAATAAATAAATAATCCACATGTAAAAACTACGCCTAACTGTATACACATATAATTATTAGGGATAGAAAGCTACTTAAACATTTACCAAAAGTAACAATTTATAAAAGTTGAATAATTGCCTAAATCAAGAAATAACAAAGATATCGCTTGGGGTCCAAAGCAAATTTGCTTGGCAAATTATTTGGTAAAGAAAAGCAATTATTAAAGCCAAGGCCGTTTAGATCATTCTCATTGATATTGTAATTTCAGTATCGACTACTATCTTAGAATTGAGCATTGAGGTGGAGTATTATCTAAGATAAGTCTGAGCTTAATTATTTATGGTAATAAATGTTATTACACGTCATTTGGTGGCTTAAGTTTTAATTTAAAATTATTATTTATAAGTAAGGATACATGGTAAGATCATCTGGTTGATACAATTATTAATCATACTTGGTTGTATATTTGTACAAGAATAATTATTTGTAATAACAATTAAGGAGGTCGCGGTCAAAAAAGTTTTGTCACAAAAAATCACATATTACGATTTTAATATTATTTTTAGGGTATTATATGTTCTTTCTTTATTCAAACTTTAAACTAATTAACAAAATATGTCTAATGCTATTTAGTGGTTAAAATATAGTTGGTCACATTATATGAATGATAAACCGTAAAAGATTTTTGACGTTAATGATACTTTACCCTCAAGTGACAAAACCTTTTTGACCGCCGCGCCGAGCTCAATTTGGAAAAATTGTTAAATCATCTTAAAACCTTACCTTAGTAAAAAGATATTTATTCTTTTGTAAAATTTATTTTTCAAAGTCAATCTTTATTAATAAATTTTTACATTTAGCTGATCCAGAAGTTTACAAATATTAGCGAATTATTGAAATACATATACGATCTAGCAGGAATAAATGTATCAGTATTTTGACATTACGCATGCTCAGTAGTAATTATAAATAAGGAAAAATTTATTAAAAATACTGCTAAACTTTAATTGTGCAATAATTAAGTCCGCCGTTTACCTTACCGTATTTTGGCATTTTAAAAGAAATGAGGTAAGGGTTAAAAGCAGTTTTTGCATATTTTTAAATTTGTTTTAAAAATAAACTTAAAAAGTTGAAACTTCTTGTTTAGTAAATACACAAAACAAATTAATAAAATAAACTATAAATAAATACAAATAATGTAGTAAGTAACCTTGTCACGCCGCGCCGACCAATAACAATTCTTTACATAGGCTAGTTAAGGTTTTAGCAGTAATAAAATAGGGTGTTTCCCTTAATACTGCTAGAACTATTTTCAGATTCCAATACTTTCCTGTTATCTACTTTTAACATTTTATGGTTGTGAAGATAATTTACACGTCTTTATGCATTCCAATGCATGCTAATAACTTGATTTCTAGACACTGACTTATTTTGTAGCCGATAGCTAATAACTTGTGTCTCTAATTAAAAGTTCAGAATTGGCATTAACACTCTCAAAATAAAGGTTCAATTATTAAATTAAAAATTTATAGCATATTGAACTAAAGACTGTCTAAATTTTTCATAAGGTCAAGTTTTGACGGCGAGTTTTTCGCCTTGAAAGTTGTAATAGTTAATAGTTATTTATGCATGGTCCTAACCGGCGCGGCGTAGAGATATGGCTTTTCCATAAATTGTGGAAGTTTAGTGTAATTAGAAATAATTAATTTCTAAATGATTAAATACCACTAAAACATAACATTGACAATAATTTTAAAGCTTTAATAAGGGACAAAGATTTATTGATTATCTTTATTGCGTTATTACGTGGAATATAACCAGGTTGTTTAGGAAAAGCCGGAAAATAAAGAAAAAACGGTAATTTTTGGTACTTTTTGTCATATATAAAAGATAACTTAAATCTGTTTGTTTTCTTTTTAAGAAAAACGTCTATTATGAAACCGAGGTTACTGTTTTCTTTAAAAAATGTAAATTTGGTTGTAACTATGGATATTGGCGATTTACACGAATGCAATATACTTTGTTTTAAGGTGTTTTTCTTAAACAGAGACAAACAGAATATAAATTTAAATTGGTTTAATAACCAATAATTTGAAACTCACTAGACTGAAACTTTTAAAGTGCTTTTTTAATCTTTGTAATTAAAGCAGAAATATACCGAAAATAACTTAATAAACAAGAAAATTTTATTTTTCGAATTTAATCTTTTATGAATTTTTACATTAAGCTGGGTCAAGCGTTTACAATTATTACATACGTTTAATATTTTACCAGTTTAAAGATAATTTATACTTCTTCTTGTATTCGAACAACTTAATGTTAACGTCTTTATTTTTACACAAAAACTCGTTTTGGAGCCAATATCCATTAGTTTATAGGTCCCTCTAATTAAAAGATCATCATTGTCATCAATATTCTCAAAATAAAATTTTAATTATGAAACAATCTTTAGATTTTTTACCTTTTTGGCTCCAAGAAATTGACTAGTATGCTACCTAGAGGCAGGGAAAGGGAGGGGCTGGCAGGACAATGGTAGGTCCCGAGCTCTACTGTGGTATTCCATCATGCCAAGTAAAGTCATCTATTAGATCATGGATTATGAGGGAATCACAAGACTGGTTGTTAGGAACACCAGGACAGCGTCAAGCGAAAATATTCATTATAACCTACCCACCAGAATTTACGAGAGACCTTCTTAACTACAACCGAAAGGCGGTAAAAATAATAGTGAGTTAACTAACATGTCATTACAGACTAAATAAACAGCTGGAAACCATGGGCCCGGCAGAAGAAAACCTATGTAGGTTCTGCCAGGAGGAGAAGGAAGCCGCAGAACACTTATGGTGCTACTGTGAAGCCATCTGTCGTCTGCGGTTTGCAAGGCTGGGTGAAGAAAAACCTAGAGGGGCAAGATTAATTATCAAGGAGCCGGTTTTAAGCTTGTGGAGTATGATAAAGAAGACCGGCTGAAATGGCGTGCTCTAACCTATGGACGGAGGACACACAATAAATCTGAGCAGGTTGCAGTATAAAAGGATATGTAATCCACTTCCTAATCTAATCTAATTTAATCTACTCAGATCCATCCCTATATATACGAACTAAAAATCCCCAAATTTCTTACTTCTTGGACTCACATGATAAAAAAAATAAATACGGGACAAAACAGTTCTTTTTTTTTTTAAACAAACTATGAGACAATTCCAAAACAATTTTAGGATAGTTTTACTGTTTTTATCCCTAGCTGGTCTATTTTTTTCTTATCTTTTTGACATCCCACGATGGCATATGCCCAAATACCAAAGTACCGTGGGTGTCAGGTTTTAACCCCTCGTTCCCCTTGATCTGTCAACGTTGTCCAAGCACTGAAACATGCAGTTTCCCTGCTGGAAATCGAACCGTCAAATTCTGGCTTCGAAGATCAAAGCTCTGTCCACGAGGGAAGACTTGTATAGCTCCCAACAACAAAACACATTGTGCTACCTAGATGCATCTATATACGCAACAACGAAAAAAAACCCAAATTTGTAACTTTGAGCCTTCGTGGAGTGTGTAAAGATACAAAAAAATTAGATAAAACAGTTCTCATTTTTTTGATAAATAATAATAAAAATGGAAACAACACAAAGTAGTTATTACATTTTTTAAAACAATTGCTGCTAGATAATCTTTAAAATTAAAAACATAATTTCTTGGACAACGTTTCGAAAATGATAATAAAGGAGCTGTTAAGCTGCAAAGTTACAATTTCAGTTACGTGTGGCGAAGGACTGGCTTTGTAATTGGAGCAGAAATATGCAGGGAATGACTTCGTTAACGAGAGCAATCAGCATAGCGACGGTAGTTAAGAAAGCAATATTGTAAATGATACTGGAATAACAATTTATAGGGCAACTATGTTAGCATTCTGATTTAAAATTATAAAAAAGATGTGCAGCTAAAAACTAAACAAAGAGTGAAATATTTTAGATTTGGAAAAAAGAAAATAAACTTTACAGGCTACAAATATAATATGTTCAAGTAAGGAGGGCTAGTATGCGCATCTTCAAAATGATTAAAAAAAACTAATGAGGTTTTATGCGCCTAATAATATGCTTTTTAGAAAGTTTTAAAATTACGAGTATTTTCATAGATATCCGAAAAATAATAATAATTAAAAATTTGCTTTATTTTTAATCGAATTTTAAAATATATTGCACTCTTGATATTCCACTTTTTCTTCTGTAGGTATCTAATAAACGTGGTTTATTTGAAACGCGATGTTTTCTTTTTGTGGAAAGAAGACCTTCTTTTTTTTTTAAATAAGGTTCTCATATTTTAATAATAATATTTAAAAATAAGCAAAACTTAACTAACCGTTTATTGCATCACTTTCTCTCGTTTTTTTTTAATACGTCATTTTAGTATCGAAATTTTAAAGCCAATTTTATTTTAAAATTACATTGTTTTTTACCTGTAATACAGACCTGTATTTCTAAAATTCGGGTAAAAATATAGGGCTTATTTTTTTTAAAATTCATTAATTAATCGAAAAAAAAATATATTGCTGACCTAAAAATCCACAAATAATAAATTATCATATGATTTTCCTTTACACTAACAACTTTTATGCGAAACTTGTTTTAGCTTTTTTCTAATCAGGTAAATTTAGCAAACAAAAATACATTTTATAATTTTAAACTGTAATTTATGTATAATATCAGAAAAGCCTTGAAAGCATCGAAATAAGTTGATGGTAGATAATTTGTTTTTCTTAATTACACCGCCATACCGTCAATGGTAAGAAAAATAAAATATCTACCAGCAACTTGTTTATTTGTTTTTAAGGCTTTGCTGATATTTAAACATTTTTATATATTTCCTGCTTGTTGTTAAATTAACCTGACTGGGGAAAAAGCTAAATCAAGTTATAAAAATTCTTATTGTATAGGTAAAGTATTTGACCATTTATTATTTGTGCATTTTTAGGTTATTATTTTTTTAGACTAAACTAATCTTTTAGTTTAACCTTACTATTTTAACCAAACTCTGAGAAATAAGGGTTTGTATTACGGTTAAACCATAATATGAATTCGAAAAAAATAGGCTTTTAGATTTTGATAATAAAATTTCAGGACCGTATTTACAAAATGGTAGGTTAATAATGGTAGTAGGTTTTCGTGAAGTTTTGCTGGGTTAATTTATTTTATCAAATTAATAAAAATACAAGAAAAAAACTTATTATTTTGTGATGCGTAATTGATATTTTTAGCAAATAGGCTTTAAAATTTTACTATTGGATATCAGGACCGTTACAAAAATAAGTTAAAAAGGATCCCACGAAAACAAAACATTGCATTTCAAATAAAACGCTATCATTGGATACAGAAAAATAAGTGAAAATGCCCAAAAGCAATTTATTTTAAAATACGATTCCTGAAAAAATTTAGACAATTTTTTTTTCTTTCGAATATCTAATATTACATAAAACCTTAAAATTAATCTTATTTAGCCGATTTTGTATCTTTTATTATTTTCAAGATGCACATACTGTACCACATTATCTTGGACACGTATATTCAAAATATAAGGTTCTGAACAAAGTTTTTCCAAAAACAATAAGAATTGGATATATATGTAATATTTTTTAAAGATTTTTAAAAGGTCATTTGAATAATGATTCATTATATGGGGTAAACCATTTTTGCCGTGTAAACTTAAAATCCATTTGCTAATTGTTTTTTGAATGGTTATAATAAAAGAATATTTAAAATGCTACTTGTTTACTAATTTATACCATTCCCTATTTAAAGTAATATCAAAGTTACTTATGACGAACACTTAAGTTAGATGATTCTGTATATACAGAGTGTCTCAGGCTACCTGTTACAAAGAAGCAAATGGATTACACATATTTAAATTTTTTTCATTTTATACACGAAAGAACTTAGCCCCTTTACAATGTATAAAAATTAACTTAAAATAAGAAATGCTTTCCGTTTCGATTCCCAGCGAGTGAGACATATTTAGGTAGTAGTTATTTAATAATAAAGTTTTTGGTGGCACCACCGCGTTATCTAAAAGGTGTTGTAACATGCAAAACTGCATGTTGTAGTGCTTGGACAACGTTGACGGAACATAGAAAACGATGGGTTAAACATCTAATAACCCGACACCCACGGAACTCTGGTATTTAGGCATAGGCTTTTGTGGAATGTTAAAAAGATTTTTAAAAAATCTTCATTAAAAATGTATGACACACTGTACGTTTATTGCTGGTTTTTAAAATATCAACAGTATGCTGATATACTCATTAACAATAAAAAGTGAAAGGGGAATATATTATTTTAGTTTTAGTTATATTAAAATAATCCTGTCACTGTCAGATTGACAAATAATATAATAATATCTAATTAATTGCCCTCCATTGTACAAACTACTAATAGGTAAATTAGCAATTAGTTTATTTTAGGCACATATTAACTTATTACTTAACCTAAAAAGCAGCCATAATTGATATTTTGCTGTTTTTTGTTGCAGTATTTTATATGAGACACACTGTATTTTTATGTTTTGTCACAAAACAATGGCTTACAAGATACACGAAATAACAACCCAGTACACACCAACTATAATTTCTTGGTCAAACTACGGACAGGAATAACATAGAAACCCTTTTTAATTACCTGTGGCGAACGACTGCCACTGTAATTAAAGCGGAAATACGCAGGGAATGATTCGGTTAGTGATAGCAATTAGCATATCCCGGGTCGTTGCATTGCCAATGATGCCGTTATAACAATATTGAGGGCAATCTTGTTAGAATTTCCAATTGAGAAAGGGACAGATTAGCCATCACAATCTGCAACATTTATATAGCAAAGTTTTGGTTATTGTTGCTAAGGAGTTTTCGACTTAATTTATTTAACTTGACTTCAAAAAGTTTTTTCCAAACTTGGAACCTAACATACTTAATATTTTAGTATAGGGCAGATGTACCGTTTGTGGCCACTTCAGGCACAACTTTTACGAAGAATTAAAGTAACTTAAATAAAGTATAAAGCAACGAAATATGAATTAGCAACATCATTAGTGTATCAATAATCGAATACTTAAAACTTAATACCTTTAAACTTTATATTAGTATTAAAAAATGATAATAAAATGCATTCCTACCTTCCACCAATAGTGGTCATAGACGCACAAATTTTGGCCAGTGGTTTCAGAGGTTTTGGCCATAGAACATAATATGTTTTATTGTGGCAAGTATAATTTATATTTACATATTTAATTACTAAACTATTATTATTTTTAATCTACTCTAACAAAATAGAATACGAAGGCATTTTTAACTTATTAAAAAAAATTCCTATTTAAGTGATTTATTTCTAAAATTGAAACAAAAAAGGTAAAATAAATCTGTTTGCACATTCTCTGTTAAGAATTTTAAAATAAACTTAAGGGTTAAAGTAAGTTATAGCTAGCATATTTTGTTTTGGACATACAGCGTGTTTATCAAGTTTTGTCAATTTGTACAGGCTTGTTATGAGAGATAGAAATAAGATACCTATAAATTGCTAAGTTTTACCTACCTACATTTTTTATTGATTTTTATTTTGATGTTATAAAACAAAATTGTTTTTTTTTAATACAAGACCCTATATTGTATCACTACTAAAAAGACATTTTAAAGAGTTCTTAAAAAATACCCAATTTGATAGTTTTGTCCCAATTGTTTTGAAAATTTAGGCATACAAATCTAATTACTACGTTTTATTTTTATTGTATCTACAACTACCTTTAACCACTAAACTTAGTGCGTAAGATATACATATGCGTAATGAAAATTATAGTACTTTTTAACTTTGGATCATCATATTTTTAAAACTATTAGAGATATCATATATAAAGACATTTTCATAAAGTTCTTTAAAATTTATTTTCATTTGTAATACACCATACGGGATATTGATAAATATTGGAATTCTAGTTCTTTTGTACGGCTTCTACCTTAGTGACAAATACTATTGTAAGTAATGAGATAGATGTGTCCCAAATTATTATTGTTATAAAAAATATGAAATGTTTTAATTCTAGTTGTTCTGATGATATAATATTAAGATTGTAAGAGCTGTAAAGAATATAATTTATTTATTAATGACAGTCTAAATATGGGTATTTTTTCTAAGATACTTAAGCGTACTGATGTAGTACCAGTATATAAAAAAATGAGTGTAATAGTATTTTAAACTATAGGCAAATATCCATCTCAAGCTTATTTTCTAAAATTTTTAAAAAGGTAATTTTTGACTTGATAATTGATTTTGTTTAAAATCCTTAACATGTGAAGAAAAGAGTTTACAATCTGCCAACACACTAAAAACATCCTTTAAAGATACTTTATAATACTTTACTTGTTGTAAAAGTAAGATATCTAATATTTACTTATAAATCTGAAAATAGCCACAAACGGTACAGTGGCCACAAATGGTACATTCACCCTATTTGCCAAATTTATTATTCATGTCCTCCCAGCTCGATTCGATCAATACAGTTCTAGGCATCAAATTTAGGCGATTAACCAACATTTTAACAGCTTTAACCGCGGTCATAATCGGTTTTAAATGACAGAAGTTGGTGATAACTTTGACGTAAATTACATGAATTGAACATCGACACCAAGATCAACTCGACCCGTCTAAACGCAGTGGTAAATACCGTTTTATTTTGGTTATAATTTGTTAATAGCTCAAATTTATTAAATGTGTTAGATGCTAATCGGTAGCGATTAGATAAACAACGCATGTCCATAAAACACGTTAACCGCTTTACTGTTTTAAATGTTAAAATTCAATTTAAGTATGTTATCATCTGCCCGCAGAGTTACGTATCGTTCAACTTAAAGTTCAAAAATAATAGCACTAAGGACACAGCTTTTTATTGATTTTTAAATCGTTAGTGGATAGAGACTATAAAATTCTATTTTACTGCTAACCAATTATTGTAACCTGATGGCCAATCGTGACCAATTCGTGACCAATTATTACAGCATGAAACGACCTCGGAATATTGATGTTGAGGTGCTTAATATATTTGTGCGACCAATTCTCTAATTGTTACTAGCTTTCAGAATTTGTTTTTTGAATCTGAAATTTTAATTTTTGGCCAGTTACGAAATTTTCTCGTCCTTGAATGTCCCCATTTAATACAGAATCTGTTAATTTTGCTAACCAATTATTTAATCATATTGACCAGACCAATATTGGCCATTTTGCGCCTAATTGCATCCTTTTTTATTGAGCCATGAATAATTTATTTAAATCGCTAAAATTTTTACGATGACCTTGATATTGTAAACACGCTGTAAAAAACTGTGTATGGATGACTAATTCGTCACACTTAGTGACCATTCATGACCTTTTTGTGACCAATTCAAAGTTGTTTTTTAAACCCTAAGTTTCACATTTGTGCCGCTAAATAGATGGAGTTGAGCCAGTCCGCAATTCTGCTGGGGCGGACATTTTTAAAATAAAATTATTTTTCATCAATTAAAAATAATTATAGATAGATTTCGGAATTAAAAATCAATAACTATTTAGGAAAAAATTAATCAAAAGAGATTTATTTGCCACTTTATGTTCTTTTAAAATTAAAATGTGTGATTGCTTAAATATAAAATATTTGGTTGAGGATTTTGCGGCCAGACTGGTTAAATTTTTTAAAATATGCAAGCTATTTAATGCCTTTTTCTTTTGTAAAAATTGAGTTTTAATTAATGCCTTCTTTTGTAACGTAAGTAACATTTATGGTTTTTTTGTTAGTAAGATAATGGCATTTGTTTTTTAAACTATAGTCAAATGTACTGTAATACTGTATTAATGAAATATATGAAAATGTTTTTATTTTCAAAGTTTACAGACTCTAATAATTTATTTTATAATAAATAAACAAAAAACAAAAACATTAAATATAATGCATTCTTTCGAAAGTTTAAATACGGTGTTATTGCATCCATAAAACCCAGGGTATAAACACTGATTTAAAGGGTTTTTATTTTCAGCGCTCTATCTTTAAAGAAAAATAAAACAAATTATGAAAATTATGTTGCAATGGCTGTTTTCTTATTTTAAAGCATATTTAATGACATTCAGTTTTAAAAACTATATCAGCCAAATGACCGCCGCGGTTTCGCTGAGTCATTCGAATCTTAGTTATCCAATTTTCGATGACTTTCTGACACAAATTTGCCCAATATCATCAATGGTGCGAGTTATGTTGGCCTTTAGGGCGGTAATCGTTTATAGTTTGTCCGCATATGGGCACAATAGATAAAGTGCAGTGCAGAACAGGAGAGCTAGAGTGTATCAACGTAAGGCTTGTAAGAGTGTGTAGGCTAAAATAAAGATAATAAAAGTATTTTTTGTTGATTAAAAATATTACACTAATAATTGCGATATAGTTATAAAAATGCATCGTGGAGACACATATTACTGTTCTAGGTTAAATTAAAATAGAAAATAAACTTTTTTAGTTATCTAGTTTTCTTTTAATAGTCTTCGGGGCTCCGGCCGTAATAAAAGTTTATTTAAATGGAAGAGGAAAAATCACTATTTTAACGACGTTTAAGTTACTTTTAAAGTAAACACATATCTTTACCCTTTTCTTCTGAATCCACAGCAGCTTAATCTGATTTAACTGATACCAAATCGGATAAGTAAATATTTCTTTTAGAAAAAAAATGTTAAATAAAACTCTCGGTATCTGGTGTTTTTGGTATAGAAAGTTTACCTGAAGCAATAATATGTTTTTTCCACAAGGCTAAAAAAATTACTTCAAGTATTAAGCTGATTTTGTCGTAAAAACTTCGCGCTAAGACACTCTAGCTCTATTGAGTTGCATTTTACCTATTCTGCATAATAAATTATTTTTAGACACCATTTCAATATACTCTAAATCGCAAGTTATCGCCAGCACCACCATAAACGTTGCCGAATGCTATTATTACAAACGCCCCATATTAAATATTTCTTTTAATAAAAAAATATATTTTTATTGCATCATAATAAACATATTTGGCTTTAAGCAATATGTAAAGTACGTGGGTGTTTTTAATTATGTTTAGAAAAATCAATAAAATTTCTTCACACTTCAGTACCAATGAGGAACCTGAAGATAAAAAGATAAGAGGTACATATTTAAGCACGAGTTTTTGTATACACAAGGCACATTTTAAAGACCATGTGCAAAGAAAATGCAAAAAAATATTTTTTTTTCACCCCATTGAACATAGCTACAACACTGATCTCGATGGAAAGCCAATGCTTGTTACCTGCGTGAAACAAAAGTTACAATTCATGGGCGAAAAAATGAGTTTGTGCGCAAGCAAATCGAAGGGGAACGCGCCTGGTGCGAAATAAAGTATCTGGCAGAATCATGTAAATTTTTCGCCGCTTTTCCGTTTAAAGGACGTTGAATCAGTACCGTATTTAATTAAATTTTAAACACACAGTTAAATCAAAAACGTCTAATACGCTATGTGTCAACTGTTGACGTATTTAAAAAAAAGAAATAAAGCAAGCAGATATGTGATATATGCTAAATTCTAACCTTAAAATATCGAAATAAAAAATACTTAAAGAAAATTTGCCCTTGATTTAAGTTTAGAACATACTTAAATTAAAAACGTATTTTGCATGTCTGAGCCAAAATCACTTTTTTATTCTTAAATAAATTGCTAAAAAACTGTAGAACTAAAGAAAAACATTGTTGCCTACGACTCGCATGCCCCTGTCTATTAAACTAAGAATAAAACATACCCAAAGTTTTTTTAAGATCAGGCAAAAATTGTGACTTTTCTGATCACGAATTTGTGTTTAGTAGTCCAAAATACATCACAGAAACTGCGTCAATTCCTTTTTTTATTGAATCAAGTGACATTAAACTCGCGATATTAAATTATTATTTCTGTCAACGTGACCCAGGTAATCCGTTTACCTTTATTTCAAAGATAATTTAGCAAATCTTTGTCCTTATTTACTGTTGACGTATCGTGCCGATGATATTTTTTGATATCACTACCTAATTTATATTCGTAAATAAATGTAAAATAATATAAATTATTATATAAATACATAACGAATATTTTTTTACACATTAAGATACTGAGATTTTAAGATTTTTAAATTATTTAATGATTTAAAAAAGATTGTCCGGTACTGGACATGACTTTTTCCGCAAAAGGCAACTAGGCTCTGTGTATCTAAATGTGAGATATCTATGAGTTACAATAAATCAAACTATGCCAATTAAATCACTTTACGTCATTACGATAATTAAGCCAAGAACCCACAATACGTCATTGCAGAGTTCTAACAAACCCTCCTTTATACTGTTATAACATAGTTATCATTGGAACTAATATTACGGTCTCAATGACCTAAGGTATATTGCTCTTATTTACCGGCCTATTCTGTACGTACTTTGGCTCTAATTATGAAGCTAGGTAGAGTTATAGGTAACTAAATACGGATCCTTAATTTTCCCATTCATCCTTGTACCTCAACTAGTGGTATTTAAACTATAAAAATTATACAGGGTATTACGTAAAAGGTAAAAATAAATTAATCAGAGATGGCCTATATTACGAAAGATTTTTATATAGACATAAATAATTGCGTTGGTATACAGGAGAAATTGACCAAGTCCAGTATTATTAATTTTAAGATATTAGCATTTAAAATGTCGCGAATAAATATTTGATAATTTTTTCATGTAAAACTACTAGACTGGGCCAAAAAATCGACTTTTATTTTTATTTTTTGAAAAATATATATATTTGGAGTGACAAAAGAAAACATCGTATAAATTTGAGCCCATAATGTTAATATTTAGAGGTCCCTCTCCTTTAATTTAGATTTTTTATTAATCCTAATTTTTATTGATAAAAAAAAATTGACATTTTCTAAAAGTTTTAATAATCAGTATGGATGACAGATACTTATTCGCGATTAAACAGCCCTAGTGTTTTAATCACTTATCTAATTTATTCCAAAAGGATAGTGTATAAATACCGAAAATTTCAAAAAGCTGTCATATTAACAAAAATAATAGCAAATTCTTCAAACTTGGCAGTTGTAATCAGGATCGAGAAACCTTCAAAATAAGGTATTACTTGACCCACCTTTCTATTTGGAATTTTGGAGAAAAGTCTCACCTCAACTAGAGGGTTGCAGTTCAGAAAGTGAAAATGACAAAAAACTGTTTACTCCTAAAATCAAAAATTGACGTGTTCGAGCGTATTTCCTAATTTATATGACCTGCAGCGGGACTCCGTGCTCTATAGAATTCTACACCTCGCTTTCTATCGTAAATTTCTACTGAGAAGTCAATAATTGCACTTCTTGGTACTCTGTGTCAGAATAGACTAAACATCGGAATTGTTCGTAAAATGTCTGTATGTGTACTATACTTCTCTGTTTAAGTGTGCAAGATCAAAAAGGACATACATAGAGCTATTGCGAATTAAATTTACGGAATATTATTATTGAGCAACTGAGTGAAAAGGGTTAGGTATTTATGGATTTTTATTTAATTTTATTCTCTTTTACTCGTGGAGTTAATTTTGGACTATGGCATTAGCAGTTATTATGTCTATCGGATACTCCCCTTCTATGAAATTAAATTTTTCTGAAGAATTACTTAACCATTTTTTTTTAAATAAATAGCTATTAATGTTTCCTACTGTAAATAATTTAAATCAGTAAAGCAAAAATATGTGACCATTTTTCTAAATTAAAAAAATAATACCGAACTAGCTTTATACAATTGTTAATCTTTGCAAAAATCAAGGTCACATTGGTTGGACAGTAAACACATGGCTAGAACTAAAATTATATTTTTCTATCATTGTAAAATACAATAAAACAAATTTTTGCATTTTAATATTACAAAAACAACCAAATAAATATATATATATATATATAAATATATAAAACATAGTAAACAAACAAAAAAACAAACTAACGAACACACTTAATTTATTTTTAGGGTTATGTACGACTTTTTTAAAATTTTGGTTGAATTCTACACGTTTGGAGTCCTCGCTTATGTCACATTTAGATACACAGAGCCTAGTTGCCTTTTGCAGATGCTTTACGACCTCGCGCAGTAAACAAACTCGAGGCCCACCGGAAGGTTCTTTGGTACTTGCGCATTAAAAAGTCATGTCCAGTGCCGGACTTAAATCTTTTTAATTATTAAATAATTTTAAAATCTCAGTATCTTCGTTATATATTTATATATTAAATTATATTATTTTACATTTCTTTACGGATATAAATTAGGTAGTGATATAAAAAAATATATCATGGACACGAAACGTCAACAGTGAATAAGGACAAAGATTTGCTAAATTTTCTTTGAAGAAAAGGTAAACGGATAACTTGGGTCACGTTGACTGGAACAATAATTAAATATTGTAAATTTAATGTTGGACTGGATAAAATAAAAAGAGGATATGACCCAGATTCCGTAATGTATATTGGACTACTAAACACGAATGCGTGATCAGAAAAGTCATAATTTTTTCCTGATCTTAAAAACTTTGGGTATGTTTTATTCTTAATTTAATAAACAGGGGCAATGCGAGTCATAGGCAACAAATGTTTTTCTTCAGTTCCAAAGTTTTTTAGCAATTTATTCAAGAATAAAAAAGTGATGGTGACTTAGACATGCAAAATACGTTTTATATTTATGTTCTGAATTTAAATCAAGGGTTAATATTATGTCAAACTCTTGCTCGTAGCAATATTTATCAAATACATCTTTTAAGCAAAAAATGTAAAGTAGAAATCATCTACTGAATCATAACATACCGGAAGCAAAAGAAATGACACTTTGAACAAAGTAAAGGATCTGTGATGGCAAAAACATATGAGTAGCTATAAGGTTTGTTCGTAGAGCAGTCTAGAAACTATAAGAACCGTCAGATGCACGCGCATTTCGTTAAAAGCGGTCGTAGAAAAAGAAATCCCAAATGCTACTAAAAATCCTCTGTTTGCAGAGGTTCAATTTTTTGTTGTTAACTAGTTTCCAACCGTCAAAATTATCCGCTGATTTTGGAGAAAATTTTAATTGGATTTATAGTTTTCGAAATATGCGCAATAGCCATTACTTTTGTATTACGTAATTTTATCAAGATTTTACCAGGATTCTACATGTTAGTTCCTTGGTATTTGTTGACAATTTTAACAGTTTTAACCAGATTTAGTTTGTTGTTATTCTTTGGTTTCAGTTGTTAATATAATTTGTGGTTGCTTTAAAAACGTTTTAGAAAGTATTTTACAAACTGTTGTTCATTCATGTTTGTTGCTGTGTAAAAACTAAATTTTACATCTTTTTAAAATTTTGGCTAGTTGGTCCAGTTTACATTTTTTGTCATGCCATGTACAGAGCTAAAAATACAAACTAATCATAATATTATTTCCAACAAAACATGCGCATTAGAAAGTTGAAAATTGGTTGGAAATTTTGTTCTACGAACAAAGCTATTGATTTATTACTACTCCCTTATACCAAATTTTAAGTGCAATAATAAATATTTTGTTTAATCATGGATTTAAAAAAAATCATTATTGCGTTAGATCAATAAATATTTTTAGACCAAAGAAGCCTACGATAGCATTTTCTACAGACTTTGTAGAGACACCCTGTATGTAAAAAGGTTTACCAACCACTGTAAAAATTATACCTTTCTTTATTTAACTTGAGTTTAAAATTGAAGATATGTTCTATAGTTCGGCGAATTCATTTAATGGATGGTATTAAATTAAAAGTGCTAAAAAAACAAAAAAACAAAAAATTTAAAAAGTAAAAGATAATTAAAAATCGACGTTTCGGTGGCAAATCTGCCACCGTTGTCAAATAAATTGAATAAAAATAGAAATTTACTATTATTAATGTTTTAAAATTTAAAATTTGAATATTTTTTAGGATATTCTGAAAACTTTGACATTAAAAATATCAATATATGTTTGTTTGGTTATAGTGTCATAGTGACATAGATAACTGGTTGCTGGTGTATTGATTGTTTATTTAATACATATATACGCACTTTCTTTAATTTTTCGTTTTTTAGAACAAGTTTCCTTTGCTAAAATGCTCGAAGCATCCCAGTTTATTCTATGATTGTTATCAAATACGTGTTGGCAGATTTTTGATTTATGAAATTCTGTGTTTTTTAATGTATGATCTGTGTTCTTTATGCGTTTGGCTAATGGTCTACAAGTTTCACCTATATAAAACTTATTGCATTCGCAAGGTATTTTATAAATGACATTTTTGTATTTTCATTTAAGTTATATGGTTTGGTTTTGTTAATTGAGATCTGATAGTGTTTTGTGTTTTAAAGATTGTGCGAATATTAAATTTATGTCCTATTCGTTGATTTTTATTTGATAGTCCGGGAATGTATGGTAAAAATAAACTTGTAATAGGTCTATTTTGATTTTGTCTTATAACTGGAGTTTCAAATTCAAGGAAACAATTATTTATAAAATCAAGAGGATAATTATTTTGAATTAAAATATTTTTTAAATAATCTTTTTCAATATTTATATTTTGATTAGAACAAATGACTTTAATTCTATCAAATAGACTTTTTATAACTCCCTTTTTAACCAATGAATAGGACATAAATTTAATATTCGCACAATCTTTAAAACACAAAACACTATCAGATCTCAATTAACAAAAACAAAACCATATAACTTAAATGAAAATACAAAAATGTCATTTATAAAATACCTTGCGAATGCAATAAGTTTTATATAGGTGAAACTTGTAGACCATTAGCCAAACGCATAAAAGAACACAGATCATACATTAAAAACACAGAATTTCATAAATCAAAAATCTGCCAACACGCATTTGATAACAATCATAGAATAAACTGGGATGCTTCTGAGCATTTTAGCAAAGGAAACTTGTTCTAAAAAACGCAAAAATCAAAGAAAGTGCGTATATATTATTAAATAAAGATAATTGTGTAGCATCAATTTCAGTTAATTTAAATAAAACTTGGTTGCCTTTGCTTGATACTGAAGTATCTTCAGGAAGACTAAAAATTAACTAACTATTCACCTTTTTGGTAAAATAAACAATCAATACACCAGCAACCAGTTATCTATGTCACTATGACACTATAACCAAACAAACATATTTTGACATTTAATGTCAAAGTTTTCAGAATATCCTAAAAAAGAATACAAATTTTAAATTTTAAAACATTAATAATAGTAAATTTTATTATTTTTATTCCATTTATCTTGACAACGGTGGCAGATTTGCCACCGAAACGTCGATTTTTAATTATCTTTTTACTTGTTTAATTTTTTTTTGGTTTTTTAGCACTTTTAATTTTATTTTGGCGTGTACCCAAATAAATACCATCCATTAGAGTTTAAAATTTCGCACCTTAATTTTAAATTTGGACAAGAAAGCCTTTAGCATTACTATTGTCTCAATACCATTGACAATACTATTCTCCTCAACGACCGAGAATATGCAAATTGACGTAATTAACCGATTAATTCCCAACGTATTTCGGTTTGATTACAAAGTCAATTCTTCGCCGCACGTAATTAAAATAAGCAATTTGATGCCAAATGGTTCTTCAAATGGCTTTGAATGTCCACAGCTTGGCTAAGGAATGATGGTATTGTGTATGCGATATTCGTTTAGAGGATAAGAGGGAGAATTGGGTATTAACATAAACATTTAAATAAATTAAACCGACCTTAAAACAATTATTAAAACTCACTAAAAAGTTAAAATTAAAAAAAGCAGTCAGGTAGTAACATATAGATATTTTTGAGTATAAAAGCGTTTGTTTACTTAAGTTATTAACATTAAGTCTGGTTTATTTTTATATTAAAGTGTAAAAACATTTTTATGTTGTTTAGCTCCAAGGTGACAGACTTTTTTTGCCTTGGTATATAATAATTTTAAAACAAATTTTTTTCTTTATATTTTTGCACACAAAATATATACCTGATTAATATCGTTTTTAAGATATTTTAGATTAAACATTTTTTCAAACAAAAGTTTGCATTTGCATTTGTTTACAATTTATCTAGGCCACATGGTGGTGTCCAAAAAGTCCGTATATGCTTTCGAGGATAAACATGCATGAAAACTTGTTTTTTTATACAGGGTGTCCCACCGGAATTGCCGCAATCGATTTCTCGATAAGTCAGATTTGGAACATTTTGAAAATTTGGTTATAATATAAAATCAGTGGGGTAAATACAACTAAAATATTTTGACACTTCCGGTGATACCGGAAGTAAATGTCAACTACCACTTCCGGTTATACCGGGAGTTCATGCCAACTTCCTATTTTAAATCGAACACTCTATATATTATTTATTTTTTAGATTCTGCTTTAAATTCTAAACATAATTTATGTATTATGTTCTATATCTTAGTCCAACCGTTTTTGACTTATTTTTAAATTTTACGTTAAAAGCATAATCATTAATTTCTTTTAAACAAAAGCCTTTAATATTACTTAAGGTTGGATTTCTCGTAGAGAAAGAACTACTTTAGCAGACTGTATTGATAATTCAACAATTAATAAATACAGAGTGGTCAAAAATATTCGTTAAAAATTATTACGACAAAACCCATAAAAGTCAATTCTTTTAAATGGAACCCCTATCTTTTTTACCTTATCCTATTAAGTATCAAGAATAAGGATAAGTTTGTATAAAGATGTCCATTTAAAAAATTTATAGTTTTCGAAATATTAACAATTTAATATTTATCCATTCTAACAATTCTTTTAAATACGGCTTAGTTTTGCTTCTAGTTGGCCTTGACAACGAAATGCGCGTCACTGCCAATTACCCCGTACCTACCCGTACTTAAATGCATTGTTAGAATAGATAAATATTAAATCGTTAATATTTCGAAAACTATAAATTTTTGAAATAGACATCCTTTTACAAACTTACCCTAATTTTTAATGCCTAACAGGATAAGGTAATAAAAGGTAGGGATTACCATAAAAGAAAAAACTTTTAACGTTTTTGTCGTGATGATTTTCAAGGATTATTTTTGACCACTCTGTATTTATTATTCGTAAAAATACCAATGCAATCTACTAAAAGATCGTTCTTTACAAGAAACCCTACCCCAAATCATATTAAAGTATTTTGTTTAAAAGAAATTGATCATTATGTGATAGCTTGCAAACGTCATTTTTGACATAAAATTTAAAATAAGTCAAAAACGGTTGCACTTAGGTGTAGAACATTATACATAAATTAGGTTTAGAATTTTACGCAGAATCTATAAAATAATTAATATATAGGGTGTTCTATTTAAAATAAGAAAGTTGACATTAACTTCCGGTATAACTGGAAGCGATAGAGCTGTCAAAATATTTTAGTTGTATGTCCCCCACTGACTTTATAATGTTATCAAAATTTTTAAAATTTTCCAAGTCGTACTGTTTAAAATTTACTAGAATAAAAAATACTTTCTTTTAAATTTCTAGAACTATTTATAAATGTCATAATCAAAACTTTTATAGTTTGTTAATGTGCCAAAACACATATATGTCTTGCAAAATGTATTTAGCATCCACAAATCCAACATCTTGATTAATGAGGCGATATTAGTATCCAATTAGGAAGACGTTTAGCGTCAAACTGCTGATTTTAATTACGCCCGCAGAGGGTCTGGCCGTGCAATTGAAACCAAAGGAAATACGTAGGAAATAAGTCGGTTATTGCAATACAGACTGTTACAAATTCGAGGGTCACCATTAAGTTCTGTGAAATGGCAAGAGAAACAGGGTTGGTTAAATTAGAGGCAAAGTTGTGCCGTTTTAGGCTCGCAGTCGTTCACATAATTACCTGGAAAAAAGCAAAATTTGACACAACAGTTTTAAATTGTTTTTTTTTTAATTAATTTAAAGAGACATATTAAAACAAATATCACATTATTATTTAAAATTGGTCCGTTATCAAATTAATATAATATACAGGGCAATTTATAACTAAAAATATGAAAATGACCAAGAGTAAAGTACCTTTATTTTTAAAAATGCGGAAAACTTTTTATAAGTAAATGTTGTAAGGTATTAAATTTTATGTCAAAATTTAAAGTTTAAGAATTAAAGTAAAAAAAAATTGACAATTTTTCACATTATGCCATAGCATTTTTAAAAATACTTGGCTTGAGAGATCAAAATGTTAAAAAAATATTTAAAAGTAATATTTTTTTAATTTTGCTTCCCTGTCCCATATTTAAGTTGTAATGCGTAATGTAAAATATTGACAATTCTATTTTTTTACTGTCCTGCTTTAATTTCAAAATTTTGACATACAATTTAATTCTCTACAACATTTACATATACAAGTTTTGTTCTATTTAAAAAAATAAAAGTAGTTAGTTTCTGGACATTTTTATATTTTTAGTTATAACTCGCTCTGTATATTACCAATTGGGGTAAAATTTTGTATTTATTAGTTTTGAACTATGCGACCAGTTTTCCCAAAATTTTGTTATATAATTCAAAAATTTTTGATCCAATTGTCCTCTTGTAACACCTTTCCTGGGACACACTGTATATATGTCTATTGCAAATGTATTTAGCATCCACAAATCCAACATCTTGATTAATGAGGCGATATTAGGTATCCAATTATGAAGACGTTTAGCGTCAAACTGCTGATTTAATTACGCCCGCAGAAGGTCTGGGCGTGCAATTGAAACCAAAGGAAATACGTAGGAAATAAGTCGGTTATTGCAATACAGACTGTTACAAATTCGAGGGTCACCATTAAGTTCTGTGAAATGGCAAGAGAAACAGGGTTGGTTAAATTAGGGCAAAGTTGTGCCGTTTTAGGCTTGCACTCATTCCAAAATTATCCGGAAAAAGCAACATTTGGCAAAATAGTTTTAAATTGTTTTTTAAAAATTAATTTATAAAGACATATTAAAATAAATGCAACATTATTATTTCAAATTTGACCGTTATCAAACTAATATAATATACTAATTTATAACTAAAAATATTTGAAAAATGACAAAGAGTAAAGTACCTTTATTTTTAAAATAGTTAATTTTTTATAATTAAATGTTGTAAAGAATTAAATTTTATATCAAAATTTAAAGTTTAGGAATTAAAGTAAAACAAAAGTTTATCAATTTTTACATTATGCCATAACAATTTAAAAATATATATTTAAAAGTAATATTTTTTTTTTTTAAATCTTGCTTCCTCCTGCCCATTATTTAAGTTGTAATGCGTAATGTAAAATATTGACAATTTTATTTTTTACTATCCTGCGTTAACTTCAAAATTTTGACATAAAATTTAACTCTCTACAACATTTACTTATACAAGTTTGTTCTATTTAAAAATAAAAGTAGTTTGTTTCTGGGCATTTTTATATTTTTAGTTATAACTCGCCCTGTATAATACCAATTTGAGTAAAATTTGGTATTTATTAGTTTTGGATTATGCAACCAGATTTCTTAAAATTCGTTAAAAAATTCAAAAAATTTTGATCTAATTGTCCTCTTGTAACACCTATCCTGGGACACACTGTATACCCAAGTAGCAAGCTGGCGTCTTATTGGCGTCTCTTTTAGTCATTTATTGGTCAACAAAGACGTCGTATAAGATAACGACAAAATGACGTTAAAATGACCTCCCTAAGTCACAGACAAAAAGTTCCGTTAATGACGTCATAATAACGTCTTTAAGATGACGAAAAATTGACGCTTATACTTTTTTCAAAAGCTAAAAAGTACACGATATTTTATTTAAAAATTAAAAAGAATAAACTTCTTACTGCTGCAATTTCCTTGCACTGCAGGGTCGCATCTCTCGGGACACAGTCCAACCTGGAGATGCAGATTTTTACACTACCCGAAAGTATTTCTTTCAAAGCTAATTGAGATCACCAACCTGCAGACCGGTCTTGAACTATTTTGGTTTCATCGCTACGGTGTAGGCGGTAACAAGTTTCAAAAAATTCTTATAAGCGAAGATGTTGAATAAACGTAGTGGTTTATTGTCCATTACGCCATATATTGGTAGAGTTTATTCCTATTTTAATTTTGTAAAATTATTAGTCCTATTTTTCTGTTATATGATATTTCGGTTTGGATTTTGACACGAATCATATAATGTCACAACAATTTTTTCTATCGGGTTTTCTAAACATGAGTATTTTTTATGAGCTAGTATATGACGAAACAATGACGTCTGAAAAGACGTCAGCTTAACGACGTCAAAAACACTTCAGTAAAATTACGTTAAAATGACGTCATAATTTTGGTCTGATGACGTCTTATGACCAAAAATGACTAAAAACGACAATCATAATGACGTCAGCTTGCTGCTTGGGTATGTCTCTTGCAAATGTATTTGGCATCCACAAATCCAACATCTTGATTAATAAGGCGATATTAGTATCCAATTAGGAAGACGTTTAGCGTCAAACCGCTGATCTTAATTACGCCCCCAAGTGGTACAGGGGGAAAAACACCGTCATCGAATTTTCGGACGAAACTGACCTACACTAACCATTCGCTAGCATTTGAAGGTGTACAATTCAAATCTAATTTCGGTTTTTGTGAAAAATCTCACCAGTGCATTAAAAATAAGGTGAAATATTTCTGCGCGTGTTCGGAAACACCCGTAGTTGCTTTATGTCTCGCGCCAGGTAGAACGTTTACCGACGGCGTCGGCAAGAGATAATTTGGTTTTCTTTGGTCATTGGACACTTTCAATATGCCTATAAATCCCACTAGCATTGTTTAAAATTATTTAAATTTTCGATTTTAAAAGGTAAACTTTAATTTGCATTTTTCTAAAAATCCACCTTTATGCACTGACGGTTTTTTTATCATGTCTCCTTCAAATATGTATTATGGCCAAATAATTTTATTTATTGCCATATTTCCAAAATCATTAAAGATAGACCCATAAAATATGGTATTTTTGTAACGCTTTTTAAATTAGCTTTAAATGGTGATTTAATATACAGGGTATTCTATTTAAAAAATAATACTTTTTGTTGTACCCTGTATATCTTAAAAGAAAAACGAACTTTGATAAAAAATACAGATACTACAGAATCATCCTAACAAAATAGTGTTTATATTTTTTTGTATACGTTAAAAAATAAAAAAATTAAGGAGATGTAAGTTTATTACGTTTCTAATGGGAATTATAAATTATTCTTTAGACTAGCCATATCTCAAAAACTTATTGAAATGTGTATATGAAATATTGTATTTTTTTTTAGATTTTTGCAAGATCTTTTAATGCTGAAATAATATAGGGGTGTCCCATTAAAAAAAACATACTTTTTGTCGTACCATGTATATCTCAAGAGATAATAAAAATCTGTTTACTAATTCGAAAGCTTTTCTAGGTAGTAGCTATTTAACAAAAATAACGTCCGTGGTGGCACTACCGCGTTGTCTAAAAGGTGTTATAAAATGCAAAACTGCATGTTTCATTGCTTGGATAACGTTGACGAAACAGAGTAAAAATTGGGTTAAACATCTAATAACCCGACACTCACGGTACACTGGTATATAGGCATAAGCCTTCGTGAGATGTCACAAAGATAAAAAAACTACAGAATTAACCCAACAAACCAATATTTTTAATTATTTTGTACGATAAAAAAATCTTGACACCCGGTACATTGAGCAGAAATACGTCAATAGTGATTCAATTATTAGGAGCTTTTAACAATTGGCATACCAAGGGCCACTGTAGGAGTAGTATTGTCAATAATACTGGAATTTTGATTTCGGGGTTAAACTTACAACAGAACCGAATCAAGGAAGTGTGGAATTTAGATTAATATTGGCCCTAAAGTAGTTGTTCTGTCTTAAGAGTTTTGATAGTAAATTTAATTATTTGTTTTTAATAATTTAAATAAAATAAATAGGAAATACAAAAACTTTATTAGGTTTTGCAAAACAAACCCTTAATTTAAAGTAAGTATTATATGGTTAAGTTAATTCTCATATTGTATACTCATTAAATTTTTCCGGGTAATTTTAAACAGATTTATTTTGACAGATCTTATATTACCATTTGGCATTTTTGATAAAATGGTAATTTATGAAACAAGTGCATAAAGCAATACTTTTTTACGTATGGGAAGTTTGACAGCACGAGCCGTTAGGTGAGTGCGGCAATCCTACGAGTAAAAAAGCCAGTTTATGCATGTGTTACATACTATATTTTTTCCACGACCATATAAAAATATCCCAAAATACCATTTTATACATGCTTTATTTATCTAAACTTATTAGTTTTAATTTTTGCAGCACAGCCACTATATTAAAAAAACGTAGCCCCTTATTCTTAAGAGACAGTTATCCTCTTCATGACTATGCATTTATTATTTTATTTTAAAAAATTGTATGTACTAACTTTTTGTGGAAATAATACTAAAACAGTATAAACTTCTTTTCAATTCCATAGTCAGCCAAATTCATTATTACTGTTAATTTTCAATAATATCTATTAAATTTATATGCAAACTGTCAAATTTTAAAACCATTGACACATGAACTTAAAGAAATAATGACGAAATCAAAGGTACCTTGACCGTTTGGTTCAGTTGAGTCGCGTTTACTGTTACATTGCATAAACTAATATTATTTAAGTTAATTGTAGTGGGCATTGAAACAAAACACTAATATAAAGTTAAAAAAAGCTTTAAAGGGTTAAAAAGTTACTTTTTTTTAACACTATACAGGGTGTTCGAAAAATACACGACCAAATTTTAGAAGGTGATTCCTCATTGAAAAATATGAAAAAAGTTCGTATAAACATGGGTCCGAAAATGCATAGTTTCCAAGATACAGGGTGTTAAACTTTTTTAAAAAATATTTTTTTGTAATTATCTTGAATACCATGAAACCGATTTTCTTGAAATTTTTAGTGTTATTTCTAGAAATAAAAGCCTAAGCTAGGCATAATTAAATTAAAATTATTAAGTCCAGTGGCGCCTCAGGGGACACCTTATCGAAAATATTTGTAAAAAGTGTCCAATGAAAAATGTAAAACGCCACTGACTTTTTTCTCATTTTCATACATATTTTTGAACTAAGCAACTAAAAATACAACTTTCATGTCTCTTGATATTTTTTCGTATCTAGCTCAGTTTTCGAGAAAAAAAGTACAACCAATTCATTCCATATCCCTGAACCAGTTTATCTGTTTAGTAAAAAGTCATATGTGCCTTGGAAAATAACAATGATTTTTGTTTGTCAAGTCAGTTTGATATTTGGGTCTTGTTAATTGAAGGCAAATCATTCGGAATTTCAGTTTTACAAAGATTAAAAAAAGACCATTTGACATGGATCACAATAATTACACTTTTGAGGAAATGACAGACATGCATGTAATGTATGCGCGTGCTTTTAGCAACTGCCACGAAGCTAGGCGCCTGTATGCAGAGGCATATCCCAATCGGCAACTTCCGGATAGAATGACCTTTGAAAACATTTACCGCAGATTACGGGAAAATGGTAAATTTTGTTTCTGTTTAAAGATATTTTTGAGAAATTACTAGAATATTAATTCTTTAGGAGGTTTTGCCATTCCTACCAATGATAGAGGCCGACCAAGGACCGTAAGAACCCCTGAATTCGATGAAGCAGTTTTACGCGCTGTGGAAGAAAATCCTGCTATTAGTACTAGGACCGTCGCAAATCGATTGGGTAATCATTCTAACAGCACCGTATGGCAAGTATTATCCGAACAACTTTTATACCCATATCATGTGCAACGAGTGCAAGCATTACATCCAAGAGATTTTCAGCCTCGTTTACAATTTTGCGAATGGTATAACCGAAATACCAATAACAACTGGAATTTCAATAAAACCGTTCTTTTTACTGATGAAGCAGGGTTTCGGCGAGACGGTATAGTCAATTATCACAACACCCATGTATGGAGTGATAAAAATCCCCACGCTTACGTCAATGCCGCCACCAAGAACAATTTGCTTTAAATGTATGGATGGGTATTGTAGGTAATAATCTCATTGGTCCCTTTTTTACCCCTAAGATTAAACGGTGAATCTTACCTAAACTTCCTGCAAAGAGAATTGCCTGTATTGTTAGAGGAGGTACCTCTAATAGTACGCAACGAACTTATTTTTATGCACGATGGAGCACCCCCTCATTTTAGTTTAGCCGTGAGAAACCACCTAAATAACACGTTTGGTGAGAGTTGGATTGGGAGAGGTGGACCAAATTACTGGCCACATCGTTCTCCCGATTTAAATCCTCTGGATTTTTATCTGTGGGGGCATCTTAAATCGATGGTTTATGCGACACCAATAGAAACAGTGGAAAACCTTTGGAATAGGATAATAAATGCTTGTGATACAATCAGAAATAGGCCTCAAATTTTCCCCAGAGTTCGCCGTTCGATGATTCGCCGCGTGAGAAGGTGTGTGGAAATGGAGGGCGGACATTTTCAGCATTTGCTGTAGGTAGCACTGAACACCAATAGTTTACTCTAGTTGCAAATTGAAATTTAATTCTTTAAAAGATGTTTTATGGGGTCCATACACTTGCAATGAATTGGCTTTAATTTTTTTCTCGAAAATGAAGCAAGATACGAAAAAATATTAAGAGACAAAATAGTTGTATTTTTAGTGGCTTAATCAAAAAAAAAAACTTATAAAATTACAAAAAGTCAGTGGCGTATATTTTTATACAATTATTTTCGACAAGGAGTCTCCTGAGACGCCACTGGACTTAATAATTTTAATTTAATTATGCCTAACTTAGGCCCTTATTACTAGAAATAACACTGAAAAATTTCAAGAAAATCGGTTTCAGGGTATTCAAGATAATTACAAAAGAAATATTTTTTTAAAAAGTTTAACACCCTGTATCTTGGAAACTATGCATTTTCGGACCCGTGTTTATAGGAACTTTTTTCATATTTTTCAATGAGGAATCACCTACTGAAATTTGGCCATGCATTTTTCGAACACCCTGTATAGTGTACTAGCATGAATGTTAACGGTTAAAAAAAACAGCATTTTTTAACGGTCGTGGAAAAAAATATTTAAGGGCAGTGTTCATAAATCAAAATTTAATTTTAGTATTAGTATTAGCATTATTAATATTAGATATTAAACTTAATTAAATTTAGCTACTTTTGGGGTATTGTTTAGGACATTCAAAAATAATAATATTTAAACCTAAATTCCAAGGAGTAAAATAAATGGTTCTAACTTTTTTTTCTTGCATAGTAGCATTTTATATTTTTTCTTATTTGGTATTAGGTGTTTTAAATCTAAAATTAAGGTTATTTTTTTAATAAACATTTCGGTCCAAATGTCTGTTCTAGAATATTGCGACCAATGCTAATATTACTATTAAAATATGTATTATTTTAATTTATAATGGCAAAAGAGATATCAACTTTAACTACATACAGTGTGTCCCAGAATAGGTCTTACAAGAGAACAAAAGAACCAAAAATTTTTTAATTTTTAAATCTGTTTTTGAGAAAACTGGTCGCATGATCCAAAACTAATAAATACAAAATTTTACTCCAAATGGCATTATACAGGGTGAGTTATAACTTAAAATATGAAAAATGTTCAGAGGCTAACAACTTTTATTTTTTAAATAGAACAAAATTGTATTAGTAAATGTTTAATGTCAAAATTTTAAGTTAAAGCATAACAGTAAAAAACATTGTTAGATTCTGACAGTTATTATTTTTGACATAATATTTTAATGAATATGATTGCCAAAACGTATCTTTTTCACGTTATTTGCTTAATTATTTTTATGCCTAAGAATGTTTAAAATATTGACAAAATCCCTAAAAAATAAAATGTCATGTTTTTTTAATTGTTTTTAACTCATGATGTTTTTAGAATTGTTACTATGTTTCTTGCCCTAAATCAAGCAAAAACGTTCTGGTTAGTCTTTTTTTAATTTTACACATTGTGTTAATCAATAGCAAAGCTTTACCCTTATTTATTTGATTAAGATTTTTTTATTTTTTTTATTGTTTAAAATAATGCTTTGCAAAAAATAAAATTTTCTTTAAATGCAGCTCATTTACCATAAAGTTTCTATTTGATTGTAACCTAATTCAGGACACGTCAATGCTTTTAAAGGTTTTTATAAAATCATCGGCCCAAAAAATCCCTATGCAAAAAATTATTAAAATCGGCGTAGTGTCTGATAAATATACAATTACCTAACTACTATTATTGTCTTTTATGTAAATGATTTACCTCTTTTCTTTGTTTTAAATAATGCTTTGCGATCAATAAAATTTACCTTAAATGCAGCTTTATCACCATAAACTTTTATTTTATTGTAACCCAATTCAAGACACGTCAATGCTTACTAAAACGATTTAGAAAATCAGTAAAATCCGCAGTACGTCTATAATAAGATATGTTTTAACTTTCTATTCTATCGGAAAAATATCGCATGATCGAAATAATATTAAAAAGCCCTTGATTGCATGACTTGCAATCTGCTGGGCAGTCCGCACGAAATTTTATAGGATTACCTGATTCTTAGCAAAATGAATATTGCATTAAAAGTATTCCCTTAAGCCCTCGATGCTTTTATCCGGAACGGTCTTTAAAAGTAAAACGTGTCGGTCAATACTACTTAAAGTAATCACTTAAGATTTTAAAATGTTACTCCGGTAGGAATACATAAAATCGTTTGCACGTAATTTTTGCATTGATCGCTAAAGTTGTTGCAAAATAATGGTTTTTCTATGTATGTAAGTTAAAATATACAAAAAAAATCTATAAAAAAACTTTCAGATTATCGACACTATTGCCAGATTTCTCAGTTTTGAGCTATCCGTATATTTTTCATTTTTTTATTTATTTTTATTGCATAATTGGACGAAATAAATTAAGTAAGCTTTAAAATTTTCAAAATTATGTCATTAATAGTTTGCGCCTAAATATTTGTAAAACCTCTTGAGCTCTCTTTGCAAAATTTGGAATATGGGGGTTTTTGGGCATGCCCAAATAATCGGTAATAGCAGTATTCTTGTTAAATTTTAATTAAATTGCAGTGTTGTCGTATCTCGGTAACTTGTAAGATTGAATTTTTAAAATTTTGAATTCTACTTAAATTGAGATACTCATTTTATTGCAATTAAAATAAATAGGGCATTCCAATTAAAATACCCAAAATATTACGTGCGGCCAAAAACTGAAATATCTGGCAACAATGATCACTTTTAAATCTAATTGTCCAAAAACCTTTTAAAACCGTAATTTGTAAACGCAGCTTAGGCATTTTAGAGACACTTGAGCGCATCTCAACTTTTTAGCTAAAATGTGGTGTTGTCATATCGTAGTAGCTGATACAAAGGAAATTTTTAAAATTTGTGAACCTAATAAATTTGCCCTGAACAATTTATTTTAATAAAAATAAATGGTATATTTTACATAAAAAACCGAAAAACCTACGTGAAGCCCAAACTGGGAAATCTGGCAACGGTGCCGATATCACTATAAATTATTCATGCCCGATACCTTTCAGATACCAAATTTTTCAAGTGTAGCTATAGCGGTTTAATAGATATAGGGGCATTCATAAATTCCGTGAGGCGTTTTTTACATTTTTCAACCTGGTGAGATTTGGTGATATTTTCTTTAGCCCTCTTCCCCACCCCTAATTACCCGTGAGATTTTTGGGAATGCAAAATGCACCATTTCTTAAATCGAAATGATTTTGTGGCCAAAATAATTTTAAAGAACAAAAAAAGAACCTCCACCCAAAAAGTAGCACTGCATTACACTGCATCTACCCCAAAATTTTGTAATTTTTTTCTGTTTCTAGCTGCAGAAAAATTACGTAATATTTGCACAGAGCCTCCGATTCCCATGGTGAGATTTGATGAAATTCACCTTGACCCCTCACCCTCCCTAAATGTCTCATGTGATTTATGGACGCACCCTTTAAAGAGTACTTTAACTAACCCAGTATGGGCTGGCCATTTAAAACCAAACAAAGCTAGTTTTAGGCAAACCAGGTCATTTAGGGAAATCCGCTCGGACCTGTCACGTCACCAATTAAACATTTGCCCAAAGGTTAATTATTAACCTATTTTAAATATTGTTTAATCGCTATCATATTTTCTTACGAGAAACTATCTCAGATATCCCCCGCCAATTTTTTTTAAACTGCACTATTTTGTAATAGATTAATGCAGTGCAATGCACCCCTAAAATCCACCCTCCAGTTGGTGTTTTTAAATATGTTAGGAACGAATTGAGATTACGTCACAAAATCAAAACCACAATTTTATGTATCGACATTTCCATCAGTCTTTATTTTTTTAAAGATATTTGAAAAAAAAAACAATATAAAGGGTGGATTTCAGGTATTCATTTTACCCCTTAAAAGTGTTTAATGGTCGATAAACAAAAAAAGGTGTTTTTTATTTTTAATGTACTAGAACATATTGCAGTTTCATTAATATCAGCAAGACAATTAAAAAAAAATCAAAATTTCTACAATTGTTATTTTATTTGTTTAGAAGATATGCTCTATATTGGTTAGGCGGACTCAATTATTGGATGGTCTTTTTATTGGGTACACGCCTGGAAGAATGGGACCGCTTTGATCCTGGTCCCGGGTAAACGAACTAAGCCTGTTCAGCCTTATTAACCCCTATAAACTGGTCGGTCGCCTGAAACAAAATTTGAAAAAACCTCTCAAAACAAAAAAAATCTAACTAAAAGGACGTTTCGGTAGCAAGTCTGACACCGTTGTCAAGTTTAAATTAAATTAAAAAATAAAATAAAAAATTTACTAATATTTAAATCAGAGATTATTAAAATTTTAGGCATTTTTAGTATTATGTCAACTATTTACAGTTTGCAATACGGAAAAAGCCTAAAATTTTAATAATTTTTGATTTAATTATTAGTTAATTTTTTATTTTATTTTAACTTCATTTTAACTTAACAACAGTGGCAGACTTGCTACCGGACCGTCCTTTTAATTCGAATTTTTGGGTATTTGGAGTTTTGTCTTTATTTTGTTTCAGGTGACCGGCCAGTTCATCGGAGTCAATAGGGCTGAACAGGGTCGCTCGTCATGCCCCGGGACCAGGACCGAAGCGGTCCCATCTTTCGGCGTGGACCCAACAAAGATCATCTAATTGATTTGTTTAATTGTAGACCTATGATTAATTATTGCTCTTATTTAATAAATTATGTAAAATAGTATTTATGCATTAATTTCATTTCCCAAAGTTTAACTTTTTAAATTGGTCTGTTCAAAAAATTAAAGGTAAGGGGGACATTAAAGAAATGCAGGGGTTTGTATTGTCATCAAGAATAAGAGTGTGTACTAAATTTTAGAATGAACGGTCGTCAGAAAGGGAGTCACATTCCAATAACTAAATTTGACCCAAACAAATAAAAAATAACAAATAATAAACAAATAATAAACAAATAATAAATATACAGGTCAAGTTGGGTAAAACTTTTTAAAATGGTTGTCAGTGGTATGCGGGTCGTAAAATAGCTCTAAAATAGATTTTATAGATTTGTAGTAACATTTTTATTTTTGCACGGAATATTATTCATAATTACGTGAAAGTATTTAATTATAATAAAATTGAGGTCAAGCAACAAAGTATTATTTACTTAAATAACACGCAATCTAAAAGAAACACGAAAAAGATTTAGCACCCTGTAAAAAGAACATTTATAGGCTAAGTGATTGCTTTAGGTATTAAACACAATGTTACTTTAAAAATTATATTATGCAACCCGTTCTTTGTAAAAGCTTTTGCGAACAAATAATTGGTTTATTTAATGTCAGTTTTGTCAAGAATAAGTATTTGTCTAACAAATTTTATAGTAGTGCAAACAAAATTAGAAAATAATTATTTTTAATTATTTTACGTATAGAGGTGTTTATAATACTTGGAGAAAAGTGACCAAATACGGAATAGGATCCCTAATATGGAATACCGGCATTTCTCTTAAACGAAAACTCATAACTTTTTAAGGTTTATAAAAAATACTACAATACTAAATTAAAGGTATTAAGGGCTTAAATCTTCACGATATTTTCTTTTGTCAACCTAAACAATATTTTCGATATATTTAAAAGAAAATAATAATAATAAAAGTCGATTTTTGGACCATTCTACTGTTTATAGTATTCCATATTTGGGGTCCCTATTCCATATTTAGTTACCCTCATCATTTTTTAGTTTTTTTAACTAAATTAAAATTAATTATTGTAACAAAAAATTTTTTACGAAATAAAGGACCAATATATGATTTTAAATAATTACTACAAAAGGTTTTTATTCATAATTTTTATGAAAATAATGTGTAAAAAACAAAATGCTATTCCATAATTGGTCACTTTGCTCTACTTGTATTTTTTACAGATAAACCTATTTATATTTTTTTTTTGCAAAAAATTAAAGCATTATTTTGTTACATATTGTAAACCTTAATAAACTAGTTTTTTTAACATCGTAATATTTAAAAAATAAAACACTCAACTTAGGTACCTAATATGTTCTGGTAAAAACATAAAAGTCCATTTTTTTTTTAATATTTAAATAAACCTAAAAGAAAATTTTAATTATGATTATTAAGAAAAAAACATAATTGTATAACTAATATTTGGAAATGGTATTGGTAATAATGATAGTTTTTTAAAGACTTCTTAAAATTTTATAAAATTTTTCTATGTATTTTTAGTTTTCTAGCAACCTATACTATTCTTTTATAGCTTTTACGGTTTTTTTTCTTCAAAACAATGCAAAACTAAAGTCAACGTTACCACGTGTAATTAAAAACAATAAAATTTTTCTTCAAGATTTGCAACTGTTGATAATCAAGTAAATTGAACCCTCATCGTTCTTCGAAATAACGTATGCATTTTTTCGAGTGTACGATATCTTAATAGATTTCTTAGACATAAATATTATCAATATTGGCTTTACTTTCAGTACAGAAGTATGCATCAACTCAAAAGATATAATTTGACTGCAAAAATATGATTTTATGAAAAAATTGACTTTTATCGTTTTTCCCGTGTGATCTTCATATGTAAAAAAACAATTATCTCAATTATTTTTAAGTATTGTAATCTACACATAATAATTTTGTTAAAATGTTTTAACTTGTATTAAAAGTTACTTAAAATATGTATTAAACATTAGTATACTTCAACTTTTTAATACAAACTTAAATAACACGTAACATAATTTATTAATCTTATGATTTGCAATCTTTTGCAGCTTTGCTTTAAAAGAATGGTCGGTTTAATTAATTTTTAATAAGTGGTATAATATAACTTACATGTTTTTTTCTTTCATAAAAGTGTATTAAACAGTAATCGAAGTAACTAAAGACAAATATTGAACGTTGGAATATTTAAAAAAAAACTTGAACTTTTAAATATAAACCGAAATTAAATCAAGCAAAATTTATAAACTAGGGTTTGCGTTTTTAAATTTGCCCTAAAACTTTAAATCCTAAGAAAGAAAAAAACAGTTTTATTAATGTCTTCGAGTGTTTTTATATACATAAAACAGTTTTACGAAAGTATATTAATTGGTCCATAAGGTAACTAAGGACAAACTTATACAGGGTTTTTCCTAATTGCGTCAAGAAAATTAAAGGGCGTATTCCTAAGCTATTTTTATAAAAAAGTCCTTAAATTCTCAAGATAAAGGGCGTTAAACTTTTCAAAAAACCTAAAAAATTCGAATTTTTTTTTTTGTGAACTTGACCAGATAAAAAGTAACTTAAAAAGCATTTGTTTTTCTTATTACATAATTACTAATAAAAACTTTTATACTTAATTCTTTAACGAAAAATGCTTCAATATTTCTTGCATGGTCCAGTATTATGCAGTTTAGGGATTTTTAACTAAGCAAGCTACTTATTTAAAGATACAAAAAGTTCAATTTTTAGGTGTTTTGTATGGAAAAAATATAAAAGTTGCAGAAAAGTCAGTGGCGCTCATTTTTTGTCAACATTAATAGTTAAGATGCGTCCCACGCCGCCACTGGTCTCACAAATTAAAATTAGTTTGGGGCTAAATTAAGTTCCTATTTAAACAAATACTAATTTTATTAAAATTTGCATAGCATATTTAGAATATTATAAAAATACCATTTTTTAAAAGTTTTTCACCCAGTATCTAAGAAAAAAGCATTTTCGGACCTACATATGTTCATAAAAACTTTTTTCCATTAGATTTTCTTACCGCATTAAAAAACACTCTGTATATTATTTTCTTTTAATTAATACACATTTTTTAAATATGGATACGCTTGTTAAAATAAACCAAATTACAAAGTAATAGTAGAGAGACAAAAAATAATAATTTGCGTACAAAAAATAATTGCTTATAAATAATTCAAAACGTAGCTTATTTCTTAGTGTTGTAAAAGCATTTTGTTTTTATAAAAATATTGGTTATTTTATTAACTAAATAATGGAACAAGCAAATGGTGCTCTCTTACAAAAAATATGATATAAACGCTTTAATGCGCTAGGGTTTTTGTAAAGCTTTTTAAAACCCCGTTTAATGGTAACATAATATACAGAGTGTCCAATAAAAAAGAGTTTAGCTTTTCATTTTCCTTAGGTTTAAATGATCATTTGTTCTTTTTATGCTTAAAAGATAATAGATAAAAGTCTAAAACATAAAAAACGTTTTTTTTCTGTCTTTTTGGCCATAAAAATAGGTGGCAAAATTTAAACTAAGACCCTGTTGAAGCAACAAAAATATATTTTATTGCTGCTAGATAACTTATTTTTTTATTATATATATATATATATATATAAAGCCAAACTTTCACAAAAAGTATTAATTTACCAATTTAAAAATATACCCCATACTGGATTCGTTTATTGCATTTTTAGTGCAAGTTATTTTTGTTTAATTGACAAAATTTCAAAGAGTTTAATCCAAATTGATTTCGCTGTAAAATTTTAAATTAAATTACTTGAAATTGCTCTTTTTCTATTTTTACTGCCGATAAGCTGAAAATTTTATTAATGCCAAAGCTAAAATCGATTAATGTTTTCAGAGTAAACAAACATAACTGATTGATAAAACTAGTTAGAAACGACAAAGAAAATGGCACGATATTTGTTTACATTCAATTAGGGCATATCGACAATATGTCTACTAAAACATTATTGTCACACTATGTTGCATAGTGCAGCGATCTGTGGACAAAAATCTAATATTAGTTTTTTAGCATAGATCCAATTTTTAGTAAAAATAATACCTAACTAACCAAATAAACATACCTCAAAATCACAGATTTGTATGTCCACGCATCATTAAAAATTGCATTTGTGTATAGCAAATTTTAGGCAGTATATTAACAGTTATGCTGGGAAGGTAATAAGTACTGCAACTCTTATAACTTCCAAATTTGTTAGTAATATCTGCACCGTTGCCAGATTTCCCTGTTTTGTGCCACACCACAGCCTTCTTAAACTTATGAGCCGTGAAGTACGAAAGGCAACGTTGCAAACAACGCTGTACAGTAGGAATATTGAAATGAATTCCTAATAGAGTACATGCTAAATATAATTAATTTTTAAGTGTTTTAAATAAGATTATTTATTTGTTTTAGGATGTTTTAGACAACATATAGGTATAATTTGAAATACTATGGTTGCCCTAAAAAGCAATAATGTGTCTGCAAAACTTATTATAAACTTTTCTGCCTTATACAAATTTGTTGGTAAGGATTTAAAAATTTCAAGTTGTTGGGACTTTTTCTACCACTCTTTATGCATTTTTTGCGAACAAGACCAATGTAGCTTTTTATATTAAACTTAACATTTTTATTATTTAGTAATATTTTCAATACCTAAAATGAATTGAAAGCATGTGTGTTTAGCTATAAATATAAAAGCTTAATTTGTATTACATAGGACGAAATAAAAAAACGCTATAAATTAGGTTTTTCACTATAGTTACCCTAAAACCGCCTTAAGTAAATAACTTTCAGAATATCTATATGATTATAATATTATTTGGTGAACTTACCAGTATATTTATGCGCATTAGTTGATATAGTCCTTAGGATATTGCTTGGGTAAATAATTGTTTTTGGTACAATTTACACAGTATTGATATCAAATTAAACCAATTTTTTAAAAACACATTTATTTAATTAGTTGCCTGTTAAATATATTTGTCCATTTACCGTATAGGTACTACTTTTACTTTTAATAAAAACACTTATCCGGTCAATAGCGCACAACCAGGTTTTTCTAATTTCATCGTTTTTGGGGAAACTAAATGGTGTTTAATAACCCTCTGTTTTAATATAACTGGAGTAATTCGTTTTGCAGCCCGAAACGCAACACGTTCGTGGCATAATGTACGCCGTACGCACCAACTTTACGCGCACATTTAAATGTAAAAACAATGATTGATATTGATATATTGGCACTGGTCCAATTTTTTAAATATAACAATAAATTACTTATTTTTTTCTTTATATAATAAATACACGCTACGATTTAACTTTTAAAAATAGAAAAAACCATTAAAAGCCATCGTTTAAACTTGTTTCCGTTTACTTCTAAACTTTACTTGACATTCCTACTGTGCTGTGTTGCCAAACTTCCTCCTTCACGGCTCATAAGTTTAAGAAGGCTGTGACTACACGTATCAATTTTTTTTAAATAAAATGTCCCATTTAGTTATATTGCAATAAACTGCGCAGGCTTAATTTGATAAGTCCACATATTTTTAAAATTCCATTTTTACTCTAGCTGCTAAGATATGACAACACCACGTTTTAGGAAAAAGTTCAGATGCGCTCAAATATCTCGAAAACCACTTAAGCTGCGTTTACAAATTTTGGCATTTTAGAATTTCTGAGTAAGTAGAATTGAACGGTGATACTGTCATTGTTGCGAGATTTTCCAGCTTTTTGCTATCTGTTATATTTTTGGTATTTTAAATAAAAAGCTTAATTTATTTTTATTGCAATAAAGAGAAGCGGATTTTTATTCTTTACCATTTACCGAGATATGACAACACCAAAATTCTATTAAAATTTGGCAAAAATGCTAATATCACTGATCAATATTAGGCAAGTCAAAAACCCGTAAATTCAAAAATATAGTAATTTTACAGAAATTTATGCCCAAAATTGCTTTTTTCCAAAGGTCCAATGTATTATATCCTAAGAACTAATGAATTTAGAAAATTTAAAAACTAAATTTGATACGTCCAATTAAATGCAATAAAAATAAATGGGGTATTCCATTTAAAAAACTAAAAGATATATGTGTAGCACAAAAACTGGGAAACCTGGAAATCGTGCCGATATCACTATTTAATTCCACATGTCCAAAGTAACTTTACGTACCAAATTTGGTAAGTATAGCTTTAGCGGTTTTAAAAATATTTAAAAGTTGCGGTACTTTTTAGTAACCTAGTATGTTATATCAGTTCCGATTTCGCCAAAATTTCAAGTATTTTTACAAAAAATAATGTGTTTTTATGAGTCTTATATGATAAAGGCGACAACTCGTGTAATTTTTTAAATAATTTGGTTCTAAAGATCTAATAATTTAATGCTCCACCAATTTATTTTCTTTTATGGAAGAAAATGGTGCAGATTCGTATTTATTGTTTTGTTTTGGTAAATTCACTAAAACTATGAAAAAGTATAGAAAAGTATATTTTGGATTTTTGCTATCTCATAGCAAAACTGTAGATTAAGGCTATCATACTAAGAATTGCAATTATTTGCAACATTTTTAGAAACAGATCGTTTTTACTCTGCAAATGTAATTAGTATAATTCTGAAAAAAACATTGGGTAAACAGTAATACTTAAAAAGTTTTTGACTACGCCACTGCATTTCTTCGTAAAAGTTATATAATAATCTGTTTGTACCTTTTTGATAAGTTTTTAGCCAACTGAGATACTGAGATACCTGAAAAAGCAAATTTTTTAAAATCGTCCTGTAGCTCAGACACTAAGATGTATGATCACTTTGTTTATGAATTCTTTTGTTTTACAAAAAAGTAGCTCAGATATGCAAAAACCGCAAGGTTACCTCTGGTTAGTACTATCTAATAATAACTGAGGATTCTCCGCAGTTTAGTGGCGTTGCTACTATAGGGCTAGGTAGGACAGTCCCCTAGGGCCCCTGAGCTTAGGGGGCCCCTTAAAGGTTAAAAAAAGGCCCTTGAGGTAAGTACAGAAATACTGAAAAGAAAAATATGGGGGAGGACCTGCTCTTCAAATCTGTTGAGGTCTTTGTTAGTATGTAAAAAGATACATAAAGAAAAGAGTAAGATAAGTAAGTAAAGATAGTAAAAATTACTAAAGACCTTTTTGTTTGTGCTCAAAATTTTTAGGGGCCCCAATTTACCCCAGGGCGCCTGCTGCCCTAGCTACGCCCCTGCCGCTGTTGCAAACAAAATGGGACACCCTGTATTCTGTACTTGTAAAGTAGTAATTAGCTAAGTAAGCAGATTACACACTCCTAAGCTGGCTACTAAAAGGATTCTTGGACTTCTTACACCTAATAATCCTAAGGTTTACGCTAAAGATAGCTTTAATTTAATATATGGAATGTTAAGCTTGCAAATAGTTTAATTATCAACGACTTGGCCCATAAGCTTTCTTAAGAGAAAATGACAAGCTTACTTTACCTAAATTAAACACATTATTCTTTAATCTTTTTTATATTAGTAAAATGTTCTTTTTGTAAAATATATTAATTTGTTTTCTCTTTAGTGTTGTGATGACATGAAAATATATATAAATATTTTTGTTAATTCATTTTCAAATAAATACAATAGATGGTCTGTCAAAAACCGGTAGTTGAAACTTTAATTTTTTTTCATATTGATGTTGAAGACAGATGGCGAATTGCGTCCATGACCGACATTTGACATATTACTAATTAAACTAACAGAGATTGTCTTACTGGTAGCGTGGTAAACAAAGTCTTTGATCTATAATTCAGGAGGCCCAGATTTAATCACCAGCGGGAAAGACATTTTTAGGTAGTAGTCATTACGGCCGTAGTAGTACTACAGTGCTGTAAAATACAATACTGTTTATTTTAGTGCTTTAACGACGTTAACGGAACAGTGAAAATGACGGTTAAAACATCTAGTAACTGGCCACCCACAGTACTCTCGCACTTAGGCATAAACCTTTGTGGTTTGTTACAAAGACGAAAAAAAAAGAAGAGTATGTGACGTCCAAAATGGTATGTAAATAACAAAAAGTAAAGATAACTAAAACTAAAAACACCGGCACACAAAAATAAAGAAGTGATCAGTACTTTTGACAAGACCAACTTTTTTATATGTTTTTTGATGCCCTGAATTGAAATCTGCTACCGATTTGCTCCATCAGGCTTGATTTTTAAGTAAAAATTTCACTTCCGTTTTTCGATTTTTAGCGATTTTTGGGGTTTTACTAAGTTTACTTAAAACTGAAAAGTAATGAAGCAAAACGGTCTCCGGCCAGTGCACCGAGCACACAAAAAATAGTGATCAGTACCTTATTTTGACCAGACCAACTTTTTTATATGTTTTTTTGATGCCCTGAATTTAAATCTGAGTCTGATTTGCTCTATGAGGTTTGATTTTTCAGTAAAGTGCGAAAAACTTCACTCTCGTTTTTCGATTTTTAGCGATTCTTTAGGGTTTTAATAAGTTTACTTAAAACTGAAAAGTGATGAAGCAAAAAATTGTGATCAGTGCCTATTTTTGCCCAGACCAACTTTTTTATATGTATTTTGATCCCCTGAATTTGAAACCGAAGTCCGTTTTGCTTCATAACGTTTAAAATTCGCGCGACTCAAATATTCGACTTTAAGCGATTTTTTGGGTTTTGGAAATTTACTGAAAACTTACGCCTGATGGAGCAAAACAAACTCCGGATAAGAATTCAGGGCATTAAAAAACATATAAAAAATTGGTCTGGTAAAATATACTGATCACTTTTTTATTTTTGTTTGTAGGTGTAATGAATACTTGGAAGTTACTACGGTTACTGACTTTTTAAACCAATAAAATAATTTATGTTTTACCCATCTATTATTGATCTGTAATACCTTAGAAACGAAATATGTTATGGTAGCAATAATACCTGCTATCACACCTAGGGCATAATAAGCGGGCATTATGATAATGCCCGCTTATAATGCCCTAATGCGTAATATGGAAGTTTTATTGCTTATCCAATTTTATTTCTCTCACAATAAAGATCAAGTTTATACAAAAATAATTTTTCTTTAAACAATACTAAAAATTAAACTTTATTTCCCATGTTATTTTTTCCAATGGGTTGTACCGTACATCGACCCTTTCTATAGGTAAGAAAGAATCTTCGCTCCTTTATTCCAGCTGGTCTTAATGTTGTGTACTTTTTTATTAAATTTAAAGCGCCTAAATCTTCTTCAATGATAGTAAAACTTTTTGTTTGAAGTTGAAGTTTTAGTTTCTGGTACCTTTATAACCAAGACTGTTCCTCTATCCTCAATGTCATCAATAGTCATTTTGACCAACTCATCTCGTCTTAAACCTCCAAAAACACCCATTACCAATATGACTTTGTGTACCAAGTAGATATCATCAGAAGCCTTCTAATTAAATTTTAATATTTGTTCTCCTTCCAAAACTTTAGACTTCTTCGGGACGTATCCTTTCGACTTAACTTTTAAAAAAGATATGAGATGATGGTATTGCGAAATGTCTATATTTTCATAGACCATCAACGTAGACCTTAGGGTGGAATACTTGATCCAGAGAAAGTTCGGACTGTATTTTTCCGACTAAAAATAATAAAGTTTGTTAAACATATGTATTAAAATAAAATTAATAACTTACCAGTTCCTGAAAATATGCCATTAAAACGGTTTCGGTTATTTGAAGAATTGCGTTCGCATCTTTTCAAATACCAAATACCATACTCCCGATCATACTGTTGCCTTGATTTAACTGGCAAAAGATTTTCGGTCGCTTTTATGGCCTTTTTTCTTATATTTTGTGGAATTTCTTCCATTTTGAGCAAATCGTTAAATAAAAATGCCAACTGACTAACTGATAGAAACATCAAAGTCAAACTTAACACCAGTCATTATCTACTTATGTATACAGGTACAGGTGCAACTTATTTTTATATTGCAAATAAATAATGTGATTAGTCATTAAAAACTCTTTTGGGTAAAACATTGCATGCACCACGGGCTTTACTGGACTATAATGCCCATCAGGTCGAAATCTATTTTTCCTCCGACCTTCAGGGCATTATAGTCCTAGTAACGCCCTTGATACATAAATCGCTATTTTTTTAGTTACAAGGAATACTGACTTTTTAAACCCATATAATAAATTTTTGGTTTAGATGTTTTCCCAATTTATAGCGCCTAAAGTATAGGATAATTATTTATTTAGTCAAAGAAGTCGTCAAAACCTAAATTTAAGTATTCTAATGATGATTTATTTTAAAAATATAAAATTGAAGTTTCTGGGAAACTAACATTAAACCTTATCGGTCATGACATATAAAGACGCCAATCGCTCAATACGGATTTGGATTAGGGGCAAGTCATTAAAAGGTGATGCACACTAATGGGTTTAGATGTAGAAAGTCATTTAGCGTATATGTGGTATGTGTAATAATTTAGCTTTGTTCGGAGTATAATATTTGTAGTTATAGTACAATTTAAAAATAATTATGTATAAATAATTTGTTTTTTTGGGGTTTATGTTCAATAAGTTCTTTAATGATTACAAACGGACGATTGTTTTAAGTATACCGGGTGACAATGAAATTACTATCCAGCATGTTATTTTCTTTAGTTAAAACATATGTTTTTCAAATTTCAGGATATTATATTGTTTTACAAGATGCTTAGTTTGAATAAAATAGTATCAGAGCCTTTACTTTGGGTTTTAAACGAAAATAATATAAACTTTGATATTTTAAATGGAACACCATAAATATTTTTTAGGATTTAAATTCTAGAATTCATTCCCAACATAAAACCTTAAGTATATCCATAACTTATATTTCTTAGTTTTAAAGAAAACGACGTTTGAAAACGTCCGGACGATAGCACAATATTCATGAAATTATTTATTGTACGTTCGTTAGGACATTTATAAACGATATTTCTTCTAACCAAAACAAGACAAGTTATGACTTGTAGATTTTAGGTCCTTAAAATATACAGGGTATTTCATTAACATTATTATTAGGGTTATTACATTTAAAAGTTCAAATTTTATAGCACTTTCGGTTAAACACGAAGTTGGATTATAATACCCTAAGAAGGTAGCGTCCCTTAAAAGAAATAATTTAATAAATTTAAGTTTTTGTGATCTTCATTTGTTTTCTCATTATACTGCATATTGTGCTGTCATTTGGACATATTCAAACGCCATTTTCTCCAAAACCAAAAAAGATTATGGGTCCATAAGAAATTTTATATAAGAAATGAGGTGTAAAATTCAAATAATTAAAAATATGCAGGGTATTCCATTTAAAAAATAATAAAAAGTTTATATCACTTCCTGTTAAACCGAAAGTAATACACAAGTCCTATTATATTTAAAATTGGCATCTGGTTATATAATTTAACATTTATAAATTTGAAAAAGGTAGGTTTTTACTAAAGGAACTAAAATGCTGGATAGTAATTTCGTTGTCACCCGGCATAGGCTTCTTTATAAACAAAAATATTAAATATTTAAAAAAACTAACCAGAACTAACCAGGCCACGTGACCACAAAAACATTTATGCCAAAAAGTGTTTGTGTGACACTTTCTGACACCCAAATTTTACCCGATCTTGTTATCCTTTTTTCATTTTGTTTTTCTTGGTTTTGGTTTCTTCGGGTGCAATCCATCAGCTCTCCCCTTACGGACTATGCTTTCCAGGGCTTCGTCGGCGGAAAATCGGGATAATCAAGTTTGTAGCTCCCAGAAATTCAAAAAAAAAATAATAATTCCACAATCTATGCAATGCGTAAATTGCCAGCTGTCAATTCAAGAACTGCTACTGGTATTGTGCATAACCTTCACTGTCACTTGAGGCTTCCAGTAGAGGGCGCCACCGTCCTCGGCCGTTACGACAACACGTGCACATCGCTAACATAAAAATATCAGGTTTTTAGGAATCGTCACTCACAGCGCTTAGTTCCAGAAGAAAGATGCTATTAATTTAGCGTGAGTCTTTTCTCGATCCCCAAGGGCACAGAAACGCCCGTACAACTCCTTCAGCTGCCTACCGGGGACGCTATGTAGCCTTCTACGTAACGTGACTGTACAACTTGAAGATCGCAGAGAGACTATCTTGTTATTTTGCCCCTATCAAAAGATAAAGGGGGAGGATTTGTAGTATCCTTAGTGTGTATGACGGGCAATAACATGCTTTTCTATCGATCCTAAAACTAATTTTTTTGTTCACCCCATTTGTCGTAGTAGTTAAAACCGCCTTCGAAATGACAATATAAATAAAAGGTTTAAATAGAGAAAGGTGTTTAAAAAGTTTTTACCAAAAAAAATGGTTTAAGATCAATCATTTCTTGACGAGATGGCGTTGGCTCTTTTTGGATGAGTCAAAGTTTTACTCTTAGGGGTGTCTTTACTTAATATAAGGAATGGTAAATAAAGCCTTTATTTTAAAAGTTAACCACCCTGCAACTTAAAAGTGAAAATATTTGGGACATAAGTTTTTGTATACTGGTCTTTAATCACCTTAGCATTCACGCTCTTATGCCTTATTCAGACACGGCTAATATAATTTATTCGAGTAGCGAGTAATTAAGTATTCTCGTGCATGTAAATAGTAAAAATTAGGAAAGTAGTTTAGTGTAGTAGCTGTTCAGACGCACGAGGATACTTAATTACTCGCTACTCGACTAAATTACTAGCCGTGTCTGAACAAGGATTTAGGATAAGTGCGTTTAATAAAAAACCCGTATAGTTAGACCTGGCCATACAAAAAGTATTTTGTTGAATTCCGATATTTTAAAAACAACTGCTTAAATCAAGTTTGTGGAAAAAAGTGTGGAGAAATAGAAATTTTTATTGTGTTGTGTTGTGTTATTTATAACTTAAATACAGAATGACTCATTTTTTTTAAATGTTTGCAAGATACGGCAGGTGTTAAGTTAGAGAAGATTCAATTTTCTTTTTACACGAAACACCCTGTAGCCAAATACTTTAAGAATATGCCAATAAATAACAAAATTATTTTTAAAAAACTTAAATCGGATTAAGTTTTTGGGAATCTATATCTTCGAAACTATTAACTTTTGGACCAAGGAAAGTTGGGCTAGATCATTATATTTATGTCATACGAATTTGTGGTAGAATTTTTTTCTCACCTTTTAGGAACATATTTGTATTGTTTCTCCTTTTTAGGAAAATTTATTTAAAATGTTAGTTTGTAACGTTGTGTTCCTTTTCTAGCAGGTGCTAGACTTTAAAAAATTAAGCAAAAGGGCCTTTCCTAAACTTTACTTAATGCTACTTAAGGCCAAAAAAAATAATACACTTAACAATAGTTATACATGATTTCTTCAGATTTCAGAAAATAAAATAACAATACCTAAAAGACTGTCTCGTTAAAAGATAAGTATTTTGCTCAACGCCAAGCATTTAACAAACTTAAAAGAGATTATTTATGTATCTAGTTTCTTAGGACCAACGATAATAAGCTATTTACAAAAGATAATGCTGTAAAGCTTCATTAGCTAAAGCGTTGTAAAGAAAGTAAAATAAAGAAGTTAGGTTTATTAATTATCTTAAAGTTAAGACAAAGGTACATTTAACTTAGTAATTAGCAGAAAACGGCTTATGAACTTGCTATTTTAAAACCTAAACCTACCAACATAAAAAAATCAGTTTTGTTATATCTACTTTTTAGTAAGGATTTTGTAATCAAAATTGCCTTTTTATTCGATATAGACCTAAAACAAAGGTACATTTAACTTAGTAATTAGCAGAAAACGGCTTATGAACTTGCTATTTTAAAACCTAAACCTACCAACATAAAAAAAAATCAGTTTTGTTATATCTACTTTTTAGTAAGGATTTTGTAATCAAAATTGCCTTTTTATTCGATATAAACCTAAGCGTGCAGTAAGGCTCAAAACAGACAAAGCAGTTTTCGTCGAGACGGCGTGGCGCAAAGTCGGCAGCCGGACGTGGCAACTTCCTAAAATTATTAGTATAAAGGTATCATTTTGAGCATCGCGGAAGGCTGCAAATTGCCGACGCAAGGGCAAAGCAATTTAAATCACCAGCAACGCTACTCGTTAATTCCAAAGGCGAAAGCAAAATAAGTATAACGTTTTGGCGCTTGCGTCGGCGGTTAGTAACCTGCAGCGATGCTTAAAATCATACTTTAATTTAAAACAAACGATGCGGTCTGGCGCTGCGATCGTCCGTTTTGGCTTAGGGTATGATTCCGGAGCACCGCGGCAGGCTACTAACCGCCGACGCCAGAGCCATTTACATTACCTGCAACGCTATTCGTTACTCCTCAAGGCGAAAGCGAAACAGGTATAACGTTCTGGCGCTTGCGTCACTGGATAGCAGGCTGCCGCCGTGCTTCGAATCATAATGCTAAACAGACGATGCGGTATCTACCGGTCAGCGCGCTTCTTAGCGGCGCCGGTTAGTTGTTTGTATTTTTGTCTTTATTAATCTTAAAAAGTTATACCTTTTTATACTCGCATAAGTTTACTTTTCCGCACTAGTTCGGAAAATTATCTTTTACTAGTCGCGTGCGCAAAGTAGCTACTCTTTGGAATATTACATTTAAAAATTTATTTGGTTGTTAAGTCATAGTCCAGACCTACATACATTTTGTTCGCGAACAAAAAACATTTGTATAAAAACTGTATGAAAGCTATTTAAAAACATTTAAACAAATCAGTGATACTAAAGGAATTTCGATATTTAAACAAACGTTGGTAAACACATTTTAAACAGCTTTATACGGTTTTTATACGAATGTTTTTATGTTTGCGGGAAAATGTATGTAGGTCTGGACTTGGCAGAAAGAGAGAGCAACAACAAATTAACATCGAAACTGACAAATACTATTTGACATTAAGAAATATAGGAATAAAAATAAATACATGTTTCATCTTTTCTAAAACAAAAAAATGTTGTTCCTTACACTTGCCTAAAGTGTCTTTCCCTGCACATAAAGCTTATCCAACCTCCGCTTCGCGTCTCTTTGTTTTACTGCTTTTGCGCGCGGAAAAGTATCACTTTGCACACTTGTTTAAAAAATACCCATTAATTTTCTAATCAAATTTTACCAAGTCGAAGTAAAGGATTTTATGCACTTCATCTCCAAAAGAAAAATTTGCTTTGGCGGAACCAACTTAGGAAGTTGAAGAAAAATATCGCAGAGACTAATATTTCCACAAAAAACTTCTTACAATGCTTTTAAGTATGGTTTATTTTAGCTTCCAGTTGGCCTTGGCAACAAAATGCGACATCACAGTCAACTATCCCGTACTTACCTGTACTTCAATGCATTGTTAGAATAGATTAATAATAAATCGTTAATATTTCGAAAACTATAACTTTTTGGAATAAACATCCTTACACAAACTTACCCTTATTTTTAATGCTAATGGTTTTTGTCGTAATCATTTTTAACGATTATTTTTGACCACTCTGTAATTAATAATTTGTTAAAATATAGGGTGTTTTATTTAAAATAAGAAAGTTGACATTACCGGAAATGGTAAAGCTGTCAAAATATTTTAGTTGTATGTCACCCACTGACTTTTTTCCAAAGCGAACTTTTCGAGGAATCGATTGCGGCAGTTCCCGGTGCGACACTCTGTATATCTTGTTTTATGGACAAAACTAAATTAAATAATATTTAGTGGCACCTAGTTAATATGTGTGTGTTATTTAATAATTTTAAATAAAAATATATATTTTTTTAAAGCATTTTACTCTATTGCAAAAAAAAAAATGTTTGTATTTGATACCCATCTTTTTAAAACATTTTTTATGGCAGGTATTTTACTACATAAGAAAAACGTAAAAACTTAATTTATTTTTATACAAAAAAAAATATGGCGAAACATTAACCCAAGAAATAAAAAGGGTTGTTTTATGTACCTTCCTTCTTAATTCTTACGCTAATAGGCAAATTTGCAAAAGATAATGCTGTTAAGCCCTATTAATAAAAAGGTTCTTTAGAAAACATAATAAAGGGGTTGGAAGTTCTTAATTACAGTGATCTTAAGGTTGAGACAAGAGGCTGCTCTAATTTAATATTCAGCATTAAAGAGCTTAAAACTAGCAATCAGGGAATTTACCACAGCTTAAGCAATATGCTTTCATTTTTAGCGAATCTGTTTAATTTGTCTAAAATTTAAAGAAAACATTTTTTATATTTTAAACAAAGTTAAAATTAACAGTTGAATTTTGCAAAATAATTTCCTTTTTTACGACTGTAAGATACCATTATTAATGTGATTTTAAAGAGAAAATATGATACTTTACCTACGACCATTGGCCCCGGCCCGCATAAGGTGCCTTAAAGGTGGGTAAATACGATAATTTGTATACAGGTTTAGTAAAATAATATAACACATAGATAATGTGAAAAAAGAGAAAATCTAACTAAATATCAGCATGTAAACAGGCGTGAATCATAGTGCTTGTTTTGTTATTCTATTGCCGGCCGATGAACCAAAAACGCATGGCTCATATTGTATGTTTTTAACAGCTGCTTTATCCAAATTAGACTTTTTAGCTAAGGTCACTATTTTTGTCGCCTATAGGTATAAAAATAATTAATAGGTACGAAAAACCAACTAATAATAAAAAATAGTCACATTGGAGAAGAAATTCGTAGTAGGCTATAATATCTCTTATGTCTTGGCTGACAAATAATCTGTCACAAATCGGAAACAATTCATTTGTTTATTGTTTCAATATAAATCCACAAGGATTTTATTATAATATTTTTCACTGATATACTAATAGTTGTAGAAAAAGTAGAGTATACAGCACACACCGAATACGTATTTCCCTCTCATATAACTAAGAGCACTAGCCTGCGACTCGCACTATAATAAGTATACGTTCTATTACTTATAGTGCCTGGACTAGCAATGAAATGAACATCGTCGTAATAACTCTTTTTAACTTATTTAGGGGGTTTCTTTTTGACGAGTCTACTACGAATATTTATATCGCCATAAACAGTTCATTTTCTTATTATCCCTCCCCTATTAATTTTTTGAACTAAGAAATTGTAAAAATTTAAACTCTGGGATAAGAAATTGTTGCATAATTATAGAGTTAAACTGACAGATAAAAATTTTAAGATGGCTGCTGGGCGAAAAAAATTAAATAGAAGGGGGGTCTTATGGCAAATCATTTTAAAGCTTCTGGCAAGTACTTTATAATCCTTAAATATAAAATTAATATCTTCACCTACCACAAAATTACGGTACTTCGAAAATTACCCAAATACCTCATTTAGATGGCCATATTTCCGAAACTAATATTACTTTAAAAATAACCCAGATACCTGATATGGATGCCCATATTTCCAAAACCTATAAAGTTAAATGTACTTTATGTGGTATTTTTTAAAGATGTTTTAAAAATCTTTTTATTGGTGATATAATATACAGGGTGCTTTATTAAAAAATATGTACTATTCGTCCTCCCTGTATACTACCACCAGTATCACCATTAAAAATATCCTTGAAAGAGCTTTAAGAAAATACCATATAAAGTACATCTAACTTTATTATTTTCGAAATATGTCCGTCCAAGAGGCGCCCAGCAGCCATTTTGAAATTTTTAACTGTCAATTTTATTTTAAAATATAGTATTAATGCATCAGTTTTATATCTTAAAGTTTAAATTTTGTAAATTGATCCGTTTAAAAAATAATAAAGGGGGACATAATATAATTAATGCACAGAATAGAAACGGCGCTTTAACCCAGCTTGTCAATTTTGACATGTTTCAGGTGTCGGACTTGGCAAACGCGCACCTTTTTTTGCCGAAAAGATTTACCACAATGTTTAATATACAATTTTTAAACATTGTGTCAAAAATGGTAAGGGTTACAGGGACCAGGCCCGCCCAGTTCGATACCCGAAATATGTCAATTTTAAGGTCCTATTGTTGCATCTCCGCATTTAGATTTTTATTTTAACGTTTTGGTTTTGATATACAATCATTACCTTTTGTTTTTCTTATGGCGGTCATTTCGTTTCTTAGCACATATTTAAAGAACTTTCATCATACCGCCATTGAATTTGCGGTTGAATATTTTAGAACTTTCTTCATTTATTTTCTCTCTATCTCTTATGAAAACCATAAACCATAATCCAATACGTTTCCTGCCAATTTCGGACACACTGTATATATTATGATTTTTATGCAAAAAATGAAATAGTTATCTAAGTTAAATAGTGTTTTTTTTTATTAGTGCTTCATAAAATAAATTTTTACCTACATAGTTATTACGTATTATTTTGGCAGCTTACCAACAATATTTAAGGCTTACCCGAAACTAATTTTATACACAAACTTGGTATATATTCAATTTCAGTGTTATATAAATATAAAATACCACATACCATTGATCTAATGAAAATTGCATTCACTTGCTATGTTAGTATCTATAGTTTGAAATAGCATTTTATGGTTTAATTTTATTTATCGCGTCAACCCAATAAATTATTGACATTAAGTTAATTAGCTGTCACAAAGATTTACAGCTTTCCAGAAAGTCAGTATTAGCTTTAACTGAAATATGCCATTAAGTTAAAACTAATTTAATTTTATTATATGTACGCAGGCAGAATCCTGCTATGTCTAAGGGGTGGAAAATCAAGACTTATTGCTTAAAGCACAAAAGTATATTATGTGACGAGCACGGAATGTTAATCACTTCCCACGAGTGTACTACTGCTGCACGGGTCGCAGGCGAGTGTTGTAAGTCATACTAGAAAAAAATTAGTATCTAATCTGTGAAAGTTGCATACTATACTTGAATCATTTATTGCAGAAACCCGCCAAATGACATTTTTGTCGAAATAGCGATTTTCAAATATATTATGTAAACTTGCACTTTTATGTAAAAGTCATTTATGATGCGCCTGTGTGTGTTTAATTCTATAAGAATAGTTATTTTCCTAACAAGTACGCAAAGTGATACTTTGCTATTTTGATACTACTTAGTCAAGTGCGGAAAAGTCACTTTGCGCTAGTGTTAGGAACAAAATTTTTCCTACGAGCGTCAGATAATACCAATATTAAAGCAATTATTATTTTTAAATTATGTTTAATCTGAAAGAACTACTATAACATATTGATAAATGGGAATTATTTGTTGATAACATTTACAACAAAAGAACAGTTATTAGCATATTGTAAATTAATTGCAGAACCTGTAATTTCATTTAGCGGGTGGTTAATGGAAGCGCTTATTTTACGGCTTGATGAAGGTTGACTTAGTTTAGGAGAGTAGTTGTTCATGGTCAATATTTTATTCGACATATCCTTTTTCTGATTTGTGGATTCATCAATGTAGCTTACAGCTACAGCTGTTGATTTCCAGCCCCCAAGTCGCTTGACATTGGTAATTCCTTCTTCAGATTCCGCTAACATAGTCGCAAAGGATACTATGACGCCTTTTCATTATAAATGCTTGTTTGTATTGAAATTCATTTGTGCAATTGCTTGTTCATATGAACACGAAGAAAAATCTGAGATGTGTTAAAATCACCAAGATTACATATTGTTGCTTGACTTGTCATAATCATTTATTATTAATATACTGGGATATTAATTTTTTTTGTGTTTTAGTTGAAATATTGAACATTACGAAGTAACAAACAAAAAGGAGAATAAACTAAAACTTGCAATGGTTTCGTATATTGCATAAAATAGCCTACAATTACTAAAATACATATAAATCTTGCTTACCTGTAAAATTTTAAAGTAGTTTTACTTTGTCGCACGCCGAATGGAAAAGTGCAACTTTGCGCACTCAAATGCCTACGGAAAAGTAGACTTTTCCGCACGCTCGTAGAAAAAATTGTTTTTAGTGCAGAAATCTGTCAAGTGACGGTTCATAATGTGTTTCTTAGTTCTAGTTAGTAGTAACGTTTATGGTCAATCTTTGGTAACCCTGTTTGTTTACTCCATCAAACACGTCTTGTTGTACTAGGCATAAGAAAATAATTCTTAAAGGTAGTTAAACAGACCTTTTTACTGACCAAAGATACAAGGTAATAAAGGTTTTTAAAGCTATATTTTTTAACCACTGTGTACTTGGAAAGTTAAGACATTTATGACATACACTTATTTGAACTTTTCTTTTTAAAATGTTATGGATTCACACTCTTAGAGGTAGGCATCTAATTCAAAAACACCCTATATAGCTTAGAAGTAGCAAAATAGAAAATTATGTTTTTAAATTTAGATATTATATTAAAAACGTCTGCTTAAATCAACTTTTACCAAGCATATTTTTTATGTAGAATATATTGAAGAATATAAATGTTTGTCTAAAAATTACACACAGGGTGGCACAAAAATTTATTTTGCTTGGACTTTGTGCAAGATAGCGCAGGTGAGCGCCATCTGGGGTTTACATTAAGATTGAAAGCAAATTCGCAATTCTCACCTCCCAAATTTCCCTTGAGCCAAAATTTTTTAAGAATACATCCATTAGTAACACAATGATTTATAAAAACTAAAACCAGAAATTTTTTATAAAACCTGTATCTAAAGTGCAGTTAACGAATTTCTGAAATAAACTATTCACTTGAGGGGAGCCCTATCTATTTAGCAGCCCAAATTGTGAAATTTGAGGTTTAAAAAACAGCTACACTTAGGTCACGAAATGGGTCACTTGGTGTGACTTTTACAGCGTGTTCAAAATATTAAGATTATAGAAAAAATTTTAGCGCCCCAAAAAATGCAATAGGTCAGATAATGGTCAACATTGGTCAGTATGATTTATTAATTGATCAGCAAGATTAAAGGAGTTCTGTGTTAAATAAAGACATTTAAAGACAAGAAAATTTTGTAAGCGGCCAAAAATTAAAAATTTTAGATAAAAAACAAGACTTAGTCTAAAAGCTAGTGACAATTAGAAAATTGGTTATATGTATTCATACTTTGTCCAAGATACTGCAATAAATACAAAGAGTGTAAAATTTTAAGGTCACTTATTGCTACATAAGTATATTTAGCACCTCAAAATCAACATTCGAAGGTCGTTTCATGCTGTAAAAATTGGTCACGCATTGCTCTCGATTGGTCATTAGGTTACAGTTATTGGTCAGCAGTAAAATAGTTCATTATTTGCTACACAAGAATATTTAGCACCTTAATACTTAAAATAGGAGACATCTGACGCGATATCAATTGGTCACAAATTATTCATGATTGGTCATTGAGTTGCAGTAATTGGTCAGCAGTAAAATAGATTCAAAAAGTTATTTAAATTATTTAAAAATTGTTACTTATAACATAAAAATAGGTAGCCCTCTATATAAAATTCAGTGTCCATTCATTTGCTATATAAATTGATTACAAATTGGTCACGAATGGTCAGTGATTCGCTGTGATTGGTCAGAGGTTGAAGATAATATAAAGGGATGGTTTACCACGGTTTTTTTTAAATAATTTGTATGTACCACCTACATATAAACACACAGAGCTTATTCTATGCTACAAAACTTAGTCACGAATGGGTCACGATTGGTCAGTAGATCACTAAGACCGACTGCCCAATGGTGACCAACTTATGTAGCATTGAATGAACTTGGAATGTAAATGTTAAGGTGCTACAAATATTTTTATATATTTTTTTTTTAAATAAGATTTAAGTTTTCGTTCTAATGCACATTGTAGGCACCTTATAGAAGCCGGGGTACTGGATGTAGGTAATTAGCGTAGGTAATGGCCGTGGATAATAAGCCATATTACCTGTTTAAAATCATATTAATAATAATACGTTATTCAGCAGACCTTGAACAACATATTTTGTTATTAAAACTTAATCATTTACCTAAAAATATTTTATTATCATTTATTTTGAATATTCTTATAAAAGTACCTAATTTTGCTTACCTGGATAAGTCATTATTTTAATAGAAAAAAACGCCAAGTCGCTTTCTAAAACATTTCCAGAAATGGAACTTGTCTTATTTCACTTAAGCTTTCTAGAAGCACATTCCAAAGTTAATTAACTAGGATATTTTCAAGATGCACAGAAAATGTAAATTACTGCATTTCATGCAAAGAGTTTTTATTTTGTAACAGGCTTTCAAATATAATACTTGACTCAAAGAAATTCTCTTTTAGATACAAGTCAAAAACAAACCTACATCTCATTTTGTGTTAGGTAAGGTTACTAGTGTTTTGCATAATTTCAACAACAACCTACGTTGTCTGTAATGCTGCGTCCAGACTTGTAACAATTTGCCAAACATTCGTCCAAACTAACCAACATATTTGCGCGCTTTTTGATGTAAAAGCGGACAAGCTCTGAATCGCTGTAGAATCATTCGCCAAGCCCTTGAAATGACGTGAATTCCGTTTACATCCACGTCTGTGCTATGTGGGGCTATATGACGCGATATTCGGTGCGGCGAATTGTTGCAACTCTGGACGCGGCTTAAAATGCACAGTGCAGTGAGCTTATAGGACTGTTGGACTGGATTAATATATCCAGAACTAATAAGGATAAGCATATCAAATGTGGTATTTTGTAAAGCCCTTTAGACGATCTGTATGTAGATGTAATATCAGGGTGCTGTCTTTAAAAAATAATACCTTCTGTCTTACCCTGTGTATCTTAAAAGCTATTAGAAATTTGATAACCGATTTCAAAACTAGAAAATTAACCCAATAAACTTACATTTTTGTTAAAATTGTAGAACTAAAAAAGTTAAGGGACTGTTAATTTATAAGTGGACTATTGGTAGTATTTATACTTACTATACAGGGTGGCCTTTTAAAAACGAAACAGAGCTAATTTTGGGCGTTTCTGATCATTTAAGGAAAAATGTTCGGACCTGACAATTTTAAATTTTAGGGGAAACATTCTTTGCTACTCTTCTGACCTGAACTGCAACTCTCTAAAAGAGGTAAAATTTTAAATAGAAAGAGAGGTCGAGTAATACCTTATATTAAAGGTCCCTTACCCTGATTACAGCTGCTAAGTTTAAAGACGCTATTATTTTCGTTGATATGACAGCTTGTTAAAATATCAATTTTTATTTTTTAACGTATAAAAAGTACCTGTAAGAGCAAGCTACTTTTAAACCTAGGTGATATAGTAAGGATGAATTGATCTTCAAAATGACATATTCGAGGTTGTGACTCACCCCTAAAGTTAAAGGGTAAATCACACCCTTGAGGGAACGTTTATTTGATATAAAATTAAAAATATTGTTAAATTCTTATTAGGTATATCCTCTAAGATTAAACCAGTTTGCTCTTTTAGAAAATTAATATTATACATTATTAAAATAAAAATCAAAATTTTGACAAGCTGCCATATCAAAGGAAATCATTTCAAAGACTTCAAACTTGGCAGTTGTAATCAGGGCCAAGAGACCTTCAAAATAGGGTATTACTCAACCTCTCTTTTATTTAAAAATTTTGGGGGTTTCTCTCACCCCTGCTAGACGGTTGCAGTACAGGGGGTAAAAGTGACAAAAAAACATTTTCACCCAAAATCCAAAATTGACGGGTCCGAGCGTTTTTCCTTAGATGACCTAGGACTAAAACTTTTAGAACATATGTGCATATAAAGCTTCTTTTTCAATATTTTAATGTATGATCAAAATAGCAATTTTTTCTATACTGAGTATATTGGGTTGCCTGCCAATTACGGACGGAATAAGCCGGGTGCAAAATGGTTTGCTTGGATGCGGCGCACCCTTGCTATTATACATTGCATATTTGTGCTTCTTTCTTTGGCTTAATGCACCCTGCATTATCATACGTGGCATTCGGTCACAGAAATTTACTGACCCGAGTGGAGTTTTCGTTTGTTCATATTTTTTTAGGGAGTTTTTGCAAAGTAATAGATTAGAACTTTTTGTTTATTAGGATGTTAGGATAATTTGCTATTATTTTGTTGTTATATTACAAATTAGGTGGGTCATTGGTCAAATGAGCTTAAAGAAAAAAAAATTTTTTAGATTCGGTCCAGAAATACTAGAGTAATCGCGTAACTTACACAAGAAAAAAACATATGACGAATTGAGAACCTCCTCGTTTTTAAAGTTGGTTAAAAAAAACATACAGGCGAATTGTGAACCTCCTTCTTTTGGTGGGTGAAAACTGTAAATTTTACTCCAAGGTTGTCGATTCTGAATGCTCCCCCCCGATCTGTCTCTCTTTTTTGCTTTATTTTCTGACATATACTTATTTACATGCCTATGTAAAGTCAGCTTTGCCGCAAAAAAAAAACTGGAGTCCACCTTTGCCGAAAAATAAGTCTACACTACCTTCTCTTCTCGCGATCCTGGCGCGGTTTTTATGGGACCATCGCGAAAGTGCACTCTTTAAATAAAAAAAATAATTTTTAAAATCGGCAAACAAACGCTAGAGCAATTGCGTAACATACACATAAAAACAAAACAAAAACATACGCGGCGAATTGAGTGAACCTCCTAGTTTTTGAAGTCGGTTTAAAATACCTTGTTAAATTCTAAGAGCCCGTGAGCCACATGCATTTGTCATTTTGTAAAGAGCTGAAAAGCTTGTCAGCGCATGCTGCCAATATGGGCAAAAGCAATGGGAAACTATGAAGGTTGACTGTAAACTTCATAGTGGCTTTGGCAGGTACCAGGTACCAAAAATTTATAACATTAAAACTTACCTTTTGTAATTTTGTAAAAAGCTGAATTACATCTCCTTAGTTGCCAGACAGTTTTGACAGTTTCAGCTTATTGGCGGACAAACATTTTGGGTTGAAGCTCGGAGGAAGTCGAATAATATTTCTGTTATTTTTAAAAGATTGATTTTAAAGGTATAAGTTGTTGTGAGATCAGTTTTTTTTTAATTGTTCTTTTGGAATATTCTGTATATATCAAAACATTTTTGGGAGAACTTTTGTATAAGACTTTCTGTCATATCTTGTTGAATAACAGAAATCTTGAAATCTTAAACTTCATTGGACCATGTGGGGCTACACAGATCATTTAAGAAAGAATGGTCTACAAACCCCTGTCAAGGGGTTGGAACTAGCAAAACTGTCTGTCGACTGAGAGAAATATCTTCTTATAGGTACCCATTCGTATCATATAAAATTTAGCTTACAAATGATGAAAGTTATGTTTAATCATCAATCAATTAATCTTTGGTACTCTGGTACCCTCCAAAGCCACTATGAGTCAAACTTTATAGTCTCCCTGTCGCTTCTACCTATGTTGGGGAGCGTGCGCTGACAACCAAACTTCTATAGCTTTACAAAATGACAAAGATGTGCCGCTCACGGGCTCTTACTCTATAAGTACCCATATAACATTTTTTGCCGGCTTTGTACATTTAATTTACTGGCATTGCCAACACTCTTTAATGGCAAGGCATTGGCAAAAAGGTATCAAAAGACGCGAAAGTGGGCAATTGGCCGTTATTAGGCCACGTGTTGCAGATAAAGTGATGGCATCCGTCATTAATAAGTTATTGGCAAAAAATGCGTTTAAGATGATGGCATCCATCATTAAAAAGTTATTGGCAAAAAGATAACAAAAAGACACGAAAGTGGGCAAATGCAGATACTCCCAAGCAGCAAGCTGACGTCATATTGACGAAAATTGTCGCATATACTATTTTTTTAAAAGCTAAAATGATGCGATATTTTATTTGAAATTTAAAATAGGAAAAAACTCCTTACTGCATGCAATTTCCTTGCAATGCAAAGTACCATCTCTCGGAAAACTGTCCAACTTGGAGATGCAGATTTTTACACTAGCCGAAGATATTTCTTTCAAAGCTAAGTGAGATCACCTACCGCAGACCGCTCTCGAATTATTTTTGTCTAATGGGTTTAGACGATAAAAAGCGAAGATATTGCAGAAACGTAGTAGTTTATTGTCCATTACGCCATCTATCGGTATGTCAAAAAAACTATTAAATATATATAATATTTTTATTAACACGTCTTTAAAACTTTTAATAAAGTTTTAAACAAAATGTTTACAGCTCTCTAACAGTCTACTTGAATATCTTGCCTTCTCGACTAGCCATCACCAATTAATCACACAACACACACTTATTAGGTAATGAATACATTTAATTATGTCTATTAAAAAACTCTTTTCTTTAAAAGACCATCATTTTATTTTTATTCGCTCCAAAATACATAATAAACATTTTGTTTGACCTAATTTTTATTTGCATGATTTTTAACAATAAAATGTTATGAAAAGGCCATTTCCTTTAAATTATGTAAAAAACATAAAATAATGTTGTTTAGCTGCCATTATAAATAAAACAGATCAAAAAAATTGCTTTAATGTTAGTTAAATACCAATGTTAATAATATGGTTTAAAAAGTATGAATATGCGTTGAAGGTTTGCCTTCAAAAATCCAATATTTATTTGCCTGCAACAAAAACGCGTGTTTTATTTAATCAGGATTGGTATGCCGCCATTTTTGCATGCTTGCCGGCAATTCGCCTGCATGTAATATTTATTGGCAATTAAGTGTTTATTTAGGGTTGAGTTTTTAATGCGTATAAGATGTTGGCATAATATTGCTACCAATTGCCAATGCTTTACCATCAATGCCAATATGAAAAATGTACATTGCCGGCAAATTCGATTTGTTGATTATTTTTTTCCCTATGAAAAAAACAATAGAAATAAAAAATTTATTTTATTTTAACAAAATTAATACTATCTATGCCAGCTTTACACCGATTTTTTTCAGGTAAAAATCAGACTTAAAATTTGGTGGTGCCACAGGAAACCGTTTATCTATCTGTATAGGAGTCAGCAACAAAATAGAAACCGAGTAAGGAAGATTAAAGATTGGTTAACTTAAAAACTGGTCACTTCAGCTTTACACCCGATTGTTCCGGGTAAAATTTCATCTTAATATTTTAGCTTTTACGAAATTGGGCTCCACACAGGCCAATAGTATAAATCAGGTCTTGAACCTAAAACTAGAGTAGTAATAATCAAAATATTTGCTTGTACTAACACTGGGTAAAAAAATAAAGCTCTTTCAACTAAAAGAAACCTTAAATGTGACATAATATAAACCTTTTTAAAAAACCCAACAAAAAATTCCTTGAACTCTATATCTTATAACTAAGAATAGGTATACTAATAAAAATTATATAAAAATAATAGTAAGAAGTTTTTATATCGATAATGAATAAGTTGTCAATACTTTTAGAACGAACCTTTAATAATAATAAACATCTATATTGACCTTCTTTTGGGTCCGTGCCTTTTATTGCCAAAGTAACCATTATTAATTATTCTCTATTTTTTTTTATATTAGGCACTACAGACTGGTACTCTGCATTATTACGAATTACAATGGCATATTGTCAGTCGTGTTCTAAGATTAAAAGAAGAAATAATTGAATGTTTGTAATATTCACAGTAAGGCGCATGTGACCCTAACAAGGCCCATTGTCAAATCTTTGATTGGCCTTAAGAGGAGCCACCGGCCTTCATAGGAACATTACCAGATATTTTTAATGAAAATTGAAACAAAATTATTATTTTTATTTTAGTACCATAACAAATGTTATGTGACAAAAAATTACAGTAAGAAAATGAGATAATAATGGGTTGTTTACATAAAAAAAACACCATTTGCTGTGTGTGCGAATTATAATTTTAACGTGGACGAACCAACTCCAAGAAACAGGGGTCCGTATTTAGCAAAAATAGCGACGCGAGCGACTCGGCGCTTTATACGTCTGTGTCATTGAGAGTTTGATGTATCTTAGTGTGACTAAAAGATTTTTTATCAGATGTCAATAACTATGACTTTTTATGGTTGGCCTTCAAGCATGGCCTTCCATGGTCCACTCACCTCATGTATGTTCTTCTGAACTGTTTATCCTAAAACAAGCTACAAAGAATTCATATATTGTGTTTTGGCGGCTACGCACCATAAAATCAGCGATTTTGCCAAAAACTCTCGAAAATTGCTTTTAAATTCTACAATTTAGCATAGGCATTTATTAAAAATGCATATATTCTCCTTAGTTTTCTAGTGGAAAAAACCAAAATTTAATATGTAAAAATCCCACCACAAAAATTGTATTGACCGGTATGTTATTGTTTTTTGTTTGTCTGTCAGTGGTAAGCTTATAAACACTACATTATTCCCAACTAATCTAACCTATTATCAAATACTGCAGTGTAAGAGCTTTGAGGTAAAAATTTGCATGTTAACCAGTTTCCTCTGTATAAATTCGAATCGCTGCCTTGTTATTGCCGACGTGACCCAATTTGCATCTAGTTTAAATATTTAAATTGTTTGGAATTGCATTTTAGTTTTTGGTTTTATTTGCCATGTGTCCGACCATTTAAATAACAGTGGGTCTATTAAGTTGTCAGAACAATTTACGACTTGCTTAAATATCGAAAACAGTTTTATACAAGTATATGTAATGAGTATATGTACATTACTTTAAAATAAAGCAGACATGTTTAAAAACTCTTGGCCTCTTTGCATGCTGGTCGTTTTTCGAGCGCAGCGGATCTGATTTAGAAAATGTGAATACGCATACAATGCGGAGATACATGCGTATTTACGTTTTACCCATTGCCATATCAGTTTTTCTAAACTTTTTGCCGTAGGTAATTAAAAGAATAAACTGTAAAACAAACATTTTTTTTAAATTAAACCGATTTCAAAAAAATAAATAAATTCCACAAAGAAGTTAAAAATATTAAATCTGAAAAAAATTAAAAAAATTAAGTCGGATAATAACATGCTTTAACGTTACACCAATGGGTGGCGCAAGTGCAGCTTTCGTTGCACGAACAACGTGCGGCAGAGAATAAACAAAAGGTCAAGTACTGTATCTCCCTTGCGATCGTGACTTAGTTTTGTTATGGGACCACCGTGGAAGTGCACTCGTTCAAATAAAAATCCACGACTAATAAAACAAAGCTGTATTTTTAATCGTAAACATGAAGTTAAAGTACTCCATTCTAGTACACTAAATAAAGTTTTAAAAAGTTAAATCTTTAACACTTCGAGCTTTTTATACTTTGAATTAGTTTTTGTTTCAATACCTATTAGAATAAGCTTAAAATATCAATTTATGCAATGTAACAGTTAACGCGACATCAACTAAATCAAAAGGTCAGGTTACCCTTGATTTCGTCACTATTTCTTTTAGTTCTGTCACTGGTTTCAAATTTGACAGTTTGCAAATAAATTTATTAGAAATTATTGAAAATTAATAGTAATAATAAATTTTAATGACAAATAAATTGAAAAGTAATTTAAACTGTTTTAGTATTATATCTACAAAAAGTAAGTACATAAGAATTTTCTAAAATTTCATAATAAATGCATAGTTATGAAGAAAATAATTGTGTCTTAAAAAAGGAGGTTATCCTTTTCTATGCAATATAATGGCTGTGCTGCAAAAACTAAAATTAACTGCAGGTCTAGATAAACAAAACGTATAAATGGTATTCTTTGGGTTCTTTACTTGTCGCGTAATATAGTATGTAACACATGCATAAGTTTTTTTACTCGTAGCCAGGTGCCGCGCTCGCCTTCCCATTAAAAAAAAAAGTATTACTAATGTACTTATGTACTAATGAAGCTATTAAAATAGATTTACAAACGCCGCAATAATCAAGTAACATACACAAAAAGCAACATACGCTTCGAATTGAGAACCTTCTTGTTTTTGAAGCTGGTTAAAAAAATATTTATAACGAAACAGTAGCCTGAAAAAGTTTATATGTCTCTTTAAGCCAACGTTTTTCTTATTTGTGTACTCTACTGTGTATTTCTTTAATGTCTTCCACTTTTTATTTTTTTCAGCAGATAAATTTAAAAAATATATAATTCTACAATCTCTATGTTAACTGCCATCGCACAGGTATAGGTTGCAGAGAATTCACAAATGCTTTAATTTTTCCAGATATCAGTTTTCCGTCAGACGACTAAAATGAACCTAATTATCCCCTAAATATTTCCGAGAATCTTTACTTAACTATGTCTATCTCTGTCTATATTATTAACTATGTCTCGTCTATAAATGCAAACCTTTAGGTTCCCGCATATATAAATAATGTTAGTTTGTGACTTGCAGGATGTAAAAAGCGCTTCAGCTTGTTATATTTTCATTTAATAAGGCGCAGATTTACTCATAGAGGAATATAAGTCGCGTCGTTTTCGTTGTCCATTGATCCATGGACAAAACATGGACACTTAATCATGCATATTTGCAGAGGTAACAAAACAAGAATAAAAATGGTCAAATAGGCTAAATTTTACTAGGTTCGTGTAAGACCTTATGGACGCAGTGTTTTTGTTGATTTTTTTTTATTTTTATTTAAATGTTTAAATTATTTATGACTATTCCCCAATATGTCCTATTAAAAATTTAAATATTAGTCTTATATGGCTGCACATTACCAATTAAATTTGTTTGCAATTTAAAATAATATTTGTTTAATGGCCAAAAACAACAACAAATAAATATACGAATTTTAAAAATAAATATAAGAATTTTATTTTCACGAATTACTGTTGTGATGTGCGTGCAGTATTTTACCACTAGCCTTTCAACCAAATATAAATATGATTTTATCAATTATCTCAAAATGGCAAACAATAAATATAATACAAAATTGGAACGGATTTATTGTTGGGCTTGTATTTTTAATTTTAGTTAAATATAACATTTTATTTTTATTGCAGTAACGTAATTTTTACTTATTCTCATTGCCAAAATGCACATATGCAATATTATACAAGTAATACAGTATTTTGAAAAATGCGTTTTAAATATTTTTTAGGTTCTTTTAGTTCAGTCACTATTCGCAATTTAAATTAAGAAAGCAATGTATCTAGATTTATAATTAAACAAAATATTTATTATAATTATAGAAATACCAAAACTTTTTTAATTTACATGTTGGTTAGAAACAAGCATTTTTAAAAGCAAGGTAATACTTTAAAAAATACCAGTAATAATTGTCTAACAACCTAATAAAATAAATAATGGTTAAACCGCGCGTTTCCAAAAATTTAATGTAAAGCCACAAAACGTAAGTAAGTAAAATTATTTGACGGTAAAATTAAATTAAAAAGTAATTTCAACGTCGAATAACTTTTGAAGAAGTGAATTTCTTGAAAATGGTATAGTAGGGACCCCAAGAGGGGGATTTCGCGATTTTCTACAGTGTGGTAGATTAATATACCGGAGAACACCTTGTAGCTGAATAAAGTACCTGCACCACATATGAGCCTCGTATACAAGGCCGATCGTAAAAAATAATAATATATCAATGCGAAATTTTCGAGCGCATCGGACGAAGATAGGGGGAGCTATTACAGGCTAACCACGCTCGAGAACGTTAAAATAAGTTTTTGACAACTTTGTAGCTCCGCTTTCTTACGTCAGATGAGTGGAATATACAATATCAATTAAATTGTCAGAAAGTGGAAAGCTACAATGTTGTAAATAACGGCATTTGACATTCTTAAAGTTTTTTTATAATTTAGGGATAACAGTATTTTTGCCATATTTAAAATCTATAGCTACTTTCCCCACCGATGTAAAGGTATACATTAGGCCATATGAATAAAAAGAAGCGTCTCTGCTTATAAGTAAGAAGTATTGATAATAATATATAAATAAAGAAGGATTTATTTCACGTATGAGCATTTGCTACAAGTGAGTATTTGCTATGGAAAGCTGAAGCAACTGAATTGCAGCAGCAATTTTCTATAATTAATTACTCGCACTTGTAAGCAAATGCTTATACGTTTGAAGTAAATTCTTCTTTATTTCTATATTATGATCAATACCTTACTTAGAAGCAAAAGTATTTGCTTTCGTTTTATTTATATGGCCCATTTTTATATCATTATTTTCTTCTAATCATCTAAGCTTTGCAACCCAACGCTCGAGTAAATCTCCATTTAGCATCGTGGGCTTTCCTACCAATAATAGAACTTTTTTGTAGCTCATTAAATTTTATTTTTAAAATATGTTTTTTATTTTTTTAAATATTGATATTTGTAGTACCTAAGTATTAAGCCAAATTCAAACTCAAAAACCAATAAAAAATATTCTAATGTGTAAAGTTTCTCCAATTACAAAGAAACGTCAATGTATTTGGACAGTGACTGCTAAAGCAGTAAAATGTATTCGACGCAATGGGACACTACTGCTATAGTAGTAGATTTTTGGTTCCCTATAAAAAGCATTACTGCAAGAGCAGTAAACTCTCTCATAAAGGAGCATGTATTTACAAACCTACTGTCCCATAATATAGCTCAGAAATGTTGGGCACTGTCCCTGTAAAGCCTTAAAAATTTCCATTTGGATCATATGTTGACCGTGAGTGGAGGTATGCCGGCGGGATACTTACTGCAACTGCAGTAATTAGTTCATATCTGTGCGTCCGGGCGTCAACATAGTGTCCCAGCTAATGATATTGTGGACGATTTAACAAAATATTTTTTATATTGGGGTAAGTAATCTTTGTTTTCTTTCCAACAAATTGGATTTTTTTAGTGGCTAGTAATTTATTTGTTAACATAATCCCATATTATAGTTTGTATTTTTTTCTTTTTTTATTATTCTAATACAGTTTTTCATGTTTTCTTTTATTTTGTTTTTTTCTTACCCAAAGCCTAAAGAGACATTTTATTTTTTCTTTTGGTATCTTAGATGGATCCTAAAGAGGAAGAAAGACTTCTACGCTATTACAATGAACTGGAGAGTGGCGAATCTGAAAATCTTAGTAGAACGTCTGATGCAAGTGATCCATTCCAAGATGATAGGGAATATAATGGTGACTCTACTGTGTATTCCAAAAATAAAAATGTTTAGAAAAATAAATTACTTTAAAAAATGTTGTAAAGTTTTCTTTGGAGAGAAAGCACGGCTACTTCCATAGCAGTCAAGTGTCCTGCGGTGGCATCAAATAATTAATGGGACACACTACTGTTATAGCAGCTACTGCCATAGTAGCTAACTGTCCCAGTATCCGAAAAAGAGTGATGTATATGGCGCGCAACTGCTATAGCAGTTGCTACTTAAAAATAGCTCAAAAGCTTAAATTGACTTTTTAATATCACAAAAAAATTTCATAAGAATCGGACTACCGGTTCCCGAGTTACGTCACTGCGTTTCTGAGGCTATCTTATAATTTCCTTTTGGTGTACTTAGTTTTTATATTTTTTCCTATGAAGAACTAAAAATACAACAATTTAGTGCGGTACATTTCTTTGTATCTGGCTTCGTATTTAAGATATTTATAAAATACCAAGTAAAAAGAAATTAAAAATTAAGGCCTGTATCTTAGAAACGTAGCACTTTCGGACATATATTTATAAGGACATTTTTGTTTTATAATTTATGTGACATAAAAATCACCATTTAAAGTTTCGCACCGTAGTTAGGAAATTCATTGTATTTTAATATGAAAACAAGCCGTTTTAGGTCATCCTGCACATCCAACATACATTTATTTTTTGCGGACATGTAATTTCTTATTAAGCAGAACTTTTTTATAAAGAGGCACTTTTTTCGTAAAGTTAATAATTAAAAAGTTTCCCATTCGAAATAAGAACTCCCTGAAAACACGCTGTATAATCAAATGTAGTTTTCTTCTTTTTTTTTTTTTTGGTTAGCTAGAACTCTCTTTGGTATAAAGTCCAGGACTAAAATATACTTTATAAGAATTTTACCACGCCCCGTGAGGGGACGCCCAGAAATCCGGAGTTCCACCTGTAACTTCCGGCATATTACGTTCTCTGTGTCTTACGATTAGCTGGGAAGCTTAACGATTTTCCCATAAGCTTTGGGGGAGTTTCTAATGGGCCGTATATTTCCTCACTTTACATTACGCTTCCCATAGGTTACCGCTTGGTTAAATTTTTGTTTGGGGGAACCGACTCGTTATTTATAATAATTTGGTTTGATTATCGCGACACGCTGTTGAGATTTAGTATTATATTATTACTAAAAACAATATAAATTATACACTATGTGTGCAAAAAGGCCTATATTTTAACTATGAAATTTTTTTTTAAGAAATTTAAAATTGTAAAAAATAAAATATAAACCAAAGAAATCTCTATTTGAAATAATATCGTACCTATTGAAAGACCCTATGGATAAATACAAATCAGAAGTTGGCCTGCTTAAAGAAAATTATCTTGGAGCAACAGCAAATAAACGTCAAAACTAAAAAAATAGTATTTGACATTATCAAATAATAAAATTAAAAATAAATATATGTTGAATTATTTTTAAGTCTCTTTATAGATAAAATATCGTTTCTAACACTTGCGCAAAATGTCTTCCCGGAATCAAAGCTTATCTATCCTAACCGCCCTTTCACATTAGCGGAAGTGTGAGGAGTCTTATGAGACCTTTCACACGTTGGAAACGCGGAAAGCTGGCTGTGCAGTTTGAAAGGTCTCTATGAGACTCCTATACACTCTGATAAAGCGTTCGGTCCGTTTGCGACTTTCCGTCTTCCACGGTCCTTGGTGTATAATCTACTATTATACCTACACCTGAAAAAATAAACAAATAAACATGTATGTAGTGCCTAAAAGTGAATGGTCACTTATACATTATATTCGTCTACCCAACTAAAATTTTTGAATTATGCATACAGGTACAAATGTTTTACATAAGCAACAGAAACAATTTATTTGTTAGAGTTTTGCTTTTAAGTCATTTCTAATAGTTTTTTTAATTATCTGTTTTATTAATAATTTCTTTATTCTTTTAGGCCAACCTAATAGCACTTTTGGGTAAGTGAAATTAAAATTTTTATAATAATTTAAGGGGTTAAATAAAAACACACACAGAGATTGTTGTTTTGGAGCAAAACGATCTTCTAAAGTCTTTAGTTAGTTTTTTGTTTGGTATACATAATGTTTGATAATAACAAATTATGGTATAAAGATATGTAATAGAACGAACAAAGTGGAAAGTTCGGGGCCTGTTCAGTTGGACTGTATTGGAATGCATACGCGCGGCACCACGGAATTTCTCTATTGGGAAGTGGAGGAACTATGAGACAATTCTTCAGAGCAAAAGCCATGGAAGTACCTATAAAGTGATTAATACCTCACAGCCCTTTCTGTAAGTAAAGGATCATTAATGAGACGAATAGCTTTCTTTAAATGGAATCAAGAATGCTTAGGGTTCTGGGGGACGCCATACCCCAGATATGAGAACATAATATTCCACATATAAAGTGTATAAGTGAGGAAAAATACTTTTTGGCTTATATTTTAAATAAAAATAAATAAATTACCTTTAGCTTTGTTGTCGTATTTATATTCTGTAACCTTGTGAGTATTTAGCATAAGTATTTTGTGTCTAATAATATTCTTAATATAACCGTAGCTTATGCTACATTTTCTTAAGAAAAGTTACCTAATTTTTAAAACATATTCAGAGTTTACTATTTAAAATAAAGTTGATTCATATAGGAAAATCGGTCAATTGTTAGTTTTGTTTGTACAGTTAAACATGTAAACTCATTTTTTCTTTAAAAAATATAACTAAGGTCATATAAACTTTTTAAAATTTGTAATTGTCGAAATATGGTATTTTCTATTTTTTTGTTGAAGTAGTTATTTGCAGCGGTTATCTACTTTAAAAAACCTATTTTCTTTAAATAATTTTTACACAATTTTTTTAATTTTCTTATTTTATACCAATTTTTTAAGAACCTGTATGTTTTAAATTCATCATAAACAAAGCTCATCTTCAGAATCAAATAAAATTTTCACATGCTCCGCGTTAATCTCAACTAGCACCCTTTTTGTTTGAAGCAGTAAAGACAAATTAGGCAAAGGGAAACAAAGGAATAGGGGTAATTGCGCGAGCTTTCTTATCGGAGATTGCTTCAACATTATTTGGCGAGATATTCGTTTTAATGTTTTGCTTTTCTTTACTTTAGATTTTATTGGGAAAATGGATTATTTTTAATCCTAAAAGTTACTGCGGTATGCCAAGGTGTTGATTTGATTAAAGGTCATTGCGGGTAGTAAAATAATACGCGCTTGTAGCTAAGTAATAGGTACAGTGACGGAAATAAAATTTCGTACACTTAGGTTAACATTTTATGTCAATTTTTAATATTTTATTAAACTTGGCTTTTTACCTTTTTTCACTTTAATTATTATTCAATAAAATACATGACTCCAAAATAAATATATAGTTTATTTTTTTAAATATTAAAGAGAAAAACACTGGCTTATTATTTTAAAGTGGCACCATTTTTTTCCACTAATAAGGTTAAACATGTGGGCATTGATGCAATCAGCATTTGTGCATGGTGAACATTGTAATTATTCAGGTTTCTTTAATTTTGTCACAAATCATTACCGTTTGTGGATGAAAATCAGTGTTCTTGTTAATTTTCTTTACGATATATCCCCAAACGCTTTCGATTGGATTGATATCAGGGCTTCTTGAGGGCAAAGGTAACAATAAAATTTTTCAGTAGCCAGTCCGAAACTCTCCTTGCTGTATGGATGGGGCAGTTGCCATGCTGGTATATAAATTTTCTTGTTCAAAATATATTTCGAAATGTGTGACAGATAATAATTTGTCAAGTGGAAGGTATACTTTCCAGGTAATCAAGGTACGCAAAAGCTTAAAAAGCACACTGGGAAAAATTAAGGTGTACTAGATTTTTATTCCGTCACTGTACATAATTAATTGTTATTTATTTGGGACAAGGCCAAATATTATCGTCCATTCTAAACAATATAAGGAAAACACCCTCAAAAAATAAAAAAAAATTGTAACTAGAAAAAACTAAAAGTCGACGTTTCAGTGGCAAGCCTGTGACCGTTGTAAAAGATAAAGAATTGAATAAAAATAAAAAAAATAAAATTTAATTATTATTTAGGTTTTAAAATTTATCAAATTTAAGCTCTAGTTTTAGGATATTTTGAAAACTTTTGACATTAAATGTCAAATTTTTGTGTTGTTTAATAGTGTCATAGTGACAAAACATAACTGGCTGCTGGTGTTTTTATTATTTATAATACAAAAAATGTGATATGTTAGTAGATTTTCAGCTTTCTTCGAGACACCTCAGTATCAATCTAAAAATATGGAATCAGGCTCTGTCAGGAGGCTATGTGTTTTCGAAAAGGTTGTTTACTTTATCATTTTTGTGTACTTGCCAGCGGCATCGCTTTTAGAATGAAATAAATATGGTCTTAACTATACCTAATTTTTAAAAAATTAATTAAAATTAATGCTACACTACAGCGCCGCTTCCATATATGGCCGTATGAAGGTATTCGTGGTAGACTCGTCAGAAGGAACCCCACTAAAAAAGGCTTCAAAAGTGTAATTATTATGAAGTCCATTTCATAACTGGCCAAGATACTATAATATACAATTTTAGGTTCATATTTCTAATATTTGTTTGGTACAAGTACTCAACGCACATTTTTTGTGTTTTAATAATTGATGCAGATTTTATTATTTAGTTATAAAAAATACAGCATGTCTTGCTTTTACCAAATGAAAAACTTTTTAATTAATAACCTTACGAAAAAAGTGCCTATCCAAAAAAAAAAAAAGCTCCTGCTTGATAAGAAAACACTTTTGCACAAAACTATCATTCGTATGTTGGATGTACAGAGTGGTTTAAAAACTTATTTCAAATAATATACAGGGTATTTCCTATCTACGTTACGAAACTTAAAAAAAAAATATTTCTTATGTCATTTTATAAAAGAAAAATGTTTTATAAACATATGTCAGGAGTCGCTTTGTTTCTGAGATTAATGGTGAGTTTATAAAAAATTTTTAGCATTTATCATTTAACATTTACATTTAACATTTAGATTTAGCATTTAGTAATTTAGACACTGTTCATAAAAATATTAAAATTAGATGTTTGCTCATGCCCATTGACAATGATATTTGACTTTTGACATAAGACAGCCGCTTGCTTGTCGAGTAATAACATTGATCCCCTTACAAAAACTTTATTAATTTCACAATTCGGCGAGTCCATCTTTGACTTAGCGCCTGATCAAAACAATAATAAAACCAAAATATATCAGAATTATGACATTACAGAAAACATTCCGACATTTGGCAGGTTTGACATGCACCAGTCGAATTTTTATTTAAATTTAATTTAAGAAGATAAAAGTTGGCCAACTCTTAAATGATAAATGTTAAAATCTAATGTTAAATGTAGGTTTATGAACGTCTATGAATCACCATAAGCCGAACTTTTGTTAAATACTAAATACTAAATGTTAAATGTTAAATTAAATGCTAAATTTTTTATAAACCCACCATTACGCTATTTTAACAATATTAAGTAATTTATAACCAAAGAGGGTATTAAGTTTATCAGAAAATACCGTTTAGGCCAAAAACGTCAGAAAAGCAAATTCTATTTTTTAAATATTTAAAATAAAATTTATATATTTTTTTTCTTAAAATAAAGTTGTAAAAATGGTTAAAGTCTGCATTTTAAATATCTTTTTAATGTCTTTATTGAATTTAAGCTGGAATAAAAAGCAGCTTTTTATATTTATTTTTATTTCAATAGCAAGTCTTCTACTTTAATGTCAAGTTTTTCTTTATTATATCTTTCAAATAGATTTTTGTACAGTTTGAAAGTTGTGGTAATAAGCTTATGTATTCAGACTGTCCACGGATGGGGTTAACACAAGAGGACAAATGGACCAAAAAATTTCATTTTTCGAATAAAAATACATTCTTCATAAAAATTTTTGCTTGTGAAAAAAGTGGATTCACGAAAAAATGTCGATTTGTATACAGAGTTCACAAAACCCAACCAAAAACATGACTTTTCTACAAAGAGTAAACTACCTTTATTTTTAATTTTTAAGCAAAATATTTAAAACATTTATGTAGAATAGCATTTTAAATAACTTTATTTAAGTTAGAAGATTCAGGAAACTGATTTTTAAGTAACCAAAAATTAATTATTTTTCATTTTTTTAAAAACTTCTATTTTAAAATTTGCTTTTAAACATCTAGTTTCTCAAAGTTCCTACCCAGATACTGTTTCTAACTGTTACCACCAGTTTTTGTCAAATTATGAATTTCAATATAAAATTTTTGAAATATTATGTTTTTGTCAATTAAAAGAAAACATGATTTAAATTAATTTTCCTTATAACATTTTGCTAAAAATAATAAAAATACAGGTAGTTTACTCTTGAAGAAAAATCATGTTTTTTACAGTTTCATACGAAGCCTGTATACAAAATCAACATTTTCTCTTCGTAAACCCTATATTTTTTTACAAGCAAAAATTTTTATAAAAATTATTATTTTTATGAGAATTTTTGGGCCTTTTGTCCTCTTGTTAACTCCATCCGTGGACAGTCTGTATATAAAAAAAAATAAAAAGATATATAATTAAATCCTGCTTTAAATTTATTTATTCCAACAAAAAAAATTGTTTGTTTTTTCTAATTTTGGGTAATTAAATAAAAAAAATATATATTAAAAGTCCCATATTATAAGTTTTGTTCCAAATTAGGTTATATCAGTTTTACAATTTATTAAATTTTCTAATGGCTATAATCGAGGGCCAGACAACAGAAAAAAGCAATAAATTAGAATTTTGAAACCGCTAATAAATTTAAAAAAGAATAACTTAGTTTATTAAAGTCACGTGTGAGGTGACGTGACACGAGAGACACGACACGTACGTGCTACACGTGCTGCGTGGTGATCCGCATATTGGGACACGCGGTTTCAAATAGGAAACGCCGAGGTTTGGATTTGATTGGCAGTTCGCGACTAGCCGGCATCAGGAAAATGTCTGATATTTTGACAAACGAACGAAACAATTGTTGTTAATGAACTTGAGTTCTGAATCGGAATCGGATGATGCTGAGGAGGACATGTTGTTTTATTCAATCTCACTCCAAATCCGATTCTTCAGTTTTGTTTTCATGTAATTAGCATTTTTGTATCATACAGCTCCCTATGTTCCCTTACTGCCTCTATTAACTTTTCTTCTGTCATTTTTCGTAAAAAAAACAAAGAAAACACTTGTTGTAAACAATAGTCACCACCACGCGGCACTATAAACTGTGTCTGAACTACAGCGAAACACGTCTGGACGCCGACGCGTGTCGTGCCAGCGTCGCGCTGCGTCGTCAATTTGCGCCAATATATTCAATCATGTAGTTTACAAAACAACGTGCTGTGCTGCGTCACCTCACACGTCGTCTGTGTCTATAGCAAGGTGAGAGGGAGTTTGTTGACACGGTACTTAAATACTTAAAGATTTGGAGGAAGGAAAGACCTTTTCCGGGGAGCAAGTTTCAGATTCTTCAAACTCTAAAAAGAACAAACAAAGTGGAAAGTTCGGAGCATGTTCAGTTGGATTGTATAGGGGTGCAACGTGCGGAACCACGAGTTTCTCTGTTGGGGACTGCAAGTGGAAAAATTATACTGGACAATTCCTCAGACCAGAAGCCCTAGGAAAGGAAGTATGTATAGTATACAAGTTAGTAACGTCATAAGAAGCAACAAAAAATAAATTTTGTTAGTGTTAAAATTTAAAAAACCTAAATTAGTTACGACAATGGTTTTTATGTCTAAAAATTTGCTTTATTTAAATACGAATTCTTTAATGCAAATAAATTACATTTATTCTTGTGTTTTGGCTGTCAAATTATAAAATATAGAAATTTTCCCGAACGTTTGGGATAAAATCGTAATTTTTAATAACAAAATAGTAAATGATGGATTTCGGGTCGAAATATCGCATAAATGTAAAGTGTGATAATTATGTCATTGGATTAAGAATTAAAGTACTAGTTTATTAAAGTAAAAAGTATACCCTATTAAAAAAGAAACAACCCTGTGTCTCTTACCGTTTCCGAGGTCCTAATGGTGGCTCTCGATTTTGTAACAGCCTGTACAGGGTGATCGTTCTTAAGTCAGTCAGTACTATTGCTAGTTTTCTTATTATTGGAGATACGAAGTTGGTTAAATTAGCAAAGTTGTAGTATTTCTTTCGTTGATTAATGAGCTGTCAGGAGAAAAACAATTTACCATTGGTTTTTGACTCATTGCAAAAAATATATTTTTAATGGTATATTTTATCACCATTTAAAAGGTTTATTAAAAAGCTTTAAAAAAAAGTCTACATGAGATATAATCCATTTTTTATACTTTTGGAAATATTGTCATCCTCAGGAATTCTATAGTAAACTGGCAGTTTTTAAATAAAACACTCTGTATATTACATTACCATTAAATAGATATTTTAAAGAGCTTTTAGAAAATACTATCATTGATATGTCTATCCCTTATAGTTTAAAAAATGTTGCCAAATGTTAAATTTTCATTAAATCTTTAGCTCTAAGCTATAAGCACTAAGTTTAGTGTCGAAGATAAAAAAGACACTATTGTCTGCTATTTTTTAGATTTAGATGGCCATACTTTCAAAACTATAAGAGGCAGATATATCAAACTGTGGTATTTTAATAAAGCTCTTTAAAATATCGATTTAATGGTGATGCAATATCTGGGGTGTTCTATTTTAAAAATGCCAGTTTACTAATAAATTCCCGAGGATGGCCATATTTCCGAAACTATTAAAAATTGGATATATTACATGTAAACTTTTTTAAGCTCTTTAAAAGATACTTCGAAAGGTGATATATTATACAAGGTGTTTTATTTAAAAAGTAATTTTTTGTAATAAATTACAAACTCGATGTTCAATTGTTTTTCGGTTGGCAGCACGTTAATCAGCTGAAAAATGATTACAACTTTACTAATTTAATTGATTCGTATCTCAAATATTAAGGAAGTTGACAATAGTGCGGACTTAAGAATGATCACCTTGTATATTAATTTAAAGCTGTAAAAAACAATCTTTTTCTTTCCTTTTTTATTGTTCAATACACTATGACTAAACCCTGTGTTAATCTTAGCTCGAACCCGCTCGGTTTAAGGAAATAAAGACAAATAAACAGGGAAACAAAGGAATACGGCTAATTGCCCTTGCAATCTTCATTACCTTTTATCCTTCCAGCATAATTTAACGCGATAATTCTTTGTTGCTGTTTTAAGTTTAATGCTTCGGTAATGGAAGATAAAAATAATGGATTAAAAAAATAATTGTCAGAGTGCAGTTCCTTTTTTTATTGTCCTATTTTTATTTTTTTTTATAGCTAAGTCGAAATAGCAGTATAAATGGTCAAAAAAATCTTAAAGCAAACTAATGGTATACTTTTGTTGAATTTAATATTACGATACAAGAAAAGCATATTTGGACCAAAATAATCTATTAGGGGTAAAGGGGGTGGTTCTTAAAGGTAAACATTGTCTTTTTTGCATGTTTTAACTAAACAATGCATGCTTTAAAAAAGTAAGGTACAAAAGCTTTTGTCAATTAAAAGCCTATAACTTATCAAAAAATACTGTATAATTTTTACTCTCACCTAAAAAATGAAAGAAAGTTAAAGGAACTGTTTTATCGGTTTTAAATTTTAATTTTCCATAAAAATGGTCCAAATTAACCTGACAAACATATGCCTCATACTATTCAAAATAAGGCTTTCAGATGCATGGATCCTTTTGCATTTGAATGCCTCGAATATACTGTACTTTTTATAATTAAGCCCATATTATACAAAATTTAAAAAAATAAAAAAATAGTCGTCACTTTGATTTACTCTTTTTATCAAAAAAGGTTAATTATTACAATAAAAATATATGCTTTAATGGAAAAAAACACAAAAACTATTGAATTTTTTTTTATTATACTCGTACATTATGCTACTTTCGTCAAAAAATTAATATTGTTTATTAATATTATAATTTTAAAATATTTTTAAATATTTTGGAAAATTTGGAAACATTTAAAAATGTAAAAGTTGGATTACAGGTATACAGTGTGTCCCGGGATGGGTGTTACAAAAGGATTATTAATTATGGCAAAAAAGTTCTTAGTCCTCAAAACAACAACATTTAAGGTACAACGTTCCTAAGAACGCTCATGTTCCACGCGCTGACGGGAATAAAAGATGATAGTCCATATTTGTCGAACTTTTTGCGACTTTAGGTTTTAACTTGTATTAGATAAAAATATAAACAATTTTTGTTTTATCCTAAATATCTAAATTAACAATATTAGACTTAAAATATTAAAATGCAAATACTGACAAATTATGCTAGTTGGTCTCTGATCGTTATTCGCTGCAACCCTTCATATGGATAAGAAACCGATAAATTTCTATTTTAAAAACTCAAATCAAAAAAATCAAAAGACCCTTTACTAAACCTTTATTTTAACCTATTAACTAAGTATAATATAGCTTGGGATCAGAATCGATACGTGTCAAATTACAAGCCCAGTGGCTTAACGTTGCTTTTAAGCTAGTAACGGCTTTAATTATTTAAGTTATGAATAAGTAAAAGCCGACGACAAAGATTGAGCATATAAAATGCATATCACGTATTAAATATCAAATGTGGTCCTTGCAATATTTTATAGCGTAATTCAAGAGTAATATTAAACTACAGTGCTTGTCTAAAGTCAGGACCTCCCTCCTAACTTTTAAATTGTTTGGTATTTTTAATGAAAATTTAAGGACTAAAGTAATGATAAGATCCCGTGAGCGGCAGACTTTCGGTTATTTTATAAGAGCTGAAAGTTTGTCAGTGTATGCTCCCAATATAGGTAGAAGCGATGGGAGACTATGAAGTTTGACTTATAGTGGCTTTGGCAGGAACCAAGAATCAAAAGTTAATTAATTGAGTTAGAGTCGTAAGCGGGATGAGGGCAGGCAAATAAAAACCACTTTTGTATTTATCCCAACGTTTTGTGGCTGGATTGTCACTTTATCAAGGGCCAATACTCTACGAGGTTTACTGCCTTTAGAAACTCTATTTTCTAACAAAATATATAAGAAAGTTTTATGTGAGCGACACAAAATTTTGTCAATAATATATTTTTTTTAAATTCTGATCTCCAAACAAATAACATTATTGATGAAAATTTTGTGCTGCTCAGGGTGGTTTTTTCGATAGTATGGAACTTTCCCATAGATTTTTGTTAGACAATGGACTTTTTAAAGGCAGTGAGACCTCGTAGAGAATTGGCTCTTAATAAAGTGGCAAACCAGCCACACAACGTTGGGATAAATACAAAAGTAATTTTTATTTGCCTGCCCTCATCCCGCAATACGACTCCAATTTGTTTTTCGAAAGGGTGCTATAAACTAAACTATGGTTAATGAATTAAAACTTAACTTTCGCCACTTTATAAAAGCTAAATTTGATATGCTTTTATGTAACTTGGGTATAAATAAAAAAATCTTAGTCAGCAGATAAGTTTGACAGATCCAACATCTTAGCAAACAAACATTTTAGGGTGGTTCAATGATCCAAGAAAGTCCAATATTTCTGTTTTTGAAAAGATATTACAAAAGTCTTAAGTAAGAGTGGTAGGGTTTCCAAATAGGCATATCCTAAAAATATTTTGATGTATACAGAGTGTCCGGAAAAGCAAGTGACCTGACAGCAATAACTTTTATTTGGTCACTCTGTATACATTGAAATGCTGCGTGAAATATTACACAAACCACTAGGTGTTACTTTTAAGCCCTTTATATATACAGAAAAAGTTAGATCATTTACGATCCTAAACATCAAATATTAATAAAAGATAATAATTACTTACATATGTTTGCTGGTTGTCCGTCTGACATACATAAATGCCAAACACTCTTTTTTGCGAAACTTGATTGACTAAGGCCGCAGTTAGGATAAAAAATGACCAATGGTCGCAATTATTTACCAAGAATACCGAATAACCGACAGTGTACACACTACGCTATTTATATTTTGTTTTAAAAATATTGTGGTTTCCCAATTACACCGTGCGTCGGACCTTTTTCGGGACCAAATAAATATGCAAAAGAAACCAAATTGAACAAACAATTCAAAAAAAAAACATAGCATATTTGAAGACTTAGGGGCAAAACCGGACAAGTCCATTCTTAGACGAAATTGACATTTTTACGTAGTTGTATTCTCTAAGGAAAGACCTATTTATTGTTGCAAAAATCGTGCAAGTATAAAGCATATTAACGTCACTATCAGAATTTGGAACATTACTGACGAAATGTTTGGGGGCAAAAATCGAACAAGTCCAAAACATATTAACGTCGTTAATAATAATTTTGGACATAGTCGACCACATAATTTGGAGCAAAAGCGGAGAGTGCAGAATGGTGTGATTTTGGCACTAAACGTTTAAATTATCTATGGCGTTGATATACCACGCGGATAACATCTCCTGCAAACTGACAGTTAAGTGTGTAGTACAATAGTTTTATTTGTTGACATCCAAAAAAATGCCTTGTTAATATTACTCAGTATGTAATTACGGTCTTTACTGAACATTTTAAGCCCATATTTAAAGCTTTCTAATATAAACATAACCTTCAAATTTGCTATTTTAAATTCAATTTTGTGAGACGACGGTTCTTCCAGCATACAGAAAATTTTCTATTAAAAAAAAATAAATTTAAAAAAAAAACAGAGAGCCTATTACTTATACTATATACAAACAAGAAGCAGTTTTTTTTCCCACAAAATTTAATGAAATATAGCAAAAAATACTTAAGTTTTAATACAAAAATATGTTCCAAATGCTAATAATGTTTTAGACAAAGATATTGAAATTTTAAAAATATTGGGAATTTAGAGGAACCAGCCTATTACTTAGACTCTTTTAATGCGATAAATATTTAAATGTGTGTGCATTTTTATTAAAAATGTATATTATAACTTTGTGTGGCTCATTTGGGGCAAAACTCAAACAAGTCCAAATTTTTAAAAATTTCCTCCACCTCCGTTTTTAAAAATACTTCTATTATACCAAATAGTCGAGTTTATATAAGAACTGTAAATATAAGAAAAAATAAACATTATTTTGTTTATAATAATTAAACCTTATATGATAGACAGTTTTTTTTAATTGCCAAAAACTTTGAAATATATAACTTGCCCGATTTTTACCCTAAAGTCTTGTTTTTTTCCTAATGAGTAGTATATCCACATATTAATTTTTAAAATTGCAGTAATTAAATACAAACGTTTTTTAGTAATATGAAGTTATTGATACTATTATCGCAAAACATGTTACTTTAAACCAGTTGAAAAACTAATAAAAAGAAATTAATTGCAGAAATAATAACAATAGTTATTATTTAAGGGTTTGTTTTAATTAAAATTACTTAATTCATATATAATTTCTGCTTTTCACCAGGGACAAAGTCGTTTCGCGATTGGTCAAATAAAAGTTAATTATTGACCCATATGTAAAATCCCTATTTATATCCAACTTTTAAGTCACTAAATAATTGATTTGCTTTATATTTTTTACCGTGTAAAGTACGTAATAAAAAGTATTTTTCACCGTTTCTCTTTCTTATGCCTTCTCTATTTACATAAAAGTAATTTTGTTTACCGCCATTAGTTTGGTCTTTTGTCTATTGTTATAAATTTCTTTTAGGTGAATTCGTAATGAACCATAATGGAATAGCTTTCTGTGAATAACTACTAATGGCATCGTGTCTTGTATAGTATTCCAGTTGCTTAAATAGACTTGAGTAGTTTTGTACATCATTAATCATTTGGGTTTTACTTGATGTCGGTCGGGGCAAATTATTTGAGGTAAAAGTTGTTTTGTTAAAATACATACGGGATATACAGGGTTTTCATTTATATTTTTCCACTTACTTGTAACAATAGAAGAATAGAAAAAAACGTCCTTTATAAAAGTTTTATACCTTATCTTTAAGCATAACAAAAAAAAACAAATGGATAAAAAATTATGAAGTTAACTTTTTTAAATGGAACACCCTGTATATTATGTCACCATTAAGACAGTCTTTTAAATTTTTTACAAATATAGCACATTTATTATATTTATTTTTCAAAGTTTCGAAAATATGACCACTTAAATCCGAATATAATCTCCAATATATCTACAGTCTCAGCTTAGGACTGGCTGTGGGTAGTAGCCCAATTAACTTAGACTTTTACCTCGGAATCTCAATGAAATAAGCTAAATACCTGTACATACCTTTATTATGGTACAAAAATACTCTTCTAAAAATTCCCATATAATATCGTGTAAGGAACTCGAAATATGACAGGTCAAATGTTAAAAAATCAGATTTTTTGCGAATATCTCATTTATTTTACCTCGAACCGCATGATGATTTATTATCAGAATTGTAAAGCACAACATTCGCTATAAATTCAATAAAGGTCATTTTTTTGTTTGGCGGACGGTACTAGAGATAGAGGGCGCAGAATGAAAAGCGCTTCCTGTTCATACCTTACCTTATTTCTGATGGATAAGTAAACGACATAGATAATTAATTTTATGCTTTATTTGTTTTCTGGGAGATTAAATTAAAACAAAAATATTATTTGGCTTTTCTCCAGAATAAAATTAAAAAGTTTATTTAACATTTTAAGAAAATTTTATTTTTATACATTATGAAGAAACTATTCTGCTCTTACACAAGGTAATAAATTTTTATTACTTTAAAAGAAATAAAATAATGAAATATTTAATATAAGGTTACTTAAAATACAAAGGTTTCAATCTATAAACAAAGGTTCATTAGCACTCGGTTGAAATTATTTTAATTGAATGAAATAAAATCTTAACAAGACGCCAGACGCAACCATTCGCCCAGTTCTCGTTAAAAAGATATTTGAGAGATTTTTAAATAGTGATAAAATATATACAAGGTATTTCATTAAAAAATAGTTTAAAAATAAAAAGGTACACTAAAAAATGTTCTTCTTTATATTGTTTTTAATTTTTTGTTATTGATTTGTTTTATTTGTTATGCTCAAAAGGTAACAGATCAATAACTATGAAACTTTAATACAAGATTTTTTTAGATATCGTTGTAAGTAATAAAACAAATGAAAACCTTGTACCATAACTGTCCTAAAGCACTTGGGAAGACTATCGATTAAAATAATACTATATCTAATATATCTAATAGATATGTATGCATTTCTGTATTATTATAGTACATAATTTAATTATTATGATTTGGGGTATTCGCTAATTAATAATACACAGAAAAACCACAGATTCCTTATGTCAAAATATTAGAATTAAACCAAACATACCTATATCCAAAAGTTATTAATTAGAAACAGGTTGTCAAATTGAGAAAATAAATATGTATATATATATATATATATATATATATATATATATATATATATATATATATATATTAAATTAAATTTTAACCTAACCTAACTAACCAGAACATATATATATAGGAGTTTCTAGGCTATTTAAATTAATTTCTTATGTGTAAGCTAGGGGGAGCTACCTACACTATTTAAATTTCTCCTAAACGTTCCAACTTTTTTCTGCTACTCTGTATGTACCATCTTAGTGAACCAGTAAACTCCTCTATGGTTTCTACACAAAATAAGGTATACTTTGTAAGAATGGCTCGTTTTTAAGATATTTGCATTTAAGTGTTTTAGTGCAACCAAAAAGTATATGGAAGATTGCATTAAATCATTCGTATATCATTAGGCAATTGTAGTTATGACTAATACGCTGTTTTTAAAGGCATTTTTTCGTTGCACTAAATCACTTAAATTCAAATATCTTAAAAACGGCTGCTTAGAGCCATTTTTACAAAGTATACCTTTATGTAAAAACCATTAGGAAGTTTACTCGTTTACTTAGATGGTACATACAGTGTAGCACAAAAGAGTTAGGATGTTTTAGAAAAATTTAAAAGTGTAGTCAGCCCCTCCGATTTATATATTAAAATTAATAACAAATCTGAAAAGCTTATTTTAAAAAACCCCAGATACCAGAATTTTGTTAAAAACTTCCAAACCTATTAAAAGTTATTATATTTATTATAATAGATTTAAAATATATTTTTCACTTTGACACCCTGTACTTTCCTTATTATCAACTTTTGGATATAGGTATGTGTGGTTTAATCTTCATATTTTGGTATAAGGAATCAGTGGTTTTTCTGTGTACTATTGATTAGCGGATACCCTGTATAGCGAGTTTCCACAAAATTACTAGCAAACCTATCATTTACTTGAGAATTATTAAACAATTTTGAAATTTTGGTCGAATATATGGTTGGATTGTAATGTTTTAAATTTTATGTGGCACATCCGGCTTAACCGAAAATGCTTTTAACTTTGCCTATTTAAATGGGACCTTTCGTATATATTTCTAAAAATCAATTTTACAGGCAATTCGTTTAAGTAACGATAAGTACTATTTATTTTTTCTGATTAGTTTGGGATACAATTTCTTAGTCGCCGTGATTAAAACCATTTTTTTTAAATTTTTTCAAAATATTTTATTATGGATTGTTTTTAATTAGCAATAAAACTGATTTTAAAATTTAAATAAACTTAATACTTAAGTAGTATATTTTTCTTTGTAGGTATTTGGTTTTTTCAGATACGGCACCTGTTCTTCTTTTTATTTTCTTAAGATAAATTTCTTAGAAATATACAAGGTGTCTAAACTTTAATTATATACGAAATAACTTCGTCCCTGTACAAGATATAAAAGTAAACCTAAACTTAAAAATGCTTATTTGGATACACTCTTTTACTGACAGTACTAGTTAATATATAAGGTGTCTTTAAAACATAATTTTCATTGTCAAGTAGTTTTTTTATAAATTTTTTATGTATTTTAACAAATTTTGACTCTGTATTAAACTTTACATCAAAAATGTATTACACACTATACGTCAATAATTGCTGTTTTTTAAAATATTAGCGGTATGCTGATATACTCATTAACGATTGAAACTAAAGAAAGAAAATATTATTTTGGTTCTTATTATTTTAAAATAATTCTGTAACTATCAGAGTGACAAGTAATATAATATCGTATAAGTAATTACCTTACTTATAGGTATATCAGCAATTTAGAGACATACTTACTTGATTGCACTAAGAAAAACAGCCATACCTCAATTGGGGCTAGTTTTTAGGTAAAGTAAGTAAATATGTATCCAAAATAAACAACAAAGTTGACTTATATAATTTGTAGTTCTTACAATAAAAAATAACTAATTATATGTCATTATATTATTTGTCACTCTGACAGCGACTGAATTATTAAAAGTAACTAATACTAAAATATTATTTTCTCTCTTTGTTTTTAAATATTTATAAGTATATAAGGATGATGTAGATATCTCAACAATCAGCAATAATTAGCCTATGATGTGATATACATTCTTTATGTGAAACTACAAAGTCAAGATTTGTTTAAATAATTAGGGTATTTTGTTTAAAAACCTTCTTGACAATAAAAATTTTGTTTTTGAGACACCTTGTATAATAAGTGGTACTGTCAATAAAAATAATATTTTAACATTCCTTACATTAAGTTTGTTTTTGTATCTTGTAGAGGAGCGAAGTTATTTCTTGTATATATAGAGTTGGGACACCCTGTCTACTTTCCATTTTATATTAAAACCTACTTTTTTTTTTAATTAAGCATTAAAATTTAACAGTAAGTTTTTTTTTATGTGAAGCAAGATATGTTTATCAAATAATCGGTATATCATATCACTACAAGTAATGTAGGTAATAATATTGGATATCTAAAAGGGTAATAAGGCCCTAAATGGGTTTTATGCATATTTGTAAAAAAAAGTTAAGGATTTGTTAAAAAAAAGCAAGTTATGGTAAACAAATAATCGGTATATCATTTACCTACAAGTCTGTAGTAGTACATGTCGTACCACTTCGATTCCATCCTCTTCAAAGCTTTTGTGATACGTTGTCGCGATGGCTTTACTCAAGAATCTGTTCTTTTCTATGCATTGGCAAAAAATTTTCATGGAAATTTCAAAGTGTTCTAGTATAGAAAAGTAAATTCCTATAATTTTTATACAAAAGAAAATATAAAATCATGGCCATTAAGAAACTGGGGTAAATTACACCAAAGGATAACTTAGGTGTAATAAAACCAATAATCCTTTTTATACTAAAAAAATAGAAAATTGTGACAAACTGTGACAATTGCACCTAAAATTATTTGTTTACGGAGTACTCAAAATTTATACTAATATTCTAAATCAACATTTTACAAAACATTATTGCAAAGAAGGTCACAGTGTAGGCAAAACGTATATTTAGTAGTTATTAGTTGAAAATACAACCAATTTTGTAGATACAAATAAAATAAAGAATTTACTAAATATACTACAAAAAAATTTATAAAGGATAATTTTTTTCTGTTATTATCTAATGTATTTTATCTTGCTCTTCTTATTTAACTAATAAAACAATAATTAATATGACTGCACTTCAAATAAATACTTTTTACGATTTTATAGGAAAAAACACATTCAAATATGTAGATTTGTTTTATAAAAGTTAGGTTCATCCATGGAAATCAAAATCTGAATTTACATAGAGTTTCTAAAATTATCATATAGTTCCATTAAACAAAAAGGATATCGTGCAGAGGGACACTTAAAAACGTCTCTGTATTACTACGAAATGTTTGTTGTCAAGTTGTTTTATAAATTATGTTTACGGTGTAATTCAGACGAACCATCCTAGATTACGGGAATAATTTATCATGGGGTTTATTTCAAATGAGGGAAAGTAGGAGATCTGATTAAAAGTATGAATTAAACAAACGAAATGTTAAATCAAAATTAATTTAAAACTTTCCAATTTATGTCATACTGTGAACACGTAGTATTAAAAAGTATACATTGTGGGATTTGTAAAATAAATATACATTTTAATTAGGTTACTTAACATTGAAATTTTTTCTAAATACTAAACAAGTCGTGAAATGTCAAGGTTCTAAACCATTAAAATTATAAACTTATAATATTAAACAATTTGCTAGACCATACTTAAATAATAACAAAGTCAACGTAAAATTTCTATATTTTAACACAACGCAATTTGAGAGAGAAGATATAGTAGAAAAAGGAAAGGAGGGAGTAGGAGAAGCAAGGGTAGTAGAAAGAAGAAGTGAAGTCAAGTAAAAGTTAAAGTTCTAGTTAAGCCCGTACGAGCTCACTTTAGTGGGGGATGCCGTACTAAATTAAGTAAGTTAAGTTAGTTACAAAAATAAACAATGTTAGCTTTTATTGTCCACCGGTCTTATGGTCCTAGAAGATAGTTCCATATCGTACATTTTTTCAAGTGACGTTAAAAATAGCCCTGTGGATTTCAAAATCCTACGTCACAATACATTTTGAGCAATAAAAATTAAAATTTAGGCTGGCTTGTTTACTTAATTATTTTAATATTTGCAAAATAGGTTAAAAGATTTTACCTAATAAATTTACATTGATGACATAGTCCCTTGGGTCAGTATTCAAATGGAGTTCATGATAAGAACACTTTTTAAAACCTTTTTGGGGGATTTCTGTTGACGAGTCTACGCGAATATTCATACCGCCTTATATGGAAGCGGCGCTTTAACCCATCCTGTCAATGTCCAATGTTTCGTGTGTTAGAGTGGCCGAACGCGTAATTTTTTTCGGACAATTTTAGCACAATGTGCAACAACATTATTAAACATTTCTTTAAAAATCTTAAGGCTAACAGTCACGTAACCCGCTTAGTCCGATATCCTAAACATGTGTTTGAGCCTTATGGTTTTATGACTGTAACCCATACCATTTTTGGCAAAATTTTTAAAAATTGCATGTAAAACATTGTGTTAAACTGGTCCGACAAAAAGGGACGCGTTTGGCCAGTACGACACCCAAGAAATTTGACATTGACATACTGCGTTAATGCGCCGCTTCCATATATGGCGGTATGAATGTTCGTGGTAGATCGTTCAACAGAAACCATCCTAAAAAGGTTTTTAAAGTGTTCTTATCATAAAGTCCATTTCATTACTGGCCCAGGGACTATTAGGCTGGTTTGTTTACTTAATTATTTTACTCTTTGTAAAATGTGCTAAAAATACAACCTTACACATTAAAAAAAAACAGTTAGCTAACAATTTAACGTTAATACCGTGGTCAACTTGTCACAGAAGATTTTTTACCTTTTATAAGTAGATTTGCTAGTTTTATAGTAATAGATAGAGCAGTTTTGAAATGTAAAGTCGGTGCTCTTTAATAAAAAACAATCACAAAAAGTTTAAAGCAAATAATTCGGCAGGCTTGTTGCGACCGAATTTGCTAACTTTCTTTTATAATATGACGGTTGATGCAGCTGGTCACGGCACGTCGCTTTAACGGATAGCGGCGCCTTTTTATAAAATAGTCCCATTGCAGGCCGTTTTTTTATGGTTTTTTGTATTATTTTTAAAGAATACCGTATTTTAGATTTTTGTATACATTTACATTCCCTTTCCATTTTATCTGATAGGGGGCAACTGTGAAGTGTCAACTTAACGGCTATATATATATTTTTTTCTATAAAAACTGAAAAGGTACACCAATAATTGTTGCATCAAGTTGGCTGGTAGTAAATTAACTATAATCTAACGGCGGTCGTGCTTTAATTATGTCCGTTTACTTTTAAGCATTATAAAACCCTTTTTTACAGCGGTTGCGCATACGTTTTAATATTTTATATCGCATTTTTTTTTCACAACTATACTACCAACCAACCTATTACAAACATTTTTGGTGTACATGCCCAGCTTTTATTACAGAATGATATTTTAAGTTTTCTCCAACCGGTCAACATGGGGAAGGGGATGGAAAAACTTAAAATGTGTCCCCTGTGATGTAAACACATTGCCAAAATATTGTTAAAATACTTTAAGCCGTTTTTGAGATATTGATTTGAAATATTTTAAAATTCCCACCTAGTACAAAAATTTATACTTTTGGACCTAAACCGTAGTGATCCATTTGGCAGGTTTCAAAAGAGGTTTTTTATTGCAAAAAAATATCATTGCTCTAGAAATGCCTGTTGTTTTTAAATTAATAATATTATTTATTTTATACAGAATCAGCTAAATAACATACCATATAGGCAATGTAAGGAAAAGAAACAATAAAACGTAAATACCGGCATGTAAACATTTCTGATTGGATAAGTTACATACATACATACTTTTTGTAGCTTTACTGGCCGAAATCCCAATACCTAGTTGCTTAACCAGTATATTTTTGTATGTAAAATATTTTAAGACAATTTGCAGGCACATAAAAAAATATATAAAAAGAGTGTATTACCACTAGAATTAAGTAGATCTAAGTTTTGATAAAAAAAACTCTCCCTATGTACAAACTGAATGTATTTTTATAAGTCCTTAACTAAAAGAAATACAAAGTTAAAAGCTATTTTTAAATATCCAAAAAGACATAAAAATATCAATTGTCCCGAAACATTTTATCCAATAAATAAAATAAACTTAAAAAAACCCTATGAAACGCCCTTCTTGTAAAAAGAACAATTCATATTAAAAAGATTGTTTGCTAAAGCTTTAAAAACATTTTTGGTCGAATAGATCTAACCTTGTCATAACAATTTTAATTTTTATAAATATTTCTTTATCTTTTTTATTGCCGCTATATTTATGTACTTAATTCGTTACGGTAGCATTTTACATTTTTTTCGTTTTGTTTTAATAAATAAGAATCTCCAAATTAAAACGCAGTTTTTGATAAAATACAATTTCTAGAATACCTGACAGTTTTTACTACGCGTTTTTAATTTTAAAACTTTAAAAAGTTTTTTAACACAACCAACGTTAATTGTGTAGTACAACCAAATTTTTATTATCATTAAAAACTCAGGGCCATAACTCTGGATTAAAGCTGTAATTTTTCATTGGGTTTATATAAATAGGGCGCTCTAATAAAAGTAGGATCATTCTACACCGTGAATGGTGACATAAAAAATAGGATAATTAGTATTTTGTAATCCACGAAATCTTTCTGAGTCTGCAGAACAAATTTAACAGCACAATTTTACTAATTTATTATTTATTAAAATAAACTTTAATTAGTTAACAAATAATATTAAGTACCTTAAAATTAAATATCTAAAAATCTAAAAAATTATATTAAATTTAAAAATATACTTAAATTATTTGGGATTCGGTTCGAATTGCATAACTCCTGGTTTTATTTTTGTTCCTAATATTTAATATCAACAATATACATAATATTATATTTTTTGCTCATACTGTGCCTCGACTATATTTTGGACCCATTTGAATTGCAAATAACTTTAGAACAAATAAAGTTATTAAGATGCGGTTTTTGCTGGCCATTGATATTTTAAAAGTTATGTATTATATATTTGCCATTTAGTTGTACACAAAAACTAAATGGCCGAATTTTCGATATAGGACACCTTTGATATTTTAACAGCAACACCAGGTATATTTTTCCTTAACTTAAAATTTAAAAATTCTTTTAAAAAATGTAGCATAAGCTATGGTTAAATATTAAAATAAAATCTTAATAGAAAGTTAATATAAAGTTAATCTTTTGGCAACTAGAAGTATTATTTGACAATAAAAAATTGCTACCTGCAAACTTACAGAAAAAAACGGCAATAAAGCTATACGTAATTCACATCCAATTATAGTTGCAGTAAAGCTGTATTACTAGTTTAAAAACTCATTTATATTATGAATATCCTAGAGCTTTCTTGTCGTATTTTAATCGATTAGAATGGGTCTAAATATGGTGAGACACCCTTTATTTTTTAAATAAACCATTGTATTTTAAATTGTTTTTAATAATTACATATACCTAATTTAAGTTAAAAATACACATTTTATTAACTTACACTAGTATGTCTAACTGCTTATAAATGTTTATGGATAAGGTTTAAAAAATACAACAACAATTCCTTTTTTTTACAAAGTTATTTAAAACCTTTTTAAATTAACTTATAATTTATAACATACCTATCACCAAAATATTATTTTATTTTATTAGAATTGTGGGCTTAATTGCAGGTACACTTAAATTAATTGTTAACTACATGTATTTTTTAATCTTCTCAATTTTAAGATAGTACTACTGATACCACAAGAGTCAAATAAGTGCTTAGTGTAATTTGAATGTCCCTTTAATTTATTTTTAAATTCTGCACTAAAATCACTTTTTTATGACATACCACAACATATTGTTTATTTTAAAAATGTCGGTCGTAGCACTTTTTGCTTACGATATCCGAATCACGGAATTTATAAATAAATTAGCTATTGTTATAAGTTTCCCTTAAAAACTTTTAAAAAATTGCCATTAAATGGTAAAAGTTTAATTAAAATTCAGAATCTTACCCTTATAGGCAAAACGACTTTTACAATTTTAAAACAGCAAATATTTTCGTATTAACAAAAACGTCTAAACTAAAAATCTTGAAATGATATCTGTTTTAATCAGGTAAATTAACTGAGCGATTTCTTTTTAATTTTGTACTTCTACGTCAAAATACGAAAAGAAATTATTTTTACTACTTTTTGCCAACCTAATTTAATTAATACCTTATTACGAATAAAACCGGTCTCCATTTCCACAAAATTATGTTTTTATTATGGTAGATGCGGTGCAAGTTTAAAAACTTCTTTACAGAAAAGAATTTGTCTTATTTTTGTTTAAAATGATGAAATCTTTTATGCTTGACTGGTGCAGAAAAGTGATAACTTAATGGATAAACCGGTGTAATTTAACTAAACAGAATTTTTTAAGATGAACAGAGCCGAGATGTTTTTAAAAATACTGACAAAGCAGAAAGAGTAAAAATGTTTGAAAGCTTAAGTAAATCTTCATATTATCGATGTGCAAGAGTGGATCACCAGTAATAGTCTAAGATTTGAATAAAAAGTGACCTGCAACCATATGTTTATCGCATAAAAACCATTTTATATTAAATATAGTATTTTAACAACGGTATTGCCATAGACATGCCTTAAAAATGATAATCGAGGAAGTATTTAAATAAAAAAAAATAACCTTTAAATTTTTGACACAACCTGTACAATGGCAATTTTTATTTTATTTTTTACTTTACACGACAGTACTAATATATTACGATTCTTTTCCCCTTTTTAATTTTGTAAATAAAGCCTAAGGAATTTTTTAAAAATAAAAAAATAAAATTAAAATTTTTGAAATTTTCTGTATTATTTAAAAATGCATATTTTATTATTAGCCTTAGAATGTAATAAAAAATATGGGCTTGCACTATACAGGCTGTGACAAGAATTGTGAGGTTATTTTTTTAAATTTAAATATGGCCTTGAGTCCAAGGTAGAAAACTTTTATTTTCTTAATATATTTTAGGGCTACTTAGTAAAAGATGTATTCTTAAATAACACAGAATGTACCAATTTTTTTTTATTACTTTCTTCATAAAATTAAGAAAATTTTTTTTTGTTATAATAGTACTGTTGCGTAGAGAAAAAGAATACCCTATCAGGTTTTCGTGATTGGGACGATCATTTGTCGTACGGAAATATATCAAAAAACCAAATTATTTCTAAAGTAAATAAGTATTTTAAAAATATTATAATTTCAAGGAAAAAACAGTAGACTGGTATTTTTTTCTTTAAAAACAATTAATACAAATTTTGTTCAAACACAACGGGTAAAATTAAAAAAAAATACAGCCAAAAATGTAATGTTATGGTCAAAAAGAATTTTATCAAGTTTTGTGGAAATATCTAGAGCGGTAAGAAAGTTATGAAATAAAGGGACATATTTTTTTCTTTAAATTTTAACACCTTGTATCTCGAAAAGAAGGCATTTTCAGACATGTTTTAACTTTTTTAAAATTTTGTTTTTTGCATTTTAAACAGTAGTAAAAAAAAACCTAAAAATTACCCTGTATAGCTTAAATCTCCAGGCATACAAGAATTATTTTTCTAAATCCAGATATCTCAAAAACAGGTTTTACAAGGAATACTTTTAATGAAAATTATAATAAAGAATAAGACTTTTTTTCTAAAATTACATACAGAGTGGCACAAAAACGTTATTTTGTTAGTAATTTATGCAAGATACCGTAGGTGGCGTCATTTGAAGTTTACAATAAAATTGTTAGCAAAATATAATTTTCCACCTTCCAAAGCCCCCTTTAGCTAGTTATTTTTACAATACACCCAATACTAATACAATATTTATAAAAATCTAAAAACAGAACAAATTTTTAACACCTTGTATCTCCGAAAGCACTAACTTTTGGATAAAGGTAAGTTTAATTAGATCGTTATATTTTAGTCTCAGAAATGTTTGTAGCTTTTTCATCGCACTTTTTAAAATTAACCTATTTTATTAGAGAAACAAGTAAAGTATATTTTTTAGGAAAATATAAGTAATAAAGAGTAAATACAAATAGTATAAGTTTAAGGAAGTTAATAAAAACTATTTCAAGTTTTTAGAAAAACATCTTTATTTATTTGAAAGATAGAAAGCTTATGTCATTTACCGAAAATTTATTTTTGTACCCTTACAAAGTTTCTGAAATAAACAATTTAAATATACTTGGCTACGATATTTATTTTTTCCAAAATTGGGATCTTGCAGCAATATTATCTTATTTATTTTTATGTTTTCTTTGTGGTTTATTATATTTTCGTACAACAAGTGAAATGTTTTTTACACTCAATTTAATTATTAACTACAATTTACCCGACAACTTGCTACTGAAGTCAAGCGTAAGGAATACCATTGTATAAAATAAAAATAAGGCAAAAGCTCTTTTTTCGAGGTCAGCACTGCAGAAAGTACAATAAGAAAAGAAAAAAGGTTTTTAAAAAAGGTACGGAGTATGTAAAGCCTTATAAGATTATTTTATAGGGTGTCTCTAAAAGGTTTGTACAAAAGGCTCCTATAAATTTCTTGGCCAAAATACAGAGGATTTAACGCAATTTACCTAAGAAAAAAAATAATCAGTCCATTTTTGTATTTTATATTCCTTATTTCTAGATATACATATTTTTATTATATGTTTTTACAATTAGGAAAGTTTTAAGAATAAGAAATTACCTTTTTGTTTAAAAATATAGCGAGAGCCAACTCTGCAGTCTTTTGCTTATGTTTCTAGATGAAATATTGCTTAATTATTTTTTTTTTTATTTATTTTTAAACAACAAACAAATACCAAGTAAGTATTGCCACGAGTAAAGTAAAAATATTTTGATTAGAACGGATTCCACACACCAAAAGTCTTTTGAGTTCTTTTAGGCATTATCTAGGCACCGGGATTTCTTTAAAAGGTTAGTACAAAATGCTACAAGTAATTATTTAGTTTAACAATATAAAAAGTTTGCGAGATACAGGGTGACAGTAAAAATAAATAAAACATGTGTATCATAAACTAATTAATTGTAATTGCATATTTAATGATTTTTACTTATTAAAAAACTTAAAATTGGCAAGTAAAGTAATGATAGCTATAAATTAAATAGCTGCTTTATGTTTATTAAAAAGTCAAACTCTCCATAAAAAGAGAGGTAACCTACCTTATTTTTGCGTCACTTGGGTAACTTTTTTGACTGTTTGTTGGAGGCTATTTAATGTCAAAAGTTTTCAATTATAGAAAACATGAGTGTGAAATTCTTTTCTAAAATAATTAGGTGGCAATTGTTTAAAAATTTTAACAAAAACTATTAAACATACCTATATCTAAAAGTTAATATTAAGGATGATGCAGGATGTCAAGGGTGAAACATATATTTCTTATTAATTTTATTACGTTTTGATACGTTTTAAATATGGAATACTAAATACAGAGTAGCACAAAAAGTTGGGACGTAAAAAAACAGTGTTACTAGCGCTCTCCAGTTTACATATAAAACCAAACATTTTTATATGCTAAAAGCGTTGCAATAAAAGTAGGAAAGGTAAAATAATCTTGTATTAATGTATGTAAAATTAATTAGTTTACATTTAAATAGGTTTAACAAACAAACTTTAGGTACTGACCCATTCAACTAATAGAAGTTGATTACGTGGTTAAAAAAATAAAAAGCGAAGGCTAAAAGCCTAAATACTAACGTACCGTGGGTGTCTTAAGCGAGGTAAGAGGGAGTTTGTTGACACGGGACTTAAATACTTGAAGATTTGGGGGAAGGAAAGACCTCCGCGGGCAGCAGGTTCCACAACCTAGAAACTCTAGGGATAAAAGAACGAACAAAGTGGGAAGTTCGGGGCCTGTCCAGTTGGACCGTATAGGGATGCATACGCGCGGAACCACGAGTTTCTCTGTTGGGAACCGTAAGTGGAGGAACTATACTGACAATTCTTCAGAGCAGAAGCCATGGAAGTACCTATAAAAAGCGATAAATCCCCCACAGCCCGACGATGTGCAAGAGAGGGAAGCCTTTCTGTAAGTGAAGGATCATTAATGAGACGAATAGCTCTTCTTTGAATAGAATCAAGAATGCTTAGGGTTGTGGGGGACGCCATGCCCCAGATATGAGAACAATATTCCAAGGGAGGTCGGATTTGGGACACATATAAAGTGTATAAATTAGAAGGGGAAAAATACTTTTGGCTCGAAAGAGAAATCCAAGCTTTTTTGAAGCTGACGTGGCTATAGATACAATGTGTTTATGCCAGTTAAGGTTACTTTCAAATGTGACGCCCACAAGATTAAAGGTGTCTTTGCTCTGTAAAACTTGGCCGCTCATAAGTAGAGGATGAGTATTTGATGACTCTTTTCGCGACAAGGAACATGATTGTGTTTTGGATGCATTAAAATGGACGAGATTTTTAGCGCCCCAATCCAATATTAAATTAAGATCCTGCGAAAGAGATATCTGCATCGCTCTGCGTTTGTTTTCCAAGTCAGGTTTAGTAATGGGTTTAGGAACCTGAAAACTAGAGTGAAGGGTACTATCGTCGGCGAAACTATGAATGGAATTAGTTGTGGACGAGAGAAGGTCGTTGATGTGAAGAAGAAACAATGTTGGTGCCAGAACTGAGCCCTGAGGGACTCCAGCATTTACTTGGTGAAAGCTTGAAGAATGGCCGTCCACAATAACTGATATACGACGATCAGATAGATAACTAGAGAGCCAAGTACAGAGTTTAGTTGAAAGACCATAGGAGGGAAGTTTATTAAGAAGTGCGGCATGCCAGACCTGGTCAAAAGCTTTGGATATATCAAGAGCAACGATCTGGGACTCACCTAGAAACTCAAGAGACTTATTCCAGCAGTGTGATACGAAGGAAAGAAGATCTGCTGTAGATCTTTTGTGGCGAAATCCATACTGCCTGTCATGCAAAATTTTGTGTTTTTCTAAGTACTTAAGAATTTTGTGAATTAATTAATTTTTCCATTACTTTACAAAGAACTGAGCAGGATTGAAATTGGTCTATAGTTAGATGGAAGGGATTTAGATCCTTTCTTGGGAATAGGTTGAACACGTGCAGCTTTCCAGCTTTCCGGAAAGATACCGCAGTGTTGTAAGAAATTCGAAAGAGCCGAGTTAAGATTGGTGCAAGTTCTGGAGCACATTTTTTAAAACGATTGCTGGTGCATGCCATCCAGCCCAGACGGATTTCCTTGGTGTTAAGGGAAGAAAGGATACGCTTATTGTGTTTTACCCAAAAAATGATCATCGGGCATTTTATGAGGAACTGGGGTAACCGCTGGGGTAATCGGATGATTTACCCGGGAGGGTCAAGGGTTGAATTGGCAGCAAATTGTTTAGCAAATAATTCTGCCTTGCTCTAGCTGGCAGAGAATTGTGTTCATCTTCCAAAGCTTGTGGCAGGAAAAAGAACTGGTACAAAAATTCCCACTTATGTTTTCTCACGCAAAAGGACCAGAAAGATTTGCTGCCATTTGAGCAAGAAAGAACTTTTGTTTTTAATACGACTGGCAGAAGGAGTCTTTGGCTTCAGAAATTGTTTGATTGTAGTAGTTTCTTGTCCTTTATTTGTTTCTAAACACAACAAAAACGTTCACTGTTTCACGTGATTTTTACACCATAATTTTAATTATTATGTACTCTTACAATAAACGTTCTATAGTTTATAACGTCACATACAGAAATTGCATAAATTAACTACAAAAGTTGCACAAGCCTAAATTTGATAAAAGACCGATACGAAACACGAAACTCTTAAATGTTTAATACAATTTTTATTTAAAATATTAGATTACACAGGCCCACAACATAAAAAATTGGTATGTGCTGGGTAATGGACAAAGATTTTCTGACATTTTTTTGCCGCTGAACCCAAATCTGAAGTCAAAACTAGAGGTTAAACTGCAATAAACCGAATTGCGGGGGCCAAGGGGACACTAGAAAAAAATTATTGAAAGAGGGGTTATGTAGCACCTTATTTTAAAGGCCCTTTTATACTCTATTTAATACCTTTTTGTTTTTAAAAATCAGTCAAGCCGTTCCAGACTTACAACCATTTGAGATTTGGCTTAAATACTATAAAAAGTGCGGTTTTAATGGTATTGGCTGGTAAGTCTGGAACGGCTGGGCCGATTGTCAAAAAGTGGCGGTAAATAGAGTATCAAAGAGTCTTTAAAATGAGGTGCTACATAAGCCCCTTTCAATAAAAAAATTGCTAGTGCCCCCTTGGCCCCTGCTTTTGTTTTTTTCAGTTTGACCTTTAGTTTTGACTTCAGATACGTGCGCAAAAATCTTTGTTTAATACTCAGCACATACCATTTCTTGTTAATTTGTAGGCCTGTGTTACTAATTATGTTTTTTTGTTACCGAAAGAATAAACCCACAAATAACGTACTTGTAAAGTATTTTTCAGGTATTGTTGTATTTGTCATTTGCAACCTAATTGTTTTGTGCAGAATTGTTTGTAATTTAACCCTTTGTGCTATAATAATATGGGATATAGTGTACGAATAACTTGTAATAAGTTTAATGTGTTTTTACCGGTAAATCATATGATTTTAGCAAGGAAATGAGATATGTGTGTAAAAATACAACAAAATCAAAACAAAGGATTTAAGAAGATTGCTGACAGGCGGGTATATTACTTGACAAGTTCTGACTAAGACATTTTAGGGTCAAATATTTTATTAGTTAATAGTGTTTCACCATTATTGACTACTTTTATTCAATTTGTATTTACGTCAGGATCTCTGGAATTTTAATGTATTAAAGTACTGCCATAACACCCTGTATATAAGATACACTTAAAAATGAATAAGGTAAAATAAATCTTTAGCATCGAAATGCCCCAAACACACATCTCTTGGACTACAGAAATCCTATATCTACAACTCCAGGTAGCTAGATATTCTGTGCTATAATTAAGCAATGCCTATGGTAAAAAATGCATGACAAGTCGGTGCTTTTGTATGTAAACATTTGGTTGTTGATGACGTAGATGACGTAGCTGTATTGAACTTACAGCGTTCGTACTTTACCAAAGCTGCCGTCTGGACACATTGAAGAGTAGATTTAATGCTGACCAAAAATAATATTGGTAGAGGATTCAGCTGGTCGTAATTTTGTGACAGACTTTTGAAAATACAATAAAAATTTAAAAGTTCGCTATGAAATTACAAGCAGCTAAATCGTCTGCCAATAAGATTTTTGGTCGCGTTTAATATACTTTTTTATTGTGGCCAATGTAAAATACGGCCGAACTTGGTAAAATTTAGGTACTTGGCTAGAGTGACATCATAGCCAGTCTTGCTCGGCTTAGGAAAGCCCCATTTCACGAAAGGTAGGTATAAGAGAGTCATTAAGCAAAAATTGAGCTTTGGTAAAATACAGACGGTTGTGCCATCCACTGGCTCTTAGACTATTAACCCAAGTAAAATAGGTTAAATTGCTTTATTTTGACCCAGGAAGTGGTAATTCAAGTTCGTACTTTTCTTTTAATACTGTATAAAATGCAAAGAAAGTAAAAAATCATTTAAATAAGAGTATTTCCGAAAATGCTTTCTTTTCTGGATACAAGGTTTAAGAAAAATGCCTTTTTTATCATAACATTCCTACCACTGCAGTACTACTTCTTTTGACGAATACTAATTACATTCCTTTAGCTTAAAAGTTAAAAAAAAATAAGTGGCGTTCAAAAATTATTTGTTTTATTTCTTTTTTAAGAAAACAATACTCCACTGTTTTTTCTTTACATTAATACCATTTTCTGACTAACCAAATTAATTTTTAAGTTAATAAGTTTTTAAAAACATAACTGATTCAAAGAAAAAGAGGTAGCGCTCTATTATTTTTTTAAAATTTAATTTTAATTTAATAAATCTTGTTCGAACGCCACTGGTATTATTTTTTTAAATTTTTGTAGCAAAGAATGTAATGTTATAATCAATAAAAGTGTACCAAATTTTGTGGAAATCTCTGGAGTGGTAGGAAATTTATGATAAAAAAATCATTTTTATTTTAAAACGTTCATCATCCTCAAAACTAGTTAATACTCGTTATATAGGAAAGACAACATTTTTGAACATAATCTTATTAAAAAAAAATTCTGGTACAAAGTTAAAAAAATACCATAAATGTAAATAACCCTGTGTATTTAATATTGCTGGGTGGCACAAAAAAGGGGAATTTAAAAATAAATGAAAAAAATTATCCGGTAGGGTAAAAGATATTGTATCAATTATTTAATTACAAGAATTTAAAAAAAGTGCTAAAAAGTTTATTAAACCAAATAATCCTACAAATCTCTTAACTGCGACTCACATATTAAGTTTACAACAATGTGTTATAAAACTAGTGGTTTAACAAAGTTACGGTAGTAATGAAACATGCCTGGAATAATAATTTAAGTTAATAAACTATACCAACTTGTTTATTTGCAGTATCGCCAGCAGGAACTCATTAATTGCAATATGTTAGAAACTTTAGCATTCCCTTTGTAGTCGTGTATGAAACAGGTTTTAAAGTACACATTCTCTTGTTGGTTGTATTTAAATGATTAATGTATTAATAATCGAATCCTAAATATATTTTAAAGGCAAAGCCATAATTTTCAGACCTTAGTTAGAGACGTGGGACTGCGTAGTTACCCTGGAAGAGGTGGGTGCGTTCAACAAGCTAACCATTGCCTCGGTACCAGGACACGAAGGCCACGAAGGCAATAAGGAAGCTGATAAATTGGCAAGAGAGGGGATTCGCAGGACAATGGTAGGTCCCGAGCCCTACTGTGGTATTACATCATGCCAAGTAAGGTTATCTATTAGTTCATGGATTATAAGGGAATCACAAGATTGGTGGATGAGAATACCAGGATAGCGTCAAGCGAAAATATTAATTATTGCTTACTCGCCAGAATTTACAAAATTCCTTCTGAATTACAACCGGAAGGCAGTAAAAATAATAGTGCGTCAACTAACAGGTCATTGCAGACTTAATAAACACCTGGAAACTATGGCCCTGGCAGAAAAAAACCTATGTAGGTTCTGTAAGGAGGAGGAAGAAACCGCAAAACACGTATGGTGCTACTGTGAAGCCCTTTATTGTCTGCGGTTTGCAAGGCTGGGTGAAAAAAACCTAAAGCGGCAAGATTTACCAAGGAGTCGGTTTCAAGCTTGTGAAGTCTGATTAAACAGACCAGCTTGGATAGCGTGCTTGAACCTATGGACGCAGGACACACAATAAACCTGAGCAGGTTGCATTGTTAGAGGATATGCAATCCACCTCCTAATCTAGAGACTTCTAATCCACCAATTTACATGATCTTTTTTTTAATGATCCTTTGGTTACCGAGATGCCTTCACGCCACCCTTTTATTGTTCAAGGTACATTTTTATTTAAAAAAACAAAATTTATATATGAAAATATGAGGCGAGTCGTTAACCAGTGATATACCTAGAGCAACATACCTAGGGTTGCCATAAATTTTCTAGGCAATGGCGGGACACCTTGATTTCTAGTATGTTTAGTGAGGGGGTGCGCTATATCTTTTAAATATTTTTGTGTTTTAATGTATTTATACAATTCGAAAGCATTTAAAAAATATACTTATATTGCAAAATTGCTTTGACAAATTCTGCCAACAGTCGATTTCTTTCGTCGGTCGGTCCGATGACTTGCTATTAATGAATAATTCTCTCTTGATTAATAATATGTTAATTAATATAAGTATTTTACTACATTCCTAATAAATTCTAATAAAGGAGTTCATACAAAATTAAATATTTTGTACCATATCGCAAATAGGGACTTTTTGCTATGAAATCGGGACGTCGGGACATAGGGCCCAATAACGGTGACAGACCGATGTATCGGGACTGATGACAACCCTAAGCATACCGGATCAGCTAAATAACTTAACACATAGGCCATGTAAGGAGACAATCCAACGTGAATACCCACATGTAAACATTTCTTATTGGATGAATCACATCCATTCTTTGTTGTTGCTTTACTTGCCGATATCCCAATACCTATTTGCTTAACCAGTAAATTGTGTTGCACAGTTACTGTTAATATTAATTATTATTAGTTTATACTCTTAATTTTGTAGCTAAAGTATTTTAAAATTGTGACCATTGTATTGTTTTAAAGCAGTTGGCAAAGTAAAAAAATTCTTGAAGGCTGTACAGTACTGAGTTATTTTCCGAACTCAGATAAGACCCGAAAATATCTTTTTACAAAACAGTATAAAATAAATGTAGTAACAAGGTTTAATAAGTATTCTTTTATTTAAAGAAGCAAATGTTTTTTTACCTGGTTTTACCTTTCAAAACTATTGACTAACTATAAATTAAATTGATATATAATTTCTTTTAATATTAGGGCTTTTTGACGGGTCCAAACTAATTATTATTTAACTTTTAGTTTTTCTGACCTACAGTTTAAAACCAAAGCATTTTAAACAATTTTTGCAAACGCATTAATATTTTTGGTAACTGACTAGCTAATCATAATTTGCTAGGGCTAGTTTAAAAGTGTTTAATCTACATTATTACTATATTTTACAAAAAAGTAACCAAAAACCTAATAGTTACATTTAATGCATTCTTTCTTAAGTTAAAATACCTACTTTGTTTTTCAGGTAGTAAAGATGTGAAATAGTATATTATATTTCTAGGGGAAGAAGTGAGCTATTATCTACCGAGCATTTTTATGTGTAGCATCGAGGGATATAATGTGCGAGGTAAATAATAGCTTGCTCACCCTGTGTATATATAGAATTTTTTTTCACGGTCAACATTGATTTATTAACAATTTTAATTTGGACATGGGTAATTCCTAAAATGCAGTTAAAAAAATATTTATTTAGGTTCAGCCCTAAAAAATACCAACTTTGGGACATTTACACAACTCATTATTTTATTTAATAAAACCAAAAAATTAGTTATTTGAGGACAGCAAAATTTTAAGCATAATATTTTCTTTAGTAAAGTAACACACAACTTCTTCCTTATCTAAGTACAATTTAAGTATTGATTTAAAATTTTAAAATATTTATTTGATATTGATCTTAAAGCCATTTAAATGGTAAAATACTGGTAGAATAACATGTGATTAAATTAATGTGGTATCTTGGTAACATAGGCACCCACTGGCGTAGATAAGGAGGGGTTAAAGGGGGTAATTATCCCCACCCAGAAAGATTTAAAAAATTGTAAGAGTTATTACAAATGAGGTTGTGAAGTAGTGATTGTAAGTAAAAGGACCTTTTAATTGCTTTTTGGATAGTAGTAAATAATTTTTTTAAAGTGAGAATTTTTTTGTTCTTTAAAATTTCTTTGCCCGATTTTCGATTTAACCATACAAAATAAAGTTAAAACACATTCCATCCATTGCATTATTCCCCCAGGAAATGCCATTATCCACACCACTGTAGGCACCGTGCGAAAATTATTTAATATCTAGTAAAAAACAAAATGTATCTACCACCAATTAAAACAATCATTGTTTAATTGTAACTTAAAAAGAAGAGTTATTTGTTTATGCAGCAATAAATTATTTATGGATTCTTTTACATAAACAGCTAAGCTAACACACCTATTCCGACATTTGACTTTTGATTGCACGAGGCATATTCAGGAATATAGGGTGTTCTAACTCTATTTTTAATAGGAATTAGTTATTTGGATACACCCTTTTTATTAACAGTATCAGTTAATATGCAAGGTGTCTCAAAAACATAATTCTTATTGTCTAGTTTATTTAACAAATTTTCACTCTGTATTAAATTCTACATAAAAAATGTATATTACACTACTAATGGTTTTTGAGATATAAATAGTATACTAATATACTCATTAACGAGTAAAAGTAAAGAATGAAAATAAAATTTGTGTTTTATTTAATGTATTCAAATAATTTTGTCACTGTCATGCCCAGTTTCACAATATATGGTAACCAAAGGGTAAGAAAAGACTAGGGTTATTTACAAAATAGTGTTTCACAATTGTTGGTTAACCGACAGTAAACCATAACTTACCTTAACCACTTGCTTATCTGTTGGTTATCTGAGTGTTATGTCTTGAGTCACAAAATATAACATCAGATTATTTGTTTTATGTTGTTTGTCAAATATAATTATTGTTAAATAAATAATTATAAAATGAATGCGTTTAGCAGTTATAAAGAGGAACAAAGGCCCTGTTTTTTAACCAAAAATTATGTTCGAACTTAAACTTTCTAAAATAAACTAAATTGCTTACATAACTATTAGTAGTTCTTACAATGAAAGGTAATTTATTATGTATTATTATATTATTTGTCACTCTCACAGTGATAGAACTATTTAAAAGTAATAATTAGGATAAAAAATTTGTTTTCTTCAATTTTAATCGCTATAAAAAGTCTTTGGACCAGTTGTACGAACAACTATAGAGAACAAGAAATCTGAAATATGTAAAAACAAAATTTATTTGTTTTTTAAATAAAACTATCAAAGCCTTTGAATTTTTGATATTTGTGACTTAACTCGGTTAAATGCGGTTGGCATCAAAACTTTTTAAATTTTTTTATCTTCACTTTTTATTTCTTCACTACAATTTACGAAACAACATTTTGCTCCTTGCCAGACAAAACTATTTGGATTCTTTTAAAAAATATTTAATTTTAATATGGAATGGAAACTAATATTTTGTTTAACGCTGCAGTCACACTCATAGCAAATAGGCCACCAATTGAAACTTGCATTGTATAGGTATTATTCCACAAGCGGAGTTGTTTGTTTATGCAGTTATAAATTCCTAAATTCATTTACGTAACCAGCTTACTTGTACATAAAGTAATAAGTTAATTATGATATGTGTAGTCTTACAAAGTTACAGTTGCGAAACATGCCTGATACAATACCACAAATTACTAAATTTTCCCAACTTTGTGTATCGGCAGTAGAAACGAGCAGCAATTTCTAGTTAAATAAGTTAAAGCAAATATATCTTGGTTAGTTATTTAACGAAGTTTCAATATTTAGATAAAAAACTTTTAAAAGGTTAGTTACTGAATGTAGGTTGGTTGGTTTATTTATTCTTGAGTCTGGTCCCTTTCGGTCCAATTTACCAGCTCATTCGAGGAAAAATCTGGATAGTCGAGCTCGTTCTCCCGGAAATTCCGGATTCTTTCACTAATTATTTAACTCGAAATTATAAAGTGGCATGAATTTTGGCCATCTTCTCTGGAACTGCTACTGGTATCGCGCAAAACCGGTTTCTTTCAGTGCTGACCCCCCCGCGACGCCCGTCTCCATTTTTCGCCATTGGAAAACATCTCGTGCATCACGAGAAACAGGAAAAATCAGGTTATAGGAATCTTCACTCACAGCGCCTGGTTCCAGAAAAAAGATTCTTTCTTAAATTCAGCTGTGAGTTTCCAATCTTCCTCGGGGCAACAGAACGTCTTCTACCGCCTCCATGCACGATACCACGTGAGAGCCGCATGGACTTCCTTCCAACGTCCTACCACGACCGAGAACGAACGGAAACTGTGTTACTGAATGTAAATTAAGTAAAACATGTTTGAATTGTAAACTTTAAAGGCCAAATTTATTTATGTAAGCGTTTGAAAGTAAGATAAGATTTCAGTACAAAGTAGCACTATTTTACTTTAGTATTTCTTTTTATTACAATTACAACTATTTACAAATTTTAGGCAATAAGCATATCTTCTTATGTTGCCTTATGCGCCCCTCTCCCTCAATTGTGCGTAAGTATGTGATGGTGTTCGGTTAGTTACAGGAGTGCGTTTATAAATTAAATGTAAAGTAATCCTTGTACTCTGTAATGGAATCAAAATGACATTTGAAATGTATTTCATTGTAAAAAGCAATTTTTGAACGCTACTCAGGAAATGAAACGTAAATGTCCATTGTAACCTAGTAGGTAACGGAAAATAATTTAAGATGTTTATTTATAATCCAATATAAATTACAATTTTAATATACTATAAATCAATTTCTAAACAAATCAATACTTATTGATGCAATTAATTAAAAAAACCTGTATGTTTACGTTTGTATAAAGATATCCTTAGTTTGAATTTGAAAAAAGTTTGTAGGTATGTTGTGGTTTGGAGATAACTTAGTACCTAAATAAGAAGAGCCTTAAAGTAAACAAAGTTGTTCTGACAGCCATAGTAGCATTAGTAAAATACTTTTTGTCTCTTTTTAAAAACTTTTAATTTTAAAAATTAAAAAATCTTGTTTGTTTTCTATTTTTTTAAGAGACAAATATGAAATGCACAAAATTGGTAAACTGTTACCGCGCTTGTGAGCACGGTAAAGAATGTAATACAGAGTTACATTCCCAGACTATTTTTGAACGCTGTAAGACAGAAAGCAATGTAATAAATAATACATTTAGAAACGACCTCTGTAACAGAAATGTAAGAAATGTATTACAAAGTATATATTTCTTACATTTCTTACATTCATGAATTATGAACGCAACCCAGAGAAAGTATATTTTTAAATGCAAAAGTTAAATGTGATAATAAAACCTTGACTAATACTGGACTTGGCAATGAGGCTTTTACTAAACTACAAAAACAGCTTAAAATTGAAAATGTTGAGTGGAATCGTAAAATACCTAACACCGACACCGGCCAGATTTATTTCTAAAATTAAAATGTCAATACCATTTAAATTGAAACGTTTAATTAACTCTTATAGCTTGTCCAAAGCAATATTTTCTTTTAATTGGTTTATATGATTCTAATTTTAACTATTCCATACGTTAAAACTTTCGTAAATACAGTGCTTGTCTAAAATAAGGACCCCTTTAACTTTTAAATTGTTTGTTTTTTTTTATAAAAATTTGAGGTGTTTGTAAGGACAACAAACCAAGTTTAAGGCAAAAAATGACAGATAAAAATGTAAAACTGAGAGCTTGGCGCCATAAAAAAAATTAAAGTGGCACATCATTTTTAAGCTTATGACGAGTATTTTATAACTCCACAATAAAAAGTCACTATCTTTACCCACTACAAAATGGCGAAATTTTAAAAGTAACTGAATACATGGTTTGAATGCCATATCTCCAAAATAAATAAAGGTAGATATACCCTATTTGTTATTTTCTTAAAGGTCATTTAGATATCTTTTTAATGGTGGAATAATATACAGGGTGCGTTATTAAAAAAATATATACGTTTTGTCCTATCCTGTCCTATCAATATTACCATTAAATAAATTCCTAAAAGAGCTTAAGGAAAATACCACATTAGGTGTATCTAACTTTATTAGATTCGAAATACGGCCGTCTAAAGAGAAATTTAGGAAATTTTCAAAGTACCACCATTTTGTAGTAGGTAAAGGTATTGACTTTATATTTTGGGGTTATAAAGTACTCATCAGCAGCTTAAAAATGGTGTACTACAAGACCCCCTTTTGTTATACTTTTCTTTTAAAAATGGTGCCCAGCTGTCAGTTTAACATTTATATCTGTCATTTCCTGTCTAAAATTTGATTTATGTTGTCTCACTAAAGTTCTTAAATTTTCATGAAAATATACCAAACAATTCTAAAGTTAGGAGGGGATCCTGAATTTAGACAAGCACTGTATTAAAAATAAGTAACCAGAAAACTAAAAATCGACGTTTCATTGGGAAGTCGGCCACCGTTGTTAAGATAAAAATGAATAAAATAAAATTAAAAGTTAAATATTATTTGGGTTTACCGTTTTTAAATTCAAGCTTTAGTATAAGAATATTCTAAAATGACTTGACATTAAATAATTTAAAATTTTTGTGTCATGAATACAAAAAGGTAATAAGTTAGATGATTTCAAGTTTTTCCGAAAACACCAGAGTTTACTGGCGTCACCTGTGTGAGATGTCTTCGGATAAAATGGTACCAAGGTTTTTAAACAACTATACCAGATAGAAAGGACTGGGAGGCAGGCCCTTTCTTTAAAGCTGACCTAATCTGGTATACAGATGGCTCCAAAACGGACCAAGGAGTCGGAGCAGGTATATATGGAGACAAACGGAGGACGAAAATAAACATCGCTCTCGGACAACACCCTACAGTGTTTCAGGCAGAAATTGTAGCTATAGAACAATATGCTAGGGAAATCATCAGAAGAAGGTACATGGGTAAAACCATAGTAATTTATTCAGGGCAGCCAGGCAGCCACCAGTTTATGCAAGATCAGCTCTAAGCTGGTGCAGGACAGCATAACCGCCTTGGAAGAGGTGGGTGCGTCTAACAAGCTAACTATTGCCTGGGTACCAGGCCATAAGGGCCACCAGGGCAATAAGGAAGACGATAAACTGGCAAAGGAGGGTGCTGGCAAGGTAATGGTAGGCCCCGAGCCCTACTGTGCTATTCCGTCATGCCAAGTAAGGTGGTTAAAAACACCAGGACAGCGTCAGGCAAAAAAATTATAAAGGTATACTTGCCGGAATTTACAAAAAACCTTCTGAATTACAATTGGAAGGTAGTAAGAATTATAGTGTGTCAACTGACAAGTCATGGTAGACTGAAGAAACACCTGAAAACAATCCTGGCAGAAGGAAACTTATGCAGGTTCTGCCAGGAAGAAGAAGAGACCGGAGAACACATATGGTGCTACTGTAAAGCCCTTTGTCGTCTGCGGTTTGCAAGGCTGGGTGAGGAAAAACCTAAAGAAGCAACATTAACCAAGTTTCAAGCTTAGTGTGTTCTAACATAGGGATGGAGGATACACAATAAACCTGAGCAATTTGCAGTGTTAAAAGATAACAATCCTTCTTCAAGCTTATCTAGTCTAATCTAATCTAAGAGTTTATGAAAAATATTTAGCAATCTACTTATTTGTAAACTCTCGCTAAAGTAACCAGGTTGGTATAATATAGTACTGTTTTTAAATGAAATTATATATACAGTGCGTGTGTAAAGTTTTTCATAAAAATTTAACATAATCTAAGCTGTAGGCAAAACACAACATAATATAAATGTCAAACTAAGAATTCAGTTACCGTTTTGAAAAAAAAGAATATGAAAAGGAAGTTGATCTTGTGGCACATAATTTTAAAACTCCTGACAAGAACTTTAGAATTCTAGAATATTAAATCAGTACCTTTACCTACCATGATCTTGTGGCACATTATTTTAAAACTCCTGACAAGAACTTTAGAACTCTAGAATATTAAATCAGTACCTTTACCTACCACAAAATGCCGATACTTAAAAAGTACCTATATTTTTAAAACTTATTACGTCAGATATAACGAATATTATATTTTCTAAAGGTCCTTTTAAATATCTTTTGAGTTATAATATAATATAGAAGGTGCGTATTAAATAGTATATTACATTACAAGGGTGGAAAATGACTTATTTCACACGAGTGGGAATATTGTTGCACGAGGCGTCAGCCGAGTGCGACAAACCCACGAGTGTAAGAAAGTCATTTTCACACGAGTACTGTACATTATTTTTCCTACGACCACAAGTTATTCACCAAAAAACAATAAAAGTTGTTTGTCTTCACGGAAAAAATAAGAAAACAATTGAAAACTTTGCATCACCAGGGTGATATATACTTTTCCTTATTGCGATATATTATACTGTTTAACAATATTTTTATATTAAAAATCACCTACCTAGTCGCTTTTAATCATTTAAGAATTAAAAAGGTCCTCATCAAAAAAATATTGCATGGCTTTTTCAATGTAAATCCCATTAACAGCCTGATAATTCAAAATTTATTTTAAATAACAATGACAGCGATGACAGCGTTATATTATACTTTGCAATACTAGTGTTGTAAAGTACTTTGCAACACTAGTGTGATATAAGGCATTTTCTATGCATGAAAACAGTGTGCTATTTACTATTTTCACATGTGGTCGTAGGAAAAAAATATATACTTTGGATTTTACCCTGTATATTATCACCAAGTAATATATTCTACCCTGTATTTTGTCACCAAATGATATATTCTACCACTAAAAAGATCTTTAAAAAACTTTAAGAAAATATCACATTAAGTATATCTTACTTTATTACTTGCGAAAATATGGCCATTAAAATCAGGTATTCAGGTAGTTATTAAAGTGCTGTCATTTTTTGTAGGTAAAAATACTGACTTTAAGTTCTAAGGTTATAAAGTACTCGTCAAGAGCTTTAAAATCGTGTGCCACAAGACAATTTATATCTATCATTATATCTTAAATTTATTTTAGGTTGTCGTATTAAAGTAATTAATTTATATAAAAAAATACTATACAATTTAAATGTTAGGAGGGTAAGCTAACTCTATACACGCACTGTATAAAAATATAGAGGGATTTAATTTGGTTATCTAGTTGGTCATTCAACAATTTCCTTTTTTAAATTTTTTAAACCAAATTAATGTTAAAACATATCATTATTAAAATTATTTTATAATTTTTAGAACTAGTATTTGTAAAAACTTTCAGCTGATACAATGTATAATACAAATAAAATAAATGTAATATAATTAAATTAAATTTGTGAAAATGTATAACAACCTATCGCCTGCAGGCACTCATTAGTTAGACACTAATTACATTTAGCTGAAAAATATTAAATATTGCCCACGTAGCTATTGAGCATATTTATATCTTTAAAACAGTTAAAATGATGCAAAGTTGAATAAAATTTGAATTAAGTTAAATTAATATTCCTATGCATATAGGTCAACATTTTTGTAAAATGTAATTAAGACGTTTTCACTAAGGGCGGCAGACTGATTAAAAATTGTAATTTATAAATTTAAAACTTAAACCCATAATTTTTAGACACTTCAATAAAGACTTCTGCTGTACCAATTTGCATGGCATTTTTTTAAAATGATCCTCTTACTGAGACGACGTATCACTCAATTTTTTATTGTTTCATTTCCATTTTTTCTTTAAAAACAGAATGCAAAGTGTGTTGCCTATACCTCGAGGAATATTGCGTCAAATGCAGGATCGATAAGGATGGCCAACGACATATCAATTATGTTTAAATAGCGATATATCGGAACTTAAATATCTCTCGATATATCCATGTAACAATATCAAATATTTTTAATATTCGTGGTAAATGGGACAGAATTAAAAACCCTTTTTGTTTTTAACTTAAAATAAATTGAGCACCATCGATTTTGACGGGTTTTGGACAGACTCCAGTAAAAGCACAAGCACGGGTAATTTGATTGGTTTGAAGCGCTATAGACGGCCATGCAAAACTGTCACATTGGGGGTCATGGTTAGTTCTGGTTAGTTAAATCTTTTTTCAACTCACTAACTAACTAACCAGAACTAACCATGACTTTCCCAATGTAACAGTTTTGCATGACCGTCTTTGGTGTTTGAAACCAATCATATTACAGGTTCCTGTGCTTTTTACGGTAGTCTTAAGGGTTTTATGTGGTAAATGTAAATGCGCCGTATTTACCTAATGTAGCACGTTGCAAGTTGCGTGTTTAATGTGTCATTGATAAACGACCGCTTGACGTAACACGATTAATTTTATAGGTTATTAATACCGCTGCCAAGGTTATTTGCCTCATCGGCTGACTTGATGCGTTTTATTTGGTAATTTTGTTGCTGCGTTTCTTTCTTTCTTCTGAATATACAGGGTGTTCAGTTAAGGGTGTACACTATCTATATCTCAAGAACCCTTGACCTCAGTCAATTGGCAAAAAAATTATAACAAAAATGGCAACGAAGAATCGTCCAAAAATATTTTTAACTTTGCAATGTGGCCGTAAGAGGGCGCAACTGTCAAAATAATAATACAAATTTAAAATTAGACCAAAATTTCCAAATTAAGATATAAGTTTGATAACGCCATTGAAAAGCTGAGTAAATTTTCTATGAATTCGGCTTAAACCAAATTTTAATTGGATCAATAATAAGGATGGGGAAAACAAATGAATGTTGTCATATTTAAATCGCTATACCTTGAAAACTTTTTAACCAATTTTAATGAACAAGGTGTCATATGAAAGAATATTTTCATTTTTTTAATAAACTTTTACTGTGACATAAGTTAGTTTTAAAAATAAGTTAGATGACGCTGTTCGCTGTTGTTAGAGTTTTCCTTAATTTTTTCTAAAATATCAAATGCTTTACCTTACAAATTGTAAGAGTGAATAATAAAATCTACATTTCGGCGAAAACCGCATATCAATATCTTTATTCGTTTCGGAGTTATTGCCAAATAACTGGTGATAATAGAAGCAAAAACAAAAAAAAAAACGAGTTTAATGTGGTTAGTATCTAACAAATAAATGAAATATGGATTTAATTATAGCATATAAAAGGTCTGCTTAATATCCAGATTAAAAAATTTTAACTGACTTGAACTAATTGTAACTAATATCGAACCACGAGGTAATGCGTTCTTATTTTTTATTTGCCTTCTTGTTCTGTCACAGCCAGCCACGAAAAACAATAAAAACATTGCGTCTAGTTGTCATGGCAATAAAAGCAGTAACTGTCATTTTGATTTGTCAGGCGCATCATTCCAGGCACGTGTTTACTCGTTTAGCAAGGCGACTTAGAGAAACGGGCAGAGTCCAACCACATTCGGCTTAAATAAGGTATCGCAGAGTCAGAAATGAGACGAATATCATAAACGTTTTAGCTTATATCAATGTTGATTTACATGCTAGTATTCGCGAAATTTCCAGGGATTTGGGACTTTCAGTTGGTTCCATTCATAAAATATTGACGGAACATGCATCCATATCATATTGTTTTGCACCAGGCTTTACTGGACACGGATTTCGACAACCGCTTAAATTATTGTCATTGGCTTCTTAACATGATAAGGGACGATCGTCGTTTTTGGATAAAGTGCTATGGACGGATGAAGCCTCATTTACCAGCAATGGTACAGTTAACCTACACAACATGCATTACTGGAGTGATAATAATCCTCACTGGATGAGTGAAGTTGACCATCAACATCGTTGGACAGTGAATGTATGGTGCGGAATTGTTGAAGGAAAGATTATCGGCCCTTTTATCTTTGATAGAGCTCTAAATGGTGAATTTCAGTTTTTAATTGATGATATGCCACAGTTATTAGGAAACGTGACCCTCGCGACAAGAATAAATTTATGGTTTCAACACGATGGGTGTCCTGCCCATTTTGCAAACCAGGTGCGTCACTACCTTGACCAGCAATTCCCTTTCCGGTGGATTGGAAGAGGAAGTTTATTTCCTTGGCCAGCTAGGTCTCCGGACTTAACTTGTCTCGATTTTTATTTATGGGGTAGAATAAAAGATCTCGTTTACAAAACTCGACCAACAACACGAGAAAATATGATCGAGAGAATTAGAATGGCTATAAACAGCATATCCGTGGCGGAAATTGAAACTGCTGTATCGTCGACACAACAAAGGCTGCACCGCTGTATTCAGAACGATGGAAAGCATTTCGAACACATCAAATAAGTGCCCAATTTTTCTCAGAATTTTGTTTTTGTTACTTGTTACCTGTTGTCTGTTGTAAATTGTCTTTTATATTGACATGTTGTTAATTAAAATTGGTTAAGAAATTTACACAATAAAAATAAATTAAATTCGTTTTTTTGTTTTTGCTTCTATTATCACCAGTTATTTGGCAATAACTCCGAAACGAATAAAGATATCGATATGCGGTTTTCGCCGAAATATAGATTTTATTATTCACTCTTACAATTTGTAAGGTAAAGCATACCGATCCATTTGATATTTTAGAAAAAATTGAGGAAAACTCTAACAACTGCGAACAACGCCATCTAACCTATTTTTTTAAAACTAAATTATGTCACTGTAGAAGTTTATTAAAAGAGATGAAAATATTCTTTTATATGACACCTTGTTCATTAAAATTGGTTAAGAAGTTTTCAAGATATAGCGATTTAAATTTGACAACATTCATTTGTTTTCCCCATCCTTATTATTGATCCAATTAAAATTTGGTTTAAGCCGAACTCATAGAAAATTTAATTAGCTTTCCAATGGCGTTATCAAACTTATATCTTAATTTGGAAATTTTGGTCTAATTTTAAATTTGTATTATTATTTTGACAGTTGCGCCCTCTTACGGCCACATTGCAAAGTTAAAAATATTTTTGGACGATTCCTCGTTGCCATTTTTGTAATAATTTTTTTTTGCCAATTGGCTGAGGTCAAGGGTTCTTGAGATATAGATAGTGTACACCCTTAACTGAACACCCTGTATATATAATAAATAAAATCTATCTAATAATATGGCAACAACATTAAGCAAATATGTCAAGCAAATGTTATAGTGCACTAGGAGAGTTTAAAAACAGCCGATAGAGGCGCTTAATTTAAATCGCTAATAATTGTCTAAAACCCGTCAAATTCGACTTGATTCAATCAAGTTTTTTTTAAACGATTTATTTTACATAAAAAGCAATTTATACCTAAATTCTAATCTAAAATGAGCAGAGCACGTTTTATTTTATTTATTGGTACTCTTACAAACACAAGTTACAAAAAATGGTAAGAGAAAAAATCTCGCTAGGTATACTTACGCCTTTTTATTAATATAACTATAGGTCTTTACAATATATTTTATTGTTTTGTTTTTTAAGTAATAACATACGTCATATGGCTACTTTCTAGAACTAAACAAAATACTAGAGCAAAAGTGTAGATAAATAATTAATGGTAAAAACTTTTATTAGTATTTTTTATTTCAATATAAGTCAAAGTTTAAATAAGAAATTATTACAGATTTTACCAAAGTTTATGTAAATTATATACAGGGTGTTTTAGAACTATACAGTGTGTAACAGTAAAAAACATTTAAGTATAGGGACCCATGTCCGGAAAAGTGTCACTACGGCTCTACAGCCCTAGGAAATTTAGAAAAATAGAATGCATTTAATTTTTGTCTTTTATACATAATATTATACCATTACAAAAATTGTTTAAAATGTTAATGTTTAAAAATTGTATTTTTTTCAAAATTTTATTTATTTTTTTTAAATTTAATATTTTTGTTGTATTTATATCATGTAATAAAGGCAAAAATTAAATACATTAAATTTTAAATTAATAAAATAAAACAAAAATATACTTTGTTCATAGTCACTTAAATTAAAGTGACTATGAACAAAGTATATTTTTGTTTTATTTTATTAATTTAAAATGTACAGTCACAAAGTAACGGACGAAACCATAAATTCTTTACATTAAATTTTATTTAGGCTATTCATAGTGTTTTTAAATTTTAACGCATCTTTAAAATATTGTGCTACAAGACCCCCATTTCCATTTAATTTTTTTTTCAAGATAGCTCCCAGCCGCGTTAGCGTTTTAAATTTACAGAAAATTACACTCACCCATTTGTCTACTTAACATTTATCGCTTCAGTACATCGATACTTGCCTAGCAGAAATTAAAAATTGCACAGTGTCTTTCATAATTATTATTAGTTTTTTATGGTTAAATAAATTGTTTAGAAAATTATTATTTCTTCATTTCATATTTTTACTTTCTTTGATTAATTTTCTCCTAAATTACACTTGTGCCTCAAAATATGAACTCTAGTAATTTTTAGGCAATAGGCTTTCAAGCATAATATTTGATCATTTTGATGCACTTGTGTAATAACCCCCAATAACTTTCAGTTAAACAAAACCTAATAAGTAGCAACAAATTTTCTTAAATAAAGTGTGTTAAAATCTGATAGAACAGCCACAAATATATTATTTACCCACCCAATTACTGTAATTTTGTCCAACAACCTCAACAGGCCGCATTTAAATTTTGTTCTGTTTACTAATATCCCTTTCAGTATTAAATATGGATGTTTAGCTGGCTTGCTAGCATGCAGCGGACTACGCCTAATTATTATTTCAATAAATTATGTTTTGTGTTTACTCGGCAAAAATAATTTAAACTAATTATTTTTTAACAAGTGTATACCATGTATTCTGACAAATTTATATGGAGAGAGAACATAAACTAGGTAAAATAAATGGTTTAAAAATATAGTCGTGCTTTTATTATAAACAAGCAACTAAAAAATACTAACGAATAAAACTATTTTGCTACAACTGCCTCATTACACTCTCTTACTAAACAAACCAAAGCTATGGTTTCCTTCAAAATGGTTTCATGCGGCCCTAATAAAGGTCGGGCTACAGATAGCTGCACCGAGCCCAATTTAAGTACGAAAAATTAAAAAGCACTTTTTATGCCCGTAAAAATATTGTTTTATGTATGTATATCTCTTTGTTTAAATAAAATCAGATTTTCCTACTTATTTCTGTTTCCTTTTATCCAAACTTTAAGTGTAGTGTGGGTAAAAGTCCGCCTACACATAACCGCACCCATGTACCACAAAACCCGCAACGTGGCACGACCATGCCTCGTACGTTCTGAAACATGCATCGGATAGCGCCGATGTTCCCCGAAGTAAGCATTGAGTTTACGGGCGTCACCGTTTATTTCAGTTCATTACGTATGAAAATTAAACGTTTGTGGTTAAAGGTTAGTTGTTGTAAACAAACAACACAAGAAAAAGTAATTTAATAAATATTAAAAGGTGTAAAAATTAATTTTATTGTTACATCTTGTGAATAATATGTAAGTAAAACTTACGAATACATTGTTATTTTTTGTTTTTCATTTTATTTTTTCATATAGTATTTTGAGAAATCAAATAAACTAATGTTTGTTGACTTGTTAAAATGCGGTGCGGGCTATGTGGTCAGGCATTGAGCGGTGATATTAAGCTTACGGTATTTGATTACAACGGTACATTTTAAAACCGAGACACGGCCGTCGTACGGTGCAGGGCTCGGTGTGGTTATATGTGGCCAAACCTTTAAACTGTGTTACCTTTTATGTTAAGATTTAATTTATGATCAGGTGTATTTTAAAGCATGGTAGAACTAATTCATATTACTACAGTTTAATTAAATTTAAAAAAAATTGCACCGTATTTCCCTACATTTCACCAGGAAACACACGGCCACGGGCTCGTTGCGGTTATGTGATGCCCGACCTTAATACGTTATATGGTGTCTAATGGCGGTGGGAAAGTTCGGCAACATAAAATACAATGTAAAGTCAAAATACGGTTCAAATTAATTTATAGTGCTATTTGATTTATCCTGGGAGATGGATACTTTAGACGTTGCAATGGCATTATTGCAAGATTTGGAGAAAGAAAAAAATATGTAACGGAACAGTGAGTCAGACCTGTTAAACAAACGGGCGAAGAAAGCTGCATATCAATTAATAATTTGCCATCAGCTTCAAGCAAATAAAAATAAATTTTGCAAATGTTTTAGATTGACACGAGCATTATTCAATAATGTACTAGATTTCATAAATCAAATTTAATATTTATTGTAACTAGAACATAGGTTATGTATTTTTCTACGGGAAGTTAATTTTTATTAGATACTAAGGAACATTCCTTTAATGAACTGCTTCTACTACTTTTTGGTTTCGCCGGTTTTGGTTTACCCTGACGTTCAAGGTCATTTTTGATTTTTTTAGATTAGCAATCGAAAGAGTCAATTTTTTTAAAAATGTTCTTAGGTTATAAGTCAGAGATGACTTGATGACCACTAAAAAATAAGGTAAAAACCTGATTTCTCTGGGAAAAATTTAAACGTAAAATTGCCCGTTTTTTCCATTGCCGACGTCAAAAAGTGGGTTTTCATTTTAGAAAACAAAAAATTAAAATTGTCATGGTCAAAATCAGGATTACCGCCAAGTTCCTCGTTAAAGTTATTCTAATGTTTTAAAAAATTGTTTTATGTGGAAAATTATTTAGCTGTTTTCTGACTTTTTGGACACAGCTTATGTATTTGTAGAGCGTTATATATTAAACTTAGTTTTTATTTTAAATATAATTTTAAATGACAAAATTATGATTTAACTATATCTGAATGTATACACAAAAACAGCCTCTCCGCGATGTGGATAACGTCGACAAAACCCGTTCTGCAACTGTTCTCCACCATACTGGCCACCGCTACAAATATGACGGTACTGCTTTTGTACGTTAGGACTGTCGTTAATGTTTTTTAAAAACAGCTTGCGATGTGTAGCACTGCACAATATTTGGTGACGTCATTCAACGTACTATTACGGCCGCTAGATGACGTTACTGTTTTGAAGGAAAGCCAGACTTAAAGCCAATATCTTAAAACGGGTATCTAGAACAATTCCTAATAATTTTCATTACAAAAAGTTTGTCACTTCAGAGTAAAAAGCGTGGGGTGCATTTTACTATTTTTTCATAACTTTTCCCTCATAGATATTTGCAAATAGAATAATTATAACATTTAATATATTAAGCACCCCACGCTTTTATTCTGAAGTGACAAACTTTTTGTAATGAAAAATTATTTTCTAATTTTTAGTTCGGTTGCATATAAAAGCGTGTTTTTTAGTTTTTTTAAACTATTATTTATTTTTCATTTTTTAGTTCGATATATCAATTAGTTAAATGCTCCAGTTTATTCACTAAAAAATTCTTTCGCCATTTTGTTTGTTTAACTAAGGTGTTGCAACCTTATCCCGGTCCCCAACCCGTCGGCAAATGTTGTCAAGTTCGATTATTCAATTGTCTAATCTGGCGCCTCCGCCAGAACGTACAATTTTTCACTTTTCCGGTTTTCCTGGAAAATGCTGGAACTTAACGGGATACTGTTTTTAAATTATTGTATTGTCATCGGTCCTTGATACGTGTGCAAAGTTTCAAAGAAATTGAATGGCTGGAAGTTGGTAAAAATTAGGCTCAAAGATTCCGTTACATAGATAGATAGATAGATAGATAGATAGATAGATAGTTACAACCCAAGTTAATAAAAGCGTGTTAAAAATAGTGTAAGTTCCAAGTAGAAAGCGACCTGCAACCATCTGTTTACCGAATAAAAACTATTTATAATTAAATATTTAAACAAAGGTAAAAACTTTGTTTTAGGCTTTATTTAAATTAAAAAATAACCTTAAAACCACACACCCTCTATATTGAAAATTTTAATGTTTTTTTTTTTACTATACATGACAATACTACTATATTACTTTTTTCTCTCTGATAAAACCACATTTAAGGTAAAAGGTTCAAATGCGCTCAAATATCTATAAAACCGCTTAAGCTGCTTTTACACATTTTGGTACACTGATTGAATCGTAATTTTGATCAGATTGTCCAGTTTTGCGCTACAAGTAAAATTTTTGGTATTTTAAATCAACGTCCCATTTATTTTAATTGCAATTACATAAAAGTGACAATTTTACTAAGAAACTATATTTTTAAAATTCAGTATCATATAGCGGCAACAGACAGAATTTTGAAAATTTAAAACTTTCCAAATATAATACGCCCAATTTAATTTAATAACAATAAATGGGCCATTGCTTTAAAAAAATAAGAAACAAAATACGTGTACCACAAATCTGGAAAATCTGGCAAAAGGGCTGGCACTATTTATTTCTACAAGGTTAAAACACCTTAGATATCAAATTGAGTAAATAAAGCTTAAGTGGCTTTAGAGATATTTAAAAAGTGCGGTATTTTTACTAACCCAGTATGTAGTATGGTTGGTTAAATTTTAAAAATTTTGGCATAAGGAATATCTGGATTCTTACTCCAAGTACTTAAACCCTAAAAATCCATGTAACGTAAATTTAAAATATATTGTTTTTCTCTACTAGATTTTTTTAAATACGTTTATCAATTATTGGGTTACTTTCGTCCTATAGTAAAAAAGGAATTAAATTATAAAAATAAAAATTAAAATATTAGTCCCTCTTATCCCAAGGTAACAAAAAATAAAACAGTTAGGTGGCTTAGACTTAGACTTTAGAATAGGGCCGAGATAACCCATGCACCAAAGCCGCTCGGCTTATTGTGCGCCTTGTCTTACACGTCTGGGTAATGTCAGCCAGACGGGACCTAAAGCTTAACGTAGGTTTCTAACCACGGTCCTAGGTGCGACAAATTAGGACCTCGTTCCCACCAACAAAGTGGGGTCCGCACGTATACGGTTTCGCAGGACACGGCAAAATGTTTTCCGACGCCTTAGTCCTTGCTGGGTATTAGCGTCGATACATTTTGCACTTTGTCTGTCTTGTTCAGCTAACTACTAAATTTCTAACCTTGGCCGCCGGCAGGATTCGAACCCGCCTCACGTCGGTTGTGCGCTCAACGAGACCTACCGCCTTACACGCTCGGCCAAACACCTGACCAACTATCTTTAGCCTACTTAATGGCCATGGGTGGCTTGTGTTCCTTAATTTTTAAATTTAAAACCTAAATGTTAATATTTATTTAAGAAACCCCACATGTAGAGAACTAAAAATCTCTAGAAAAGCGGAAATAATTTTATTTGCAAACAGCCTAAAAATAAAAGTAACCAGTCAAAAATTATGTTGCTGTAAAGTTGTTAACAAACACAAAAAGAGATTTTTAAGTTTGTTCTTTTAAAATTAAAAGTTTTTGCAGTATTTTTATTTTTGGATTGTGAGGTTATTTAAATAGGCAATAGATTAAGAACCGATAAATGGATCAAATGAAGAAAAGTAAAAACTAAAAAAAGTTTAAGGATGTGACTATTTTGCAGTTGCAATACTTTCTACATTAGGGTGGGTCAAAAAATTGACATATTTTAAATTGACTTCTGATAGAGAAAAATTAGTTCCTAGGCACCTTTAAAGAATGCTTGTCAACAATGTGCCCTTAATTTTAATGAAAAGATTCGCATCTGAGTAGCCAAAAAGCTCTCTTTTACTTTTTGATATATTTAACAAATAAAAAGAGATTTAAGGTAAAAGACTAAAGAGCAAAAAAAGTACTTTTTTGTTTTTAATTTTGTAACTTTTGTTGGGCGTTTAATTATCAAAAGAAATAGTTAAAACTTAATTAAATTTAATTATTTTTTAGTAAGTTATAAAATTCAAAAGAAAAAATATTTTTTTAATTCGTTAATTTTAAACCTTAAATTTCTTTAAATTAGTTAAATCTATTAAAAAGCATAAAAGACGTTTTTTTGAGCGTGAAATTTTTTACAAAACTTTTTATAGAGTTATACTGTATAAGTAACAAAAATTATTTTTTTGTGTATGAAAGTAAGATAAATCTACATAACTGTAATGAGGTGGATCTTTCTAATAATATTAGTAGCTTATCGTTGCCGAGCTTTCTCTGAAAGCGGGTGCCTGGGAACCACTTTTTAGTGTCAAGTCAAAATAAAAATAGTAGATTTTTTGATCCACCTCATCTCACATTAATAAAGAAGTAAAAACAAATCTGCTATTATAACAACTGACGAGAATTTAATTAAATTTTTTGGCAAAATTTTAACGCATTTCCGTGTAATAAATCGTCAAAAAAGCCATGTCGACCGAAATTTCTAAATTTAGTATCAATCAAAGTTTTAAACCTTTTTGGGGTAAAATTTAATTAAATTAGGTTAACGATAAGAAAGGTTTATATTAAGTTATTAAAAACTATGCAAATGCAATAAAATAAATTGCAATATTAGTTCATGTTGCAACATCTTGCAAGTTGTCCTAATCTGGTCATTTTTATAAAAATATAGATAACCATATAATTTAACAAACTTAAAAGGCTAAACAAAAACTTGTTAGCTTTTTACTTTTAATTATATTACTGTTTTAAAAAATGACATTGTCTAGTTATCTTGGTGTAATTTTATTAAGATAGCGGTCGTGGTATAGGAGTACCGTCAGAAAATTTTATATTTTTGGGTACCGAAAAAGACATTCTATACGTTTACGCTTAAAATTTAAAGTTAATTTATTACCTGGGATTTAAGATAAATTTAATTTAAAATTAAATATTTGACATTTATGATTTACTTTCTTTGTAGTTCTGTATCTGTTTCTTTGTTAAAAAAAGGGACTGTCAGATATGTAAAAGAACTTTCTACTACTTTTAATGGATTTGTTTAGAGAAAAAAATGTGACCAATTTAATATTATTAAAAATCGGTTTAATTGTTAACTTGGCAACGTTGCGTTGTAAGCGAATACAGATATTATTTACGCAGTAAATTCAAATAAATAAAAATAAAAGTAATAAATACTGTGTAATTATGAATCGATCTACCTATACTCTACACTGCACAATGATTAAGTCTCCAATAAATCGATTGCTGGTGCATAAGAGATGCGACGGTGCCAGATCAAAACTAACAAAAATATGAGATATTATTCGTGATGAATAACCTCCCAACTAATATAGTCTGTCATGAAAATGATTGGTTAATCAGACAAATAATAAAATTGTTGGTTAGTTCTAGTTAGCTATAGTAAGGCATCAACACTTAATTAGTTGCGCGGTGTATTTTGTACACCATTCTTAAAAAAGACATCACCATTTGCTTTAAAAACCAATTTCTTTAATTTCAAATCCATGTATCTTAGCAAAAGAATGTCGTTAATGTGCTGTGGCGGTCTTATTTGAAAATAGTATTTAATTTTAACAATATCCATATTTGTTTGTAAACGGTGTTTAAAATACACCGCGCAACTAGTATTATTGTAAGTATCCGCTTCTAATTTATACACTTTATATGTGTCCCAAATCCGACCTCCCTTGGAATATTGTTCTCATATCTGGGGTATGGCGTCCCCCACAACCCTAAGCATTCTTGATTCTATTCAAAGAAGAGCTATTCGTCTCATTAATGATCCTTCACTTACAGAAAGGCTTCCCTATCTTGCACATCGTCGGGCTGTGGGGGATTTATCGCTTTTTTATAGGTACTTCCATGGCTTCTGCTCTGAAGAATTGTCTAGTATAGTTCCTCCACTTACGGTTCCCAATAGAGAAATTCGTGGGTCCGCGCGTATGCATCCCTATACGGTCCAACTGGACAGGCCCCGAACTTCCCACTTTGTTCGTTCTTTTATCCCTAGAGTTTCTAGGTTGTGGAACCTGCTGCCCGCGGAGGTATTTCCTTCCCCCAAATCTTCAAGTATTTAAGTCCCGTGTCAACAAACTCCCTCTTACCTCACTGAAGACACCCACGGTACGTTAGTATTTAGGCTTTTAGCCTTCGTGGTTTGTCCAAAGATAAAAAAAAAATATCTGACGCAGAATTTTACCTATTTTTTACTTTCTTCTATAAAATTGAAGTAGTTAAGTAGTTAAAATGTATACAAATACATATTTAACTTTGCCTTCCAGGAACCAAAGACCGGTAAAAATTCTCAAAAAGTTCACCTACGTTGTCTACCAAATTATTTTGATTTGTTTTTATAAAAAAAATCTTTTATAAACTAAAAATATTAATTAACAGGATAAAAATTTTAATAAAAAAATATTTAGTATTAATCACGTTACTTGTTGCACATATTTGCAAAAAGAAACTTTAAAACTCCTAACTTTTTATTGGTGTATTAAATACACCGCGCGACCAATTATGGGTTAAATAAACTCAATAAAGTAAGAAGCACCAACTACAAATTTAAAAATAAAATAAACAGGATGTCCCAAACTAAATAGCTACGCCCCTATACAAGATACAGAAATAAACTTATTTTTTTTTAACTTAGATACACCCTTTAACTTAGAGTTCCAGGTAATATACAAGATGTCTTAAAAACAGACAGTTTGTTGTCAAGAAGGTTTTTTATTTTTTAGCTTTTCGTACAATAAAATCGTTTTACCTATTTTTCTTTTTTTTAATAATTTATTAAAAATATTGCAAGTGTTTTTTATTATTGTGTTTTGAGTATTTTAAAAATAATTTTCCACTTTTAAATTTGATGTGGAATAAAAGCGTGTGTGTTAGTATTTTTAAACTAAAGGTATTTAGTCAACCAGTTACCTCATAAAACCTATTTACCTTATTGGATTTCTCTGATTGATCGGCTGTTTTCATCATAAATCCCCAAAATACGTAGGCATTGTTAATACTGTTCCGTTTTGTGTTTGTATCCAGTCGGCAAATGTCTGGTATTAGCGCATTACGTTTGACAGATGGCTAACATTATGCAGTTCTTCTTGCTACATCGTTCACATACCCAATTAGTGTAAATTTGCAAAATAATCTTATTTTGGTAATAGCAGACTTTGGCGTGTTTAATTAATTATTTAAATCTATAGTCTTAACCTTCGATTTAGAAGTCGATACATTACAATAATTTTTATTTGGTCGTTTTGGTTATTTAAACTACTAGGAAAACAATCTTTGCAATACTTTTATAAAAATTGGTATTAAAGTAACATTCTAAAAATTTTACCTAACCTAGCAACAACACATCCAAAACCACTTCTTAATTCTTTATTGTGTGCCTTTAATAATTTTTTTTTGTTTCTTAATTTTTTAACAATTTATAATAATTTATTTTCTCGGCATTAAGTAAACAGCAAGATATTAATAAATAGAAGTAGTGGATTTGTAAAATACAATATTATAAGAAATAGGTTTAAAAATGTAAAATTCAAATACCTATCGTGTACCGCAAGAAAATGCACAGTTTAAATAAAGATTACTTAAAAGCAGACGGCAAGGGTGTGGGGTTCTCAAATTAAACAGAGGTTTCGCGTATAGTTAGCACTCAGTAAGTGTATTCATATACTCAAACCCTAGAGCGCACGACTTAGCCATTGCCGAGAAAGTAATTCCTAAAGTTTGATATTTTTTTGTATTAAAATTTAATAAATCATTTTAAACAATTTCTTTTAAACTTTTATACATTATTAAGTCGCGAAATGAAAATATAAAATTCTCATGTGGTTGGAATTAAATAAAATTTAATATATCAAAAATAATACGAAAAATTTATAAATTACAAAATTCCATTTGATGTTCATTTGTTTAACCTGATCGTTTTTTCACCGTGTTAATGATAAATAACATCTAGCTTTATGTATTTCTAAAGATTATTGATTAAAAAATTGCTAGTGCTATAAACATTTTATTATACATATTCATTGTATTTAATATTATATTATTTTATAAAAAATATGTAAAAAAACTGTGGCTTTTGTATTTATTCTATTTACATTTTTCCTTCTTTAGGTTCGTATTGTTAAAAAGTCAAAAATTATTTAACTTGCCATTTAATAATGTATCAAAGTCTAAAAAATATTTATAACGATTTATTGAATTTTAGTTTAAAGAAAAAAAATCAAACTTAAGGATTTTTTTCACGGCAATGGATAAGTAGTGCGCTCTAGGGTTTAAGTATATGAATACACTTACTAAGTTACTATATATACTAAATTTTTATAGAGATAAAAATATATATTTTATTTTTATATTTAAAACAAAAAGAATATAATTTTTTTAACCACTAAGAAAGTTAAATTGCACAATTTTACAAATGTATATAATAGCAGACCAGGTAGATTTTAATTTAAAATTATTTTTTTCCCATAATAATTTAAATTTAATTTGGGTATTTTAAATTGGTAGGTCTATAAAATCTTACACAAAAAAACTTTTAAATAAAACAAGCTATCTGTTTTAGGTATTTTTTTACAAGATAACTTGCTTTAGTTTTTCTGAATATAGTTAAAAAGAATGATAGAGTAAATAATTTAAATTCCTTTGGCTACCTTTAAAAAGTGTAAAAATGTTTAAAAATTGTTGTTATAAAAGTACCAATCCTGTGTTATTATTATATTACCTTTTTAAAATAAAAATAAAAACATTATTTTTCGTCACCTTTGTACCGCGATATGTCCCTAACTCCATTATTTTAAACAAAAAAATTACATTTTTAGATCAACTGCATTTGTTTTAATATACACTGTGTAGACAACACCGGTCGACCTTAAACACAACCAAGAAAAATATATTTTGTGTTTTTATTCTGAAGCTCAAAATTCTGATTCTATACATTAAAAAACATTTAAATTTTCATGTCTGGTTCTTTAAACATGCTTTTGTCTGATTCACGTCAATACGTATATTCAATACGTGACGGCTCATAGGAACACAAACGGAATATGAAACGCCATTGCTTTTTAGAACAAAAAAATATATTAAATTATAACTTATTTTGAAAAAAATTGACCTCCTGACTTCTTTCTTCCGGTGCATATATAAGGTACCAGCATAATATACTAGTTTAAAATAATTTTGCTTTACCAGATTGGAGAAAAAAATGTGAAAAGGTCAACTTTATTAGAAAACAAATAAAAATTTAAAAAATAGTTAAAGAAAAAAGACCCTACAATATATATATTTTTTAAATCTCCAGTATCCATCCGCAACTTAAAAAAATAATTAAACATCTTTTACATTAAAAAATGCTTATTGGTGCTTAGTAGATGCATGTCAAATTTCATGAAAATCCATTAGTAAGGAGATGGGATGGGTGAACGTTGCTTTTAATTCCGATATTAAACTACTGTTTATGTTTGGAAGAAGATATTAAAATATACTGTAACATGCTTTAAAAATAGTGTTTAGTTTATTTTATAGTTTATTTGTTTTCTGAAAGTTTATTTTATTTAATTGTAAAAAGTAAAAATAATTCAATTTAGTTTATTAATTAATTTAAATAAAACACATATTTTTAAAGCCTCTAACAATATTTTTTTCTTGATTTTAATTGTGCTTTTTTACCAAGTTCTTATACTTAAATCAATTTTTATTTTGGCACCATTTTATAATTTTAAAAATAATATTTTTAATTAAAGGATGTTTTTAAATATAACTCATACATTTTACAGATTATTATTTAAATAATTGTTTAGGCAAAGGTTTTAACGTTTAAGAATGCCTAAAAATAAAATAAAAACTTTTCGTTTCGGTATAAAATTAGAAAATTATTGTTAAGTAACAGCAAAGATGTAATTTCATTTGCCTAAAAATAAAAATTGCACAAAAGTTAGTGTCGTCTTAACGAGTGATATTTTTGTCAGAAATATTTGTACCCACAGGGAAATTATAACAATATGCAGTAAGAAGTTTTTAAAATATTACCAAAAAAATATATTTTTATTATCCTTTTCTTGAAGATTAAGGTGTATATATAGTTATTGGCTTTACTTTACTTACTTTAAGAATATAAGACTCAACATTCTGTATATTAATAAAACATTATTTGAAACAGACATCCAAAAATAATAAAAGAACATAATATTTAAAAATATAAATGCTTATATTATGACTTTCAATAAAAGTCCAAATAAAAGCTAAGAATCTACCAAGAAATCCACTTAAATTTTACTGCAAAGTCACGTATATATATGAGGATTGAAAATGCCTATAGTCGAAAATTACGTGCTTGTCCTTTATCCTTCATTGCTCACGTATTACTCCATTAATCGGTTTTTCGATTTTGTGTTGTAATAAAACTATTATTCAAAAAAAAAAAAAATATGGAAATTCTCTTTACCAAACCAAGAAGAAAAAAGATAATAATAAAGTACTGCATTTATAGATAAAATATGAAGGCCACACGTAAATAATGATGAATGTCCCAAATAGTATATTTCCTAACTAGTTGTTGGTCAAACAGTCAAGTGCGGAAAAGGCACTTTTGGGACGTGTTAGGAACGCTGTTTTTCTACGAGCGTAAGGAAAACATGAAAACTAAAATTTTACTTTTTTTATTTTAACACAATGCTACCTATTATCTTACCTTACCATAGCAAAATTTCCTTTTAAATATGAAGTACATGAAAATCCTTCATTGCGAATCACTAATATATGGTTAAACATTTTTGTAATTTTCCGCACTTGTGCGGAAAAGTAGTGAGACATAGTGTACTTTTCCGCACAAGTGCGGAAAAGTGTCACTTTCCAAACTAAATTGCGTGTGGAAAAGTGCTGCTTTCCACACGCTAGTAGAAAAAAACACTTTTAAAAAACTAAGCCGACTTCAAAAAATAAGTTTAACCTACTAAAAGGTTAAAAAATTAATTAAAAAAAAATTAAGTCGGGTAATAACATATGGTTTTAAAGTATTAAAAGCTTTTGACTAATTAGCTACTATCATTTATTAGTTTGGATCATATGTTAGACTTAAAATCAGTAGTATAAAAGCCAGTCGGTCGTCAGTTCTGTCTCATTTTCAATTATTTTCCTTTTTGTTGCTCGTTTAGATAAAAATAGTTGATTCCGTCTTTATTTGTATGACGCTTGTAACTTTTTTGTAACTGGTTTTTGTCTATTACCTGACTTTTAACTTTTTAGTGAGTTTTTTTGGTCGGTTTAATTTTTTTAAAAGTGGTACTATTTTGCTCTTTTTACTTTTTGCTTTCTAATTTATTATTATTACTAATAAATCGCTAAACATACACCAAAAAACACTACCAGTACCTCTTTCAGTTTGTTAAAAGGGTAAATTTTACCTTAAGGTTTGTCGATTTTAAAAGCACCCCTGATATCAAAGCATATACCAGTGTAGAGGCAGCTTTGCCACACGAGCAACGTACGGCATAGAGAAAACAATAAGTCTCAAACATTTCTTTTTCGCGATTTTTACTAGGTTTTTCTATGGGACCACCGCAAAAGTGTACTTTTTCAAATAAAAAAATCGGTTCACAATTTATTGACGGAGTAATCGCGTAACATACACAAAAAAATCTGTAAAAAATTAGAAATATTCAGAAGGGTAATTTAACACTAAATATTGAACTGTAAGAAAGTAATATTATGTACCTAATATAATAGCCATAAGTAAATAATATTTGTTTTTTTTTGTTACCATTTATTGTGTTACCATTTTATTGTAAAGATGTTGTAAATATTTTTTGATAATTTTGATCTAGATACTTGTTTTTATCAGCCGATTAACCGTGTTGCAACATTGTGTCTCTTAGGCCGTGTTTCGACGGGTCACATTTTGAAGTTGATATGGGCCACAAAAAGTGGTTCGACAATAGCCATACCGACGACAAATTAATTTTAACATTGTTGGAAACGATTGGTGGCCCATATCAACTTCAAAAGTGGACCATGTCAACACAACCTTAATTTTAACTCCTAACCACGTGTAACTAAAAACTTTGCAACTGTTGATCATTAAATAATTGGACCCTCATCGTTCTTTCAAGTAATATATGTTTTTTTTCTAAATGATATTTTTTAACGCTTTTCCACACACAAATCTTATTAATATTCCCGTTAATTTCTTTACTAAAATATGCATCAACTTAAGAGATATAATATACTACAATAATTATAGAATAAAAAAACACGCTTTTAAAGCACATTGAACTAAAAGTAAAAATAATTTTTAAAATAATCCTAATATAATAATGAACGAAAAATACAAATATTTATGTAAAAAGCATTGGGCGCTTGATAGACGTAAAGTATAGTACAAAGTGCTCAAGCTTTTTACAAAAACACTAGTATTTTTCGTTTATTATTATTTTAAGATTAATTTAAAAATTATTTTTTAATAATTAGTTGCAATTGTGTTTTAATTACGATTTTCAAATTCTTTAAGCCAAAATACATACTTTTTTAAAATCATAAAAAATTTAAAATTTTAGGTTTTTGTTGGTTAATGCGTTACAATAGTTATTTTCCTATAAAGTGCGCAAAGTGATACTTTTCCGCTTTGCGTCGTTCGGGCAACGGCAGTCGCGTGCGGAAATGTAACTTTGCGCAAGCGTTAGGAACAATTTTTATTCTACGAGCGTCAGATAATGCCAATATTAAAGCAATGATTATTTTTTAAATTATGTCTAATCTGAAAGAACTACTACAACATATTTATAAATGGGAATTATTTGTTGATAACATTTACAACAAAAGAACAGTTATTAGCATATTGTAAATTAATTGCAGAACCTGTAATTTCATTTAGCGGGTGGCTTATGGAAGCGCTTATTGTACGGCTTGATGAAGGTTGACTTAGCTCAGGAGGGGAGTTGTTCATGGTCAATATTTTATTCGACATATCCTTTTTCTGATTTGTGGATTCATCAATGTAGCTCTCAGCTACAGCCGTTGATTTTCAGCCCCCAAGTCGCTTGACATTGGAAATTCCTTCTCCAGAATCCGCTAATATAGTATAGTATCTTCTCATTTTGAATAATTATTTTTATCGGATGTTTATTTATTTAAAAAAGATACTATGACGCCTCTTTATTAAAAATGCTTGTTTGTATTGAAATTTATTTGTATAATTGCTTGTTCATATGGAAACGAAGAAAAATCTGACGTGTTAAAATCACCAAGATTACATATTGTTGCTTGACTTGTCATAATCATTTATTATTATTATACAGGGTAATCGAAAAATGTTTTTATATGTGTTCAAGTTTAAATAATAAAAATTACAAAGTAACAAACAAAAAAAAAAGAATAAACTAAAACTTGCAATGGCTTCGTATATTGCATGAAATAGCCTACAATTACTAAAATACATATAAATCTTGCTTATTTGTAAGATTTTAGAGTAGTTTTACCTTTCCGCGCGGCGTGCGGAAAAGTGAACTTTGCGCACTCAAATGCGTGTGGAAGAGTGGACTTCTCCGCACGCTCGTAGGAAAAGATATTTTAAGATATCGTGTCCAATTCCAATATGGCATCGACGGGTACCTCACGCATACCTGATTAGTTCTTCCAAATATTATGTCAACTAGAACTACCCTTTTAACACCTGGTGCACCAAAAATTTATCTTGACATCTATTTTTCGATTGTGTCCCTGAAACCATCGGAGGTAGCGTTCAGGACAAGGTTGCGTTGCACCAGGTGTTAAGGAAGTCGTTCTTGGTATTAAATTTGGATTCCTTTTAGGGGGATATTCTTGTATATTCTTGAATACCTAAGCTATCGAATTACAATTACATGTTTTTTTTTTACATTTTTGGACCAAAAAAAACTCCCTAATAAGTTCAAACCTTTCTTTAATATTTATACAATTCATTAAAAAAAAAAAACAACAAATTTGCTTATAATTTTATATATTCAAATATTATTGCTTAATATTCCACTCTCAGGATTTGATATCCAAAACTCTATGAATATTTATATGACATTTATCTCGCGTAACTCTGAGCTTAACCAGTTTTTCAGAACTTGCAATATTTATATTCGAAAAGCACAGCCCTGAAATTGACATGTAATGCCCATTTATAATTTATCTGCCAATTAGAGCCACCCCAACACTAAATTGCTTTTTTCCTAACATTAAAATTTTGTTTTATTTGGGTAGTAATATGGACCAACAAATTTAGTGTGGCCTTTTTTAAAGTTCAATTATTAAGTTAAATATGATAAAGAAAAATACCATAATATTATAAGTGTTCCTAAAACCATTAATATTTTAATACATAATAACAATAACACAATTAATAAAAGCATCACATATAAGTTTGGATGTATGAAATTTTGTAATGCAAACAATTAAATTTAAGTGTGTTTTTTTAAATATGGTAATAAATTGTTAAAAAGAACTTACAAATATTTTTACGCAGAAATTGTCGGTTTTTCTAAAACAACTGAAAAACAGAATATTAGGCAAAAATTATTTTAGCCAATATTTTATTTTACAAATATTTGACTGGACTAATATACATCCTTATCGAAAACACTTCTGTCCTTTTATATGTTACGACAGTTTTGGAGTTTTTATTTTTATCCTTTAGCTCCATATAAAAAGTGATGAAAGACTGGTCGAGCGTAAGGCTACCGTAAATGATGCGAATTTTTTGACGCGTATACTCGTCATACTTGGGTTTATTTTAAATGCAAATCTTCGATTGTGTGGAAATTAGTGTTTTTATATACTCCGTTAGGTTGCAACAAAGTTAATCCATTAGCACCCAGGACAATTTTTTGTTTTTCTTGTTAGCTATTTTTGTACAGCATAATTGATACCGACCCTGCTTTAATTATAAAAAAAACAAATTTACATAATATTATATAGTCGAGGCACTGAAGCACGGCAGCGGCAAATGTTTTAAATTTTTTAGGACAGAACGGATGAAAATGCGATTTTTGTGATAACCCTCCGAACACTTGGAGCTCAGAGACGCCGATGAATATCATTTCGGTGGGACTCTTTTAAAAATTTATGTGGAAAAGCAGAAAAACTAGGCCTTCGGAAGTTTTTGGGTAGCTGAATTCTAATATGGCATCGACGAGCACCTCACGGATACCTGATTAGTTCTTCGAAATTTCATGTCAACTAGAACTACCCTCTTAACACCTGGTGCACCAAAAATTTATCTTGACATCTATTTTGCGATCGGAGGTAGCGTTCCGGACAAGGTTGCATTCCACCAGGTGCTAAGGGAGCTTGCTTTTTTCCTAACATTAAAATTTTGTTTTATTTGGGTACTAATATGGACCGACAAATTTAGTGTGACCTCTTTTAAAGTTTAATTAATTATTTAAATATGTTAAAGAAAAATACCATAATATTATAAGTGTTCCCAAAACCATTAATATTTTAATACATAATAACAATAACACAATTATTAATAAAAGCATCACATATAAGTTTGGATGTATGAGGTTTTGTAATGCAAACAATTAAATTTAATTGTTTTGTTATAAATATGTTAATAAATTGTTAAAAAGAACTTACAAATATTTTTACGCATAAATTGCCGGTTTTTCTAAAACAACTGAAAAACAAAATATTACGCAAAAATTATTATAGCCAATATTTTATTTTACAAATATTTAACTGGACTAATATACATCCTTATCGAAAACACTTCTGTCCTTTTATATGTTACGACAGTTTTGGAGTTTTTATCTTTATCCTTTAGCTCCATATAAAAAGTGATGAAAGACTGTTCGGGCGTAAGGCTACCGTAAATGATGCGAATTTTTTTGCCGCGTATGCTCTGGATAAGACACTGTGTCATACTCGGGTTTATTTTACATGCAAATCTTCGATTGTGTGGAAATTAGTGTTTTTATATACTCCGTTAGGTTGCAACGAAGTTAATCCATTAGCGCCCAGGACTATTTTTGTTTTTCTTGTTAGCTATTTTTGTACAGCACAATTAATACCGACCCTCCTTAAATTATATAAAAAACAAATTTACATAATATTATATAGTCGAGGCACTGAAGCACGGCAGCGGCAAATGCTTTAAATTTTTAGGACAGAACGGATGAAAATGTGATTTTTGCACTCGCTTCAAAAATTTTTGTAATATTTGTCCCTTATCTGTACTTTATACAAATCGAAAGTTGCATTACTGTGACAAAAATGTATTTAGGAAATGATTTTCTTGAGACTCTCTTAGAAAAATTTAATAACTTTGGAAATAAGAGTCAGAAATGGCCCAAGTTGAATATTCGGGGGGTTATGAGGTCGCTGATCCTGTTTGTGATGACCCTCCGGACACTTGGTGCTCAGAAACGCCGATGAATATCATTTCGGTGGGACTCCTTCAAAAATGTATGTGGGAAAGCAGAAAAACTAGGCCTTCGGAAGTTTTTGGGTAGCTGAATTCTAATATGGCATCGACAAGCACCTCACGGATACCTGATTAGTTCTTCGAAATTTCATGTCAACCAGAACTACCCTCTTAACACCTGATGCACCAAAAATTTATCTTGGCATCTATTTTTGCAATTGTGTCTCTACAACCATCGGAAGTAGCGTTCCGGACAAGGTTGCATTGCACCAGGTGTTAAGGGAGTCGTTCTTGGTATTAAATTTGGATTTAGTGCCTCAAAATACCCCCTACACGATTTTAGTTCCGCCTTTTTCGATTCTGTCAGGAAAAGCAACGGAGATGACCTTTAGGGCTAGATCCAGGTGCACCAAGTGTTTGGAGGGTCATTTTTAAGATAATATAGGATTAAGTACTTTGTAAACGGTTTTTGTAATACTATAAAATTTAATTTTTCGGCACTGATGGTAAAACTTGTTTTATTTAATAACATAGCGGAGATTGTTCAACAGAACCATTACCAATATGGCGAAATGATGTGATTCCTTTATGAACGAACTCTAGGTAATTTAAAGGATATATTCTAATCTAGAGACCCAAATTTCGAGCATTTTTTGTCAATAAATAAAAAAAAATATTTGATTTTTACTATCCATTTTTTTCATAATTTTTTTTGTAAGATATAAAGAATACACAAAAAACGCCATGTCCTGGTTGCCACCATTTCTACACTCATGATGACTTAAAAAATAAAAAATAGACTGATTCTTATATAAGACGAATGCTGTTATGGCCTTAACTACGGAAAATATTTTTATTTTTATAAAATAGCGGCTTTTCAAAAATAAGATCGTTTTTTACTACTTTTTCAGCTTTATTGAAATTTTAAAAGAAAATCAAATTTAAAATATTTAGTTTTTATGGTTTTAGGCAATTAAAAGATATTTTAGAGAATATTTATGCCAAATTATAAGATATTCAGTTTATTAGAACTTGAGATATCGTGGAAACCGTATCAAAAAAGTAGTTTCGAGAAATACGGGGTTTAGAATTTTACGTTAAGTTTCAGGCAGCGTAACTGATACCATGGTACATATACCATATGTATGTTTTCCAAATCAGCCATCCTATCTTCCCACATAATGTGGTATACTAGAAGTATCATGGAAATAAGAAGAGAAAGTTATACCTGGTAGCCCGCCCTCCAATCGCCTATTGTTAGAGTCGTCCCCTTAAACCGGTCTAGTTGCCACGTCACCCAGAGTTTCTTTATGAGAAGGGGTTTAGACATAAGCAAGACCGGTGATAGCTTTTGTCAGGGACGTGAGGGTGTGAGAATTACGATTTCGGTTGGCAGTTCTGTTCAAAGTTGGTAGCATTATCAGCTGATGACAGAGTCGTGCCTTGTCGAAGCTTTGTTTGGTAAAAACTGTGGAAATTTGCCATTTTCATTTTGGTTGAATATTTTGCAAGGATTTCCAGTTGTTAATGTTTTTGGCTAGTTTAGAGAATTCACATATTATTGGTTCGGACTCGTTTTATTTTAGAGATTTTAATAGTGTTTAGTCGAATAGTTTTCAGTCATTCGTGTTTTTATATACATATGATACAGATGAGTGTCCGCTAATTAATGGTACACAGAAAAACCACAGATTTCTTATGCGAAAATACCCATTTAGGATTTAAACAGACATACCTATATTCAAAAGTTAATGATAAGGAAGATACGGGGTGTTAAAGAGATATAAATATTTTTTATTCATGCATTTCGATAATTTTTGATATGTTTTAAACATTTTAATAAAACTCGGTATCCAGGAGTTTTTAGATATTAGCTATTTATATCTGCGCAGTTGTAATTAGAGCTAATACGATGTTATTGAAGGTACATACATACTTTCGGGTGCACTGAACAACTAAAACGTGAATACCTTAAAAACGGTTGTCAAGACCGATTCTTACTAAGTATACCTTTTTTGTGCAGAAAGCATAGAGAAGCTTACTAGTTTACATACATACAGAGTAGTAACAAAAAATTGGGTAGTTTTAGAGAATTTTAAATAGTGTACCCATCGCCCTCTAGTCTACACACAAAAATTATTATTCGATCTGAAAAGCTAATGTTTAAAAACCCCTAGATACCGTTTTATTAAGATATTTAAAAAGGGGGAACAATTATCGAAATAAATTTACTTTTCTTTTTACTATGACACCCCCGTATCTTCCTTATTATAAACTTTTGGATATTAGGTATGTTTGGTTAAATCTTAATATTTGGCATAAGGAATCTGTGGTTTTTCTGTGTACCATTCATTAGCGGACACACTGTATACAAAGTTTTTAAAATGGTTTTTGACTTACGGAACCATGGAAAATGTTTTGCTCTGCCAGGTACCTCATCGTCCTGTCGTCGCTTTGATAATTTTTAATTTTCAATATTTATACCACATTTATGTTTTTGTTTTAAGTTATGCCTATTAAAATAATCCAATAAATTTTGTTTACAACATACAGTTCTTTTTGTTTTCTCCTAAATTCTACGCCACTGATCTGCCTAAAATCAAACATGGCCGGAAATTGCCCGACTTGACGTCACAGTCGCGCTAGCCAATATGGCGAATGTCGAGACCTTATCTCATCAATTGACTTTGACCGTCACCAAAACGGCTGTATCCTAAAAAATATTTCGAAATTTAAAAATCCTTATAGGAAAAAATTCTTAAGTACCTAATTTATCGAATAATATAAAAACATGTTTTTTTTATTTTTAAATTTCTAGAGTAGAGTACCCCTTAATATGTACTTTCTCTCTCTAAAAATGTGATCTAAGTTAATGTAAGTAGTTAAATGCACATTACAGATTAATAAGTAACCTTAAAAAATCTATCAACTGTCACACACAGCCCAAAAGCTAATTTATTCTGGTAGTCTAAAGTCGGCCTAAACAAATTTTAAACTTCAATTCCTCCTGATTAGTATACCGAAACGTGGACAGCTTAAGACAAGGGGGAAGGTTCGATTTTTTAACCTTAAGGCATTTTCAATCTCTCTACTTTTACGTGACTTCTTAACACCGGTATCTTGGTAATTTAAAAACAGGATTTATTAAGGTAAGTATTTATTTAAAAAATACCTGTTTTGAAAAGTAAGGGTACTGAAAAAACGCCTTTTAAATTTTGTTGATCTCAAGAGTTATATTGATAATTATTTTAAGGTCAAATTCACTATTTTAACATTCCGTTAATTGCGCCTTATTTAAGCAATCTTCAAAACGATGTCAAGTTGGCCCCTTTTTGGTTGGCAAGATGTCTTCCCTAGTATCTTTCTAGTTCAAAGCAGTAAGTTTCGTAACACATGAAACATACGAACGCCGTACGCCTAAAAATTACGGCGTAGGGCATTCGTAGCCTCAAGTAAAATGGGGCTAAGTCGTTCAGTACAGGGTGATCATTTTTAAGTCGGCACTATTGCTAACTTCTTTATTATAAGATACGAAGTCGGCTACATTAGCAATGTACTAGCATTTTTGCTGATTAACGTGCTGCCAACAAAAACAATTAAACATCTGGTTTTTGATTTATTGCAAAAAATATACTATTTATAAATGGAACACTCTATATGTTATATCACTATTTAAAAGATCTATCAAAGACCATTATAAAAAGTCCTTAAGTGTTATATCTAATTTTAAATAGTTTCGGAAATATGGCCAGCCTCGGGAATTTGGTAGTAACCTGGCATTTTTTAAATAAAACACCCTGTATATTACATTACCATTAAATAGATATTTTAGGGAGGTTTAGGAGCTTTATTATATTTAAGATGTCTATCTCTTATAGTTTTGAAAATATATGGCCATCAAAATCTGAAAAGTATGTTAACTTTTCATTATTTTTACAGCTCCAAGCATATTTCCAAAACTATAAGATATAAGCATATCAAATGTGGTATTTTCTTAAAGCTCTTTAAAATATCTAATTATTGGTTATGCAATATACAGGGTGTGCTATTTGAAAATGCCACTTTACTTTCAAACTCCCGAGGCTGGCCATATTTCCGAAACTATTTAAAACTAGATGTAACACATAGGGACATTTTTAAATGGTATTTAATAGGTCTTTTGAATAGTAATAATATTAACAGGGTGTTCCATTTAACAAAGTATATTTTTTTTTGTAATAAATCGAAAACCCGATGTTTAATTGTTTTTTTTTTTTTGGCAGCAAGTAATTTTTTCAGGTATTAAACAGGTATTGTATCTCATGATTACATCGCGAAATTTTTTAAATATTAATTTTTACCTGCTTTGATCTTCTTTTTTTTAAGTCTCTATATATATATATATATATATAATAAAAAAAAACGTTTTTTGACCTTCTTGTGAAATTATTTAAAATTATCCCATTACTTTTATGGGATCGGTCTATTAGGGTAAAAAGAAACCGACAATTTAAGCTGATTTTACTTCATTATATAAAATTTAGAGACCCATTATCGTATTTAAGCAATTAGGGTTAAGGTAAGGGCCTAACCGCAAAGTCTTACAGGGGTTAGTTGTTAGGGACCAATTATAAATGATTAATTTGATATTAATCATTTATAAAGCACGTTTTGTTTGATAAACTTGATTGCGGTAGTTGTACTTATTAAGGAGACATTTATTTGGTTATATCAGCCCGCTTTAAATTATAAGTAAGATACAGAGTGTCTACTGCTTAATGTTACACAAAAGAGCAACAGATTTCTTCTGCAAAAATATTAAGACTTGATCAAATAATCGTTGCCTCCTATTCAGATTTATTTTTAATTTTGAATAAAAAAAGTATGACGCTCATTTTTCTTATTTTAATTTAAAATTTCGGTAAAGCAGTTTGCATACTTTTAAACAAATTTATTTAAATCAGAGCAAATTAGTATTTTTTTCCATCTAACTGTAAGTTTGTTGCAAGGATATTTGAGGAGGTGGCGGTCAAAAAATTTTTTGTCACATCACAGAGTTTTTATACGATTTACCAGTTGTATATAAGAGTCGACTTTATTTCAACCAATAAATAACATTGGGCATTTTTAAATTAAACACAAAGAAAATATTTGAAATAACCTTTAAAATATTGCAAAAATTTTAATAAGTGATAATTTGTGATAAAACCCTTTTTAACCGCCGCCTTCTTATTTAACAGGGCCCTGGAAACAAATAGTATGCTTTTTAATAATAAATATAATAAATAAAAAAAAGTATATTAATTTCCTATTAACAATACCAAAATATTTATTTTAAATTCTTACTAAAGTGTAAAACAGGTACCCTAAAATTAAAAAAATAAAATTTAAAAAGACTTACACAGGAGGCCATGACTCTGTTGTAGGCATATCGTTTGTTTTTAAGTAACTTTTTTACTGGATATTATGTTATATTTTTTTAAATGGGAGTTTTACTCTTAAGCCGGTTTTAATATTTTTGTCTTACTCTGTATATTATTAAAAATTTATTAAAACCAATTACTGCCTAAACAATGATAGTATAAAAACGACAAAACAGTTTTTTAATTAAATAAGCTAAAAATATAGTTATGATCGAAGTAACAGCTTCTAATTTGTCTAATTTATTGTAAAATATATATATTCTTTTAAATTTGGAAAATAATAATCAAGGCATGCATATTATAAAATATTTCATTTAAAAAAACGTGTGTTTTTATAAAGTTAAAAAAATTTAAACCAATACAAAATTTTGTTCTTTACATAAAATAAAATATTAATTTATTTTCTTTAAAAAAAAATAGGATGGATTCTGGTGACTTTTACAACAGGTATTTTGTGATGTTTTTAATAAAAGGATGTTTAATCTAGCGCTAATAAAAAACAATGTTTTAAATACAAATATGTTTTTTAAGGATATACTTAAAGATGACTCTAATTTATACAGAGTATTTAAAAACAAATGCGGAATATTTCAAGAAACGTTTTCTTGTTTAAAGTAATGGTTAATTTGTCGTATAAATGTTGGATTGGGCCAAAAATAAACCATTAAGAATTTTAAAAAATATTCTTAAAATTTAAAAAGTTTTAAGCAAAGTCAAGTAAAGAACTATTACAAATGATAAAAAAAGGAATATTATAAGGGTTAATAATAATATTAAAAAGTCTATTCTCTCGACTAACATTTTTTAAAAAACAAACTTTTTTATGCTCAACTCGCAAATCATTGATTTTAAATTTTTAACCAACTGACCTTTTTAAAGAAAAAATTATTTTCTACAAAAAAGCATTCTTCGTAAATGGTCGTCAAATAAGCCATATTTTTAGTTTAGATTTTTGCTTCTACTGCAAATATTGATATTTAAATAAATTTAACTCATAAATTTAAAGGAAATTCAATGCACTTCAAAAAAATCTCTAAAATCTAACTAAATTTTTTGTAGCGCACCAAACCTTTTTTAAAAGTATGAGCTTAAATTAAATATCGTGCGCTAATTTTACCTTTAAATAAAAAATTGTGTTTAAAAAGAAGTAAGAATAAAGTGAAAATAGGGTTAGTTTAAATTTTTAGTTAAATTATGTACAGGTATCTCGAAAACGGAACCTTTTTAAATAAAATTAAAGTTATCACACCTTTGGAGATAATTATCTAAATTTAAAATATATAATATAAATAAAATAAATTAAATTGTAGAGGCCTTACTAACTTAATTTGAATCTACGCCAATTAGGCTAATTGGATTTTATAATTAAAAATGTATTAAAAATAAAGTTACTGAGAAATAAAATTAAATTAGTTTGTCTGTTACATAACCGAAGCAACTGTAAATTCTGTTGATGAGTAAATAAAGTTAACGTATATTGCAGCACAGATTGGAATATAAATTATAAATGGGTTTCAACTCACAATTCCGAATGTAGTATTAAAACGGAAAAAATCAGCTTTTTTAAACCTAATAAGCTAAAAATACTGTTAAAATTGATGTAAAAATTTCTATTTTGTGTAATTTACTGTAAAATTTATTTAAATAAAATTTAGAAAATAATAAACATGACATGCATGGCAGGCAAAAAGAAATATTATAAAACTTAGAGCCCCTTATTTTTGATGCTAAACTTTAAAATCATTGATCTATTAATTTTTTACCAAGTCACCTTTTAAAGAAAAATTTAAATCCTTGCAAAGAAAGGCTTTTTTCCCTAATTGTCGTCAAATACCGTTTTTATTTTAGTTTGGATTTTTCTAACTACTTACTACACATTATTATATTTAAATAAATTAAATTTTTAACTTTTTGACGCACTTTACAATAAGGTCTCCCAACATTTTTTAATAAATTTACTTTTTAAAAAGTCGTTCGACGTTAGAGTTGAATCCAAAAGTAGCTTTAACACCAAATAACTTTTGGAAAAGTATTTTTTTTATATTAGGAAACCAATTTTGTAGCTAATTATAGTAATTAAGTAAAATATTTCAGACCAAGAATGAGCTAGTTTTGCTAAAAATCGTAGATTGTACTTAAAAACTTTTAGTGGAGAAAATAGATTTTTGATATTAATATTAATAATAGGGGTTCTAACTGTCAAAATATTTTCATTTACTATCATAAATGATATTTTGTTTAAATAATTATTACTTTGTTTGGGATCTCGACATACTATTTGACACCCTCTGTTGAAACCAAAATTGTGGTTGATATTAATAACTACAATTATCCAAAAACTGTAAATATTTATTATAAATGCGTTTTCCAAAATGTTGACTTAAAAGACCTGTTTTATAATAAACGTGTTTTTCAGTTAAATAAATGTAAGAACTATGTATTTACCTTTCTAGGTCAGCGCGGTTGGGCCCTAACTTTTTCAATTACTGTAACTAAATATATTGTGTTAAAATTTTATAATGGTTGTTTTATTTAGGTTAGGATAACTGTAGTTTCACAAGTAATCTGGTAACATGCTGATAAAATTTCTAATTAAAAAAGTAAATATTTTCTGATTTATGTTTTTGGGATTTGTATACTAAATAGAGTGATTTACCAAATTTATTGTTTAGGAAAAGCCATTTATTTTTATCCTACATTTTTTGTTATAACTACAATCTTATCAAGGCAAAGATTAAGAAGGTAACAGGATAAACAAAAGAAAATATTAGGGTTTAAAAAATACAAATTAATTATTTTATTAGATGTATGTTTTTATATGGGTTAGTATTTTACCACAAGAGAAACATAAAGAAAAATTACACCTCAGAAGAACTTTATTTTTGGGATACAATATAAAGTAATATGATTACTTTACCAAATAATTAAATACATTTCTTGTTCAAAGTTTAACAGAAGAAAACGTATTGCAATTTAGTTTTTTTTAAGCTTCTCATACCAAATTCAGAATAAATCATTTTACTTTTTAAAATTACCTGTGCTTTTGTCCCAAAAGTCAGAACACATAAAAGTCTTTTAACTTGTTTTTTTATATATTAAATCTTTTAACATTAAACGTATTTGCATAAAAATTAATCTTTATTACAAAATAAAAAAATACCGTAGTCCACTAAGAAAATTTAAACTTTCTTAAGTTTCCTTTAAATCAGTTTCGTATAAAATTTATTTTAATTTTATTTTCTTACTTTTTGTTCGCAATAACTGCAATTTTGTAAATTCCATAGTTTTTCTTTTAACATTTTTTGAGCCTAGTTGATATTGCTACTACAAGCGGAAACTTTAAACCATCAAAATTTTTACTGTTGTTACTTTATGTTATTTAGTTTTAATAAACAAACCCTATAAAAAATGTCGTGTTAAGCGCAAACAGGCTTTTAAAGAAAATAAATTACTATTCTGAACACATATCGCTAACAAGCATTATGAGCTAGCATCAGCTATAATTAACATGCGAATTATTGTTACCATACATATTACATATAGACCCAAAGTTGCTAGCTGCTCATTTACTATTTCTGACATAATGTTTTAAAATAGGATTTTGTAAACCTATAAAAAACATATTGGTTTAAATATTATTTTTATTTTTTTCAATGAAGTAGATAATAAGTTAAAAAGGAAATAATATTATAAAAGTATTTTTTAACTACATACAGGGTGTTCCTGAATAAATGCGACAAATTTTGAAAGGTGATTTTTTATTAAAAAATCAAAAAAAAAAAAACTTTATATGAACATATGTCCTAAACGTCTTAACTTTTGAGATACGGGGTGTTAAAATTTTCAAAAAACCAAAACCTTTTAAAATACTTATTTTAGTAAAAACTGTTTTACTTGATAAAAACCTTATGAAAATAAGCCTTTATTGTATTTGTTACATAATTGCAAATAAAAATTTATAAAACCTAATTTTTAAAAGAAAAGATCCGGCAATGCGTCTTTTATGGTTTGAAAATATGTAATTAAGTAAATTTTATTTTTGTTTCTCTTAAACTCTACAAGATACGAAAAAAATTAGAAGACATAAAAGCAGTATTTTGACTTGCTTAATTTAAAGAAAGCACAAAAATTTTACACACATTTACACAATCAGTGGCCTCTCGAGACGCCACTGGACTTATTAAATGTATTTAGGTTAGTGATAAACTACCCCCACATATTACTAAATTAAACTAAAATTGGGTAAAGAATAATTTGGAGATATAAAAAAATAGATTTTTTTATCTGAAATTTTAACACCCTGTAGTTCAAAAACTAAGACGTTTAAGACATATGTTCATATAAAGTTTTTTATTTTTATTTTTTGATAAATAATCACCTTCTAAAATTTTGGAAACTTGTTTTGAAACACCCTGTATATACAGGATGATCGAGAACTATGGTG
>JACEGR010000830.1:0-213125 GCA_014170235.1 Listronotus bonariensis
ATAGTATAAATGAATAAACAATGATAAGCTCTAAAATTACATATATTATTATTTGCAACTATAATTGGTAAAATGGAAAATATTTATTTTATAGTAAAATTTTAAAGCTCGTGTCAAAGTTACAAATATTAATTTAAAAGGATATTATTTAACACAAACTTGGTGTGAAATTTTCTTACCGATTACCACACGTGCTTAAATTATTCCGGGAAATTTTTGTCGGCCACGAATATTTTAAGAAAATATTCGTGACCTTGAAAACATTTCCGTAAATAAATTTAGCACTAGTGGTATTACAAGTGAAAATTTATACTTTCCGACAACATACAGGCATGGGCGCCGCCTGGCTGAAATCCCGGGGCACGGCAGAATTTTTTTTATTGAAAATACCTTGACGTTAAAATCGCTTATTTTTATAGGCGCAATTAAGGGGGGCTAGGGGTGCTTAGCGCCTCAAAACGGCGATTAGCCCCTCCCCCAAATTATTGCACACTTAAAGTACTTAAATGTTTTTGGGCAAATATACTCTATAAACAAGGGCTTAAGCCCTCCCCGAAAACCAGTCGCTAGTTGCGCCACTGCTTATTTTCATTAATACAAAAATTATCTTATCTTACACAACCGTCTAAACATTCATCAGGGATATGGAAAATTCAAACCTGAGAACAACGGTAAAAATTTACCAGTAATGATATATAATATTACTTAATCTCAAAATTAAAGATAAAATAACCCTGAAAACAAAAATAAAAATCTTCTTCTATCCTGACCAAATTTATTTATTACATCTTTAATAAAAATTTCCTCTTGTGCTTCAATTCGTTGACTATGAACGCTTAAAAGGCATAGACGATCTTGCGACATTGTAGAACGCAATTAGGCTTTTACACGTCTAAGGGAACGACCAGACTAAAGAGCGCGCCAGCGACAAGCGAGCGAGCGAGTTTTAAAACCCAGCAGGCGGGCAAATTTAACATGAAGCCTTCGTATTCCGCAAAATCGCTCGCCCTCTTGTCGCACGCCCGCTCTTTAGTCTGGCCGTTCACTGTGTGCTGAATGAACGTTCCATTGTTGCCGTTGTTGAATTGCATGGGTAAAAACATTTTTAAAAGTTGTTTTCTGGTACGAATAAAAGAACATTTATTTAGCACATCTTTTGATTAATAATTACTTCTATGGGTTTAACGAGCATTCATTCGAAAAACTTTTTTTTATATTTAAAGTTTTACCTCTCTAACTACTTACTACGGATCACAAATCTCAAGGAAAGTACGCTACTAGCTAAAATAGCTATAATACAAGCTTCAAAAATACTAAATCACAAGGGGGCGGGGGCAAGCGCCTCCCCCTGTTCCCCTAGCCGGCGCCCATGCATACGGGGTGTTACGGAATTCATGCACCACATTTGGTTTTTTATTTGTCGAAAACAAGCCCTAGTTTCCTATATAAACATATGTCCGGAAACGCTTCGTTTTAGAGATACAGGGTGTTGAAATTCTAAGAAAAAAACATTTGTTATCATAATTTTTAAACCACTTTAGATACAACTGGTATTTGGTACATTGATTTTCAGCAGAAAAAGACATTCTTTTATTTGAAATGTTTTAAAAAATACCAGTGGCCAGCGTATCATATTTATATGGATTATCATTCAAGAAAAAAGTGGTACGCAACTGTTTTTTCCTAAAATAGCAGAAAAACATTATTCTATGTAAAATATTTAAAAAATACAAGTGGCCTGCGTATCATATTTGTATGGATTATCATTCAAGAAAAAATGGTTCGCCACTGCTTTTTTCTAAAATAAAAAATATTTTTAAAATCCGCATTGAATTTTGTACAAATTTGATTTCGTGACTTTTTCCGAACGATGCACCGTTTTTAATGAAAAATATAAAAACCATTTTGATGCATGACAAATTTGTTAATAAAAACTTTTCAAAAATAATTTAAAATTTTAGGTTTTTTATGTTTAAAATATTTGTCATAATTATTATGGTGAACTCGTTATACATCATAGTGATTTTTTTCTTTGGAAACGGTACATGGTTTAGGAAAATATCAAGAAATGAAATTTGTTGCAAATTGAATCCCTATTCCTAAAAATAATTTTTATTTTAGGAATAAGCAGTAGCGCATCATTTTTTACTTGATAAATATTCCATAACAATATGATACGGACGCCATTGGTAATTTTTAAAAACATTTTACATGAAAAAATGTTTTTTGCTGCTTTTAAGCAATTTACCCAATACCAATTGAATATTATATTAATACAATTTTTTTCTTAGAATTTCAAGTATCTAGTATCTCTAAAAGAATGCGTTTCCCGACATATGTTTATATAGGAAATTAAGGCTTATTTTCTACATTAAATAGGCAACTAAAATTTGGTGCAACAGTTACAGAACACCCTGTATATATTGTATACGTATTTTAAAGGTTAAAATAGACCTATTTGTATAAACATATCTCCTAAAATGCACCCTATTCGAGCTACAAGTACCGTAAACTTGATAAAATCTAAAAAACCAAATAACAACAATTACAATCACACCCCGTACAATTCTATTATTTGTAAAGTCATCAAAAAACACGTCATTTCTGTTTTTTGGGGAGACATATTTTCGTCAATATTTACTTGCTCAGGGTGACTCTTTGTTTGACCTCCGGACAGTGCGGACGTGCGTAGAGGACTACAAAGTTCTTCCCGGAGTGGCGGTTAGAGGTGCCGTACGGACGTTTTTACCTTTGGGATCAAGGAAAGATTGACGCTAAATTGACGGCATCTTTATTTTTTTTTTTTTTTTTTTCACCCTTTCGGGGTCATCCCACCCAGGTCCGACGACCGCCCCCTAGGTGGTGCACTGCAGACTGAAGGCTTATTGTACCTTGACCCCTACTCCTTCTCATTCACACACCATTCATGACGGCATCTTTCTTCTGGATCTAAGCGGCGTAAGCGAAGATTCCTCTAAGCTGATGGTATCCTGTTTGGTGGTGAACATGAGGTATTTCTCAAATGACGGGAAATAGATGGGCGTGCAGTCAGTAGTGAAAGTGAAGGTTATACGTAACACTAGTAGCAGGTCTTGGTTTGACAGCCGACCATTTATGCATTGCATCGATTGTTTAATTATTTTTGTTTTCTTTTTGAAATTTCTGGGAGCTACGAGCTCGATTATCTAGATTTTCCACCTACGAAGCCTTGGAGAGCATATTCCAAAAGGGGAAGAGTGGTGGATTGGACCTGAAGGGACCAAAGCCAAAAAACAAAATAGAATAGAATATAGAATACTTGCTCAGGGTTTTCCCCACCTACACAAACGTCAAAAGGTTTTAGATTCTCTCTTTAATAGTTTTTACTTTTTTAAATTCGGTTTAGGAGTTTTTGAGAAAATTCACCCCAAATATAGAATCATTAGCCAGTAATCCTTTAAATTTATTATTCTTTAAAATATCACAGTAAAATTTGGTACGCAAGTATATCACCTTCATTTGTATTGTTTTACGAATTTACATGTTTCTTATCATTCCCCTTTTTAAGTGGAAATAACTTCAACTTTTTTATTTAAAAAAAGACACCGGTATATTTTACTTATTTAAATGCGAAATAAGATTACGACTACAATGACAGCGCATTTGCTACTTTTTAAAATGTTACCTCCTAATATTACTTAATAATATAGAAATAATAAATAAATTGCTTTTTACTCACTATAAAAATTAATAATTTTAATAACGCATAATCCAATGATTTGCATCTAATTAATTTTAAAAAACGTTTCTTTGTTTATGTACAGAGTGGTGTCATTTTGTTTTCCGTACTGGATATTGCGAAAAGTAAAAGCAATTGTATTATCGAATTCCTGACGATGGTTATATTTTTAAAACTATGAGAAATTGGATACGTACACCAAAAATGTGTTTTTTTACAACATTTTATAAAATCTTTTTATTAGTGATTGATAATGGTGATTGATAAATTTACAGGTTATTCCATTTAAAAACCTAAATTTAAAATCTTTAACGAAAATAAGTATTCTTGACAAGCAGTCGAACTCATTCTACAAAAATTAAAGAAACTCCCTATGTTTGTAATTTCCTTGCACTGCAAGGTTGCATCAGACACGGTCCTATCCAGAAATGCAGATTTTCACACCAGCCTAAGGTTTTTCTTTCGGAGTTAATTGAGATCACCAACCGCAGACCGGTTTCGAACTATTAGCTTCTCATCAGTACGGTGTAGGCGAGAACTCCAAAGAAATCCCTTATGAAATCATAATGACGAATAAACATAGTAGCTTATTGTCCATCACGCCCTCTATCGACAGTGTGAAAAACTAAGCGAACTTAGGTGCGCGAAACCAATAAACTAAAATAGGTATTCTTGACAAGCAGTCAAAATAATTCTACAAAAATAAAAGTGTTAAAACTTCTTACATCTTGTAATTCTTTTGCACCGTACTGATGAGAACCAAATAGTTTAAAACCGGCCTGCGGATGGTAATCTTAATTGCTCGGAAGAAAAAACTTTGGGTAGTGTAAAAATCTGCAACTCCAGATCGGTCAGTGTTTGTCAGATGCAACCTTGCAGTGCAAGGAAATTATAAGCAGTAAGTAGTTTAAACTCTTTCAATTTTCTAGTTTAAAGTAAAGTTAATGAAAAAAATTAAGGTACGCCACTAAATTCTACAAAGAAATACCTTAAGTTTTGCAATTTACATTTTTTTCTTATAGCCAAATTCACAAAATTTGAAAAATACTCTGTGTCTCCAAAAGAAAATAGGTTAACCAGAGTGGCTTTCCAGTGACGCAAATAGAGCGCTCCCGAGTAGCTCAAGAGCATTTCGTTCTACTTTATGGCATTCCAGTGACGGAAAGTGTTATGCACCTAAGCTACTCCGTTTTTCGTTCCCCTTGCCCCTCATGCACCAACCCCTCTTTTGGTTTTTGTGCTTCAAACGTGTTTTCTTATGGTTAAAAATGGATTTTTAAAATTATTTATTAAAAATTGAATTAGATATTAAAAAGAGATTATTATTATAAAGCCTAGAAAGGTTAAAAACAACTAAATTTTAAAATTTCTTAAAGTATCTCTCTTTCTTTGTGTAAGGATGCGTTCCAGTGACTGACTTTTAGAGCAGTTCAAGAGCTTCAAGCCCTGGAGCGTGACGCACAAAATTTTTCGTCACTGGAAAGCTACCCAGTGACGCAAATAGAAGCGCTCCCGAGTAGCTCAGGAGCATTTCGTTCTACTTTATGGCGTTCCAGTGACGGAAAGTGTTATGCACCTGAGCTACTCCATTTTTCTTTCCCCTTGCCCCTCATGCACCAACCCCTCTTTTGGTTTTTATGCTTCAAACGTGTTTTTTATGTTTAAGGATGGAGTTTTTAAAATTATTTATTTAAAATGTAATTAGATATTAAAAAGAGATTATTAATATAAAGCCAAGAAAGGTTAAAAACAACTAAATTTTAAAATTTCTTAAAGTATCTCTCTTTCTTTGTGTAAGGATGCGTTCCAGTGACTGACTTTTTAGAGCAGTTCAAGAGCTTCAAGCCCTGGAGCGTGACGCACAAAATTTTTCGTCACTGGAAAGCTACCCAGTGACGCAAATAGAAGCGCTCCCGAGTAGCTCAGGAGCATTTCGTTCTACTTTATGGCGTTCCAGTGACGGAAAGTGTTATGCACCTGAGCTACTCCATTTTTCTTTCCCCTTGCCCCTCATGCACCAACCCCTCTTTTGGTTTTTATGCTTCAAACGTGTTTTTTTATGGTTAAGAATGGATTTTTTAAAATTATTTATTTAATATGTAATTAGATATTAAAAGAGATTATTAATATAAAGCCAAGAAAGGTTAAAGACAACTAAATTTTAAAATTTCTTAAAGTATCTCTCTTTCCTTGTCTAAGGATGCGTTCCAGTGAGACGCAGTTCAAGAGCTTCAAGCCCTAGAGCGTGACGCACAAAAATTTTCGTCACTGGAAAGCAACCCAGGACGTACTTCAACCTCTAAAACTGTTTCAAAAAATGCAACTAACATTGTGCCAATCAGATTTATTTCTTTTAGGTTCTATAATACCCTACATAAACACAAAAAGGCGCCACCCTGTACATAAAACCATGGTCTGATGTAGACCAAGAATACATATTTTGTATAGAGTTGGCGGTCCGAAAGGAAACATAATGTTTCTACTATGCAGTGCTATCTTAAGGGTGTAAACTACCCCAAAGAGCCGTTAGGTTTCTAACTAAAACTGATACGGTGAACCCAATTGGCAGTTACTTGGCAGCAACGCTGAAATAAGAGAAAAAGTTGCTGACCTTTTTAGTTTACATAAAGAAAATAGTATATTAAGCGCTAAGGGACTAAAGTGTAACTTTTATCCCGAGACGAAACGTTTGTACATACAATTCGTCGCGGAATTAAAGGACACTTTTGTCCAGAGGTTTATATATTATTTTTTGTATTTCCGTTTAACAAAAAAAATATAACATTAAAAAAAGGTAGGAGAATAAAACACTCTATCAAAAAACATAATATTAAAATAATGTCAGGTGGTAGACATTTTCGACTATTTTCGAAAAGTATGCGAAATATTTCGTTAACAAGGTATTTCGCACACTTGTTAAAGTTACTTTTACTTCAGTCCCCAAAACGAGGGACTAAAGTAACCGTTTTAGTCCCCAATGTGCAAAATAGTATATTATGCACTAAGCGACAAAGTGTAACTTTTTATCCCGAGGCGAAAAGTTTGTAGCTTTAACCAAAGGGGGAATACAGTTCGTTGAGGCATAAAAAGATACTTTAGTGTAAAGGTTTGTTTACTGTGTTTACTTTTTTCCTCTCCTGTAGTATTTCTTACAAGAAAATACTGCAGAAAAAAATCAATATAGTATGGCAATTTATTAAAAAAAATTTCAAAATAACGTCTAAAGGTAGACAATTTAAACTATTTTCGAAATGGTGCCATATATTTGGTTTCCAAGGTATTTATGGTGTAACAAAAGCACTTTTTACTATAGCTCCTGAAACGAGGGACCAAAGTAGCCACTTTAGTCCCTAAAGTGCCGGGAAACTATATTTTCTTGCACCTTAAAAGCTTTACTCCTTTCTTTATACGTAAAAGATGTAACATTGTTTAAAACGGCTGTCGAATATACACCCATCTATAAAAGAAATATTTCTAAAATGTGTTTACATTTCAGTTCTTTATAAAATTCAAAATTGTTTTAATTAGAAAAAATAATAGTAGGGGAGCCCAACAGGGGGATTTCGGAATTTACTAAAGCACTACAGATTAATATACCGCTGGATACCTTGTACCCGGTGGTTAGGTACCTCCACCAAATATGAGCCCCGTATACAGGGCCGATCGTAAAAAACAAAAATATATCCATTAAAAATGTTTAAGCGCATCAGATTAAGATAGGGTAAGTTAATTACATGCCTTACAGTGTATATTCCACTAATCTGACAATTTGAGGGTGACGTAAAGAAAACGGAAAGCTACAAAGTTATAAAAAATAACGTCATTTTGACATTCTTGACCGTGTTTTTTTTAATTTTGAAGAAAATAATTTTGGGATAGCTAATAATATATAATCCAAAACGCTCCAAACGATTTCCACAAGCCGAAATAATAATAGTATTTTTTGACAAATCTAAAAGTCTATAGCCGCTTCCCCCACCGATGAAATATTATACATTATATAACATTTTTTTCTTCTTATCATCTAAGCTTTGCAACCTAATAGCATTCTATGACGATCAAGTAAATCCCCATTTAGCATCGTGAGCTCCCATACTATAAGTGCCTTATCTTCTTACTGTAGCTATATACAAATGGTTCTAACAATTTTGCTTAAAATTCATATTCACAAATGGTTTCAATTTTAAGCGAAGAAACTCATTAAAATAAAAAAGTCAGAGAAGTCAGACTCATTTTAAAATATGCTTCGTAAAATATCCGAGAAAACCTCGGTTTTCCACACTGAGGGCGTTGAAAAACGAAATCGAACCGCTATTTTTTGCCCTTATGATATTGAAGTTTTCCCCGAAACCAGTGAAATGTTATACCCGGTACGCGTCCTGAATTTAAGATTAGAACGGGCGGGCTTTTAGACTTATTACATTTGCATAGCGGAAAATTTCTGGAAAAGCTGGACGAGTTTTCCGATTTGCTTTGAAGAGGCGCCAGCGACCAGATTGAGTAGTAAATTGGAGAAAATGTCTTTTCTTTGTTCACGAAAAATATCTAGAAAATTTGTACATTTAAAATATTTATTGGATTTAGAAACCATACAGGCCCACCATATTCGACACGGTCTGTAACTGTCTAACTATAGGGTTAAAAAAAAACTAAATTGGAGAACATATAGAGGTCGGATAAGGTCACCGTATAAAATTATTTTTATCTATACAAGGTATCTCAAAAAAGTGTGACGTATCAAAGTTATATTTTTAAATGTAACACCCTATATTTTATGACGGTTTTAGATTCTACGTAGAAAAATAGCTCATGTTTGTTAATAGTACGAAGACTCTAATGTTATTCGTTTTTGTGATATTTAATTTTTTTTTAATGCAGAGGAACAATTAATTTAATTTTCTTTTAACACTAATATTGCTTTAAACTTCAGAATTGGTAACAAGGTTAGGGCCATGTCATACGTAAGTCTTATAGTGATTTTTTTTGTACGTCAAAATATGTCATTTAAAGCAGTAGCTAAAAATAAAGAAATATTATTAAAAATAATAATTTAACAGTATTTAAAATTGGGATTTGAATACCAGAAATCAAATACTGCTATTTGAATACCAGGATTTAAATACTGTTATTTAAATATCATTTTTCGACAGTGGCGGCTCGTGCATTAAAAAACAGGGGAGGCTAAACTCATAAAGACTATATAAACACAGAAAAGGCCAGTAAGACTTCTGGGGTACCGCAAAATACGAGCTTGTCGGTTTTTGCATCAAAGGAGCACGCAAATAGGTTGGTTTGTTTGGACGGATGTTTGGAAAATTGTTGCAAGTCTGAACGCAGTTTGATATTTGCATAAATGCAAAATAAAATTGTATATTGGTTAAATTTAAGGAGAGGCCAAGCTTTCCTTGCCTCTTTGATGAGCCGCTAGTGGCTATTCGAATACTAGGACTTGAATACAAGAATGTTTAAAAACGATATTTACAATCCAGAATACCGAATACTGACCAAAAAAGTATTCTGTCAAATACCGAATAACAAACAAATAGATCTATTCAAATAGTATTCGAATACCAGCCAAATGTATTCTGAATACTATCAATAATTATAGCTATAATTGTCTTTGAAACAATTTAGAATATCGAGTATTCGAATATTACCCAACTCTGCATACATAATAAAGTACGAACGCTATAAGTTCAACACAGCTAGGGTCCGCGCTTTTAGTAAAAAGGCCACCGACGTCATCATTTTCTGCGCAAAATCTCCTGTTATTCCCTCATCCCGTAATTAAAATGTTATTTATTTTTTTAAAATCAAATCTTTAAAATGCCTACTTCCTAGGTAACGATACGAAGCCCCCGAAACCGCTATTGAAAGAGAGTTACAGAAGATTTCGCGTAGATAATGATTACATCGTTGGCCTCTTTAATAAACGCGCGGATTTTACGTCATCAACAAAATGTTTACACATAAAAGTACCGACCTGTCATGTATTTTTTTACGATAGGCATCGCTCACTGATCTCGATGGATTGCCATTGTTATAACCTGCGTGAAACAAAAGTTACATTTCATGGGCGTAAAAATCGGTTTGTGCGCGAGCCAGTTGAGGGTAAACGCACCTGGCGCCAAACAAACTATCAGCATTACCGGAAATAATTTGTCGACGGCGTCCTGGTTTTCTGTTCGAAGGACGCTACTACTACTAATGAGCGTCACGGTCAGACCGCAGACGAAGGGTACAGGGTGCCGGTGTTTGTATTTTGCCACGGCTTTTAAGTGTGCATGTTCGTTCACCCATTTATTTGTTTACTGCGCGAGGTCGTAAAAATCCGAAAAATGCTTCTTGCCACTGCGGATCTAAATGTAGGTTATCTATGGCATCGCTCAATTGTAGCACAGAATAACTAGCTACCGAAAAATGTAAATATAGAGTTTTTGTAGTCGATGAGATGTGTTTTTGGGGCATTTTAATGCCCTCAAAGTATGACGTAGCGGTGTTTAACTAACAGCGTTTAAAGTCTACTTTTCCAAACGATCACAGATCCGTCATGATAGGGATTAACTTGTCTGGAAAAAGTTAGACGTTCCTGTCAGCCTGGATTTCTTTAGATTTTTTTTACTGACTATCACTCTGTAGACCAAATCGTGACACGTCCGAAAAATGACATTATTCCATTGTGGTGTATCGATGAGCGTGCACCTCTATGGTTAAGTGAAAGTTTACATAGTTGTAAAATTCTTTTTGCTCTTAAATTTGAGAAATATAATGTTCTTTATCGTAGTTTTTAAAATTACCGTACGAGATTACCCCCTAATATGAATTGAAAATTGAGATCTTTTAAAAACATCCACATAAAAGCAATGTTTTGCTTTAATGTTGGTCTCATTTTTAAACGGGTTTACTTAGCTTGACCTGTTTACGCGGTTTGACTTAACTTGACATGTATATTTGTTATTATTTATTTGGGTCCAATCTAGTAAATTGGAATTTGACCCCCTTCATGTCGACCGATCGATCTAACATTTGGTATACACTCTTAATCGTGATGACTATAAAATATATTACATTCTCTATGATTGTAAATCCAAGATGGCCCCGATAGAAAATGGCGGATTACATATTACTTTACTGCAACCTCAATATAGGTATTAAATAAAAGGGCTTGATTGGTAAAATAGAGCTAGTGTGCTAGTCCAATCCAAGATGGCCGTCGCCACAAAATAGCGGATTTCATATTTTTCCCCAACTACCTTAATATGGGTATCAAATAAAATGGCTTGATTCGTAGAATAGCACTATGAGAAAATAAAATCAAAGATAGCCGGTGCGTCGCCACAAAATGGCGGATTACATATTTTCCACAACTACTTCAATATAAAATCGTTGGTTAGCTCTGGTTGGTTATAGTTAGGCATTAAATAAACTTAATAAAATGAGAAGTATCAACTAACAACAAAACTAAGAACTTTAAAATAAATTACTTTTTTAATATATTTTTTAAATGTTAAACCAAAGAGTTAAACGGATTTATTCTACTAAAAGCTTAAAAATAATTTGGTAAGTGGTAGCTACCAGATCGCACCAATCTTCTCATCAATCCCGGGTATTGATCAGACAAATAATAAAATTGTTGGGCATTTAAAATTTCTATTATAATATTTACTCTGGATACGCTACGAACAACGATTTTAATATTTGTCTGATCAGTACTCCATATTGATAAGAAGATTAGTGCCATTGGCAGCTAGGATCTACTAAATTATTTTTTATCATTTAGTACAATTAAACCGTTTACCATAAAAAACTCTTTTTATATAATTTCTTATAATAGGTTGATAGAGTATTTATACACAAAAAAATTTTTGAGTACAACTTAAAACTTATCAAGGGAGGCCAAGACTTTTGGAGGTGTGTGTATAATAGTAATTTATGTAACAAATGCATAAAGGGCTACTTTTTTTCACGAATGGGAAGTTTGACAGCACGAGCCGTTAGTGCAGCAATCCCATGAGTAAATAAAAGACACTTTATGCATGTGTTACATACTATATTTTTCTACGAACGTATAAAAATTTCCCAAATTACCAGTTTATACATGTTTCATTTATTTAATGTTAATAATTTTGCAGCACAGCCATTACCAATATTGCAACAAAAAAATTAGCCTTCCTATTTTTTTAAAAGACAATTATCCTCTTTATAACTATGCCGTTATGATTTAATTTTAGAAAATTGTATGTACTTACTTTTGTAGAAATAATACTAAAACAGTATAAATTTCTATTCAATTTCTTAGTCATCCCAATTATTATTACTCATACACAAGATTATTATAAGGAGATTATTACTATTAATTTAAAAAAATAATTTCTATTAAATCTATTCGCAAACTGTCAAATTTAAAACTAGTGACACATGAACTAAAAGAAATAATGACGAAATCAAAGGTAACTTGACCGTTTGGTTCAGCTGATGCCGCGTTTACTTTTCCATTGCATATATTGATATTTAAGTTTATTGTAGTAGGCATGGAAACAAAACACTAATTCAAAGTGTAAAAAAGCTTTGAAGTGTTAAAAAGTTACTTTTTTAAATATTTTATGTAGTGTACTACAATGGAGTACTTTATCTTCATGTTAACGATTAAAAACCCGCATTTTTTTTTAACGGTGTTGGAAAAAATATCTTACGACCCTCGTAAATGCTGCACCGCTTCACGCAAACGGTAGCGGCAGTAGAGTTTTGGAGCGTTGTTGTATCGATTGGGGTGGCGGTGACTCCATTATCCTTCGTCCTCGTCCAGTGTAGTCGCAGCATTGATTACAACAAGCTGGCTACATTGTCGTAATGAAAACCATCAAAACACATTAATTATATTATTGTAGACAGGGCCGTATTTCATGGAGTTAATATAAAAAAATATTCAGTAGTAATGAAATTAAGACCAGATCAGGACAAGATATTTATAGAGTCTAAAAATTTAATAGTGTATGATAGAGAATAAAGTTAATATATTATAACTTTATTTTTACTGTTTTAACGCGGTTTCGATACAAAAATTATTTAATATTAATTTGGTGATACATGGCCGTATTTCATGGATTTATTATAAAAATATTTGGCAGTAATAAAATCAAGACCAGATCAAGACAAGAAATTTCTAGAGTCTAGAAATTGAATAATGTATGATAGAGAATAATTTATAGTTATTTTATTTTTAACAGTTTGATTTTGTTATTAGCGATGCATTTGTATGTTCTTCACTTGGAGTTTAATATCAAGAATTTTATGACCACCTGAATTATTATGTTTTTTTTTTTAATATGGTGTATCGAGGCTTACTAAGTTATTTTATTTTGTCACATTTTTCATCAAATATCAAAATCTTGTAAACCATTCTATTCCTCTTGATTAATATTTTTTTTAATGTTCCTTAGTACCTAAAATGTTAAGATTTTCATGTTTGTGTCAAGATGCTTATCAACTCTCTTAATGCGTGTTATTGTAATTTTGCTTGCAAATCTGTATACACAAAAATATATATAAGGTAAAAATCCTATAGTTACCTTGTTTAAATTTAAAAAATCTATTCTTTTAAATAGTTTCTTGTACACACAAAAGATCCACAGCAGATCTTCTTTTTCCTTCGTATCACACTGTTGAAATAAGTCTCTTTGAGTTTCTAGGTGAGTCCCAGATCGTTGCTCTTGATATATCCAAAGCTTTTGACCAGGTCTGGCATTGCCGCACTTCTTAATAAACTTCCCTCCTTTGGTCTTCTTAACTAAACTCTGTACTTGGCTCTCCTAGTTATCTATTCTGATCGACGTATATCAGTTATTATGGACGGCCATTCTTCAAGCTTTCACCAAGTAAATGCTGGAGTCCCTCAGGGCTCAGTTTTGGCACCAACATTGTTTCTTCTTCACATCAACGACCTTCTCTCATCCACAACTAAGTCCATTCATAGGTTTTGCCGACGATAGTATCCCTTCACTCCAGTTGTCAGGTTCCTAAAGCCCATCACTAAACCCTGACTTGGAAAACAAACGGCAGAGCGATGCAGATATCCCTTTCGCGGGATCTTAATTTAATATTGGATTGGGGCGCGAAAAATCTCGTCATTTTAATGCATCCAAAACACAATCATGTTCCTTCGTCACGAAAAGAGTCATCAAATACTCATCCTCTACTTATGAGCGGCCAAGTCTTACAGAGCAAAGACACCTTCAATCTTGTGGGCGTCACATTTGAAAGTAACCTTAACTGGCATAAACACATTGTATCTATAGCCACGGCAGCTTCAAAAAAGCTTGGATTTCTTTTTCGAGCCAAAAGTATTTTTCCGCTTCTAATTTATACACTTTATATGTGTCCCAAATCCGACCTACCTTGGAATATTGTTCTCATATCTGGGGCATGGCGTCCCCCACAACCCTAAGCATTCTTGATTCTATTCAAAGAAGAGCTATTCGTCTCATTAATGATCCCTCACTTACAGAAAGGCTTCCTCTTTGCCCATCGTCGGGCTGTGGGGGATTTATCGCTTTTTATAGGTACTTCCATGGCTTCTGCTCTGAAGAATTGTCCAGTATAGTTCCTCCACTCACGGTTCCCAACAGAGAAACTCGTGGTTCCGCGCGTATGCATCCCTATACGGTCCAACTGGACAGGCCCCGAACTTCTCACTTTGTTCGTTTTTTATCCCTAGAGTTTCTAGATTGTGGAACCTGCTGCCCCCGGAGGTCTTTCCTTCCCCTCAAATCTTCAAGTATTTAAGTCCCGTGTCAACAAACTCCCTCTTACTCTCGCTTAAGACACCCACGGTATCTTAGTATTTAGGCTTTCAGCCTTCGTAGTTTGTCCAAAGATAAAAAAAAAACTTGACAGTGGCAATTGCAGTTATGGTTATTTCGTTAAGTAATTTATATCTGTGTGGGGCTGGAAGTGGTGTTTTTATTTTTTTACCCTTTTTTGCCTCCAACTATCTGGACTTTTTTAACCTTTTTGTTTTTTTTTGTGGTTGTTTTGCTTTGTTTACATCGGTCTTAGATGGGGTTAGTTTTAACAAATGTCAAATATCAAACATTTTGGAGGTTATTCTTTTTTTTCTTTTTTTTTTGGAATGCAGGCTTTTTTAATGGAGCAACGATTTAGGCTTTGATTGTATCACTTGAGCTATATGTTAAAAAAAAATTTAGATCGTGCACAGTAGGGTTAATTTATGAAGGTCAACATTTTGCCCTCCAGTCGGCTTGGAGAACGAAAGAAGGCATCTTTTGACAGATCGGCAGAGTCGAGGGAGGTATTTTGAGAATCGTGTTTTTTTAATCATTCGTAAGGGATTTTATCTAAAAAACCCTAAATATTTTTGTTAAAGGAAGTTTTAGCTACTTTTGGTTAAATTGTGGAATATTTGTGCTGCTGTTTGCAAAGAAGTTGGGTTAACGACCTGTTGCTGTTCTTGACTCTACAAGGCTGCCCTACAAAAACAAAAGTTAGTTTTTATTATGATTCATTTGCCGGCAATGTACATTTTCCATATTGGCATTGATGGTAAAGCATTGGCAATTGGTGGCAATATTATGCCAACATCTTATACGCATTAAAAAGTCAACCCTAAATAAACACTTGAAATTGCCAATAAATTTTACATGCAGGCGAATTCGCCGGCAAGCATACAAAAATGGCGGCATACCAATCCTGATTAAATAAAGCACGCGTTTTTGTTGCAGGCAAATCAATATTGGCCCATTTTTGAAGGCAAACCTTCAACGCATATTCATACTTTTCAAACCATATTATTAACATTGGTATTTAACTAACATTCGAGCAATTTTTTTGATCTGTTTTATTTATAATGGCGGCTAAACAACATTATTTTTATGTTTTTTTACATAATTTAAAGGAAATGGCTCTTTTCCTAACATTTTATTGTTACAAATCATGGCAAATAAAAATTAGAGTCAAACAAAATGTTTATTATGTATTTTGGAGCGAATAAAAATAAAATGATGGTAAAATTAGCTAGGTTAATTTCGACGATTTCGACCGAAGGTGATAAATTCAGAATTTCCGCTTAGCCGAAATACAAGATTTGACAATTTGACAGATGAGGCAACCTTGCTTTTGTTTGGCCGCTTTGTGCAATTGTTTTCTACGTGGTTTTCTAGCTTTTCAATTTCTTTTAAAGAAAAGAGTATAGTATAGTATATTCATTACCTAATTGAGTGTGTGTTGTGTAATTAATTGGTGATGGCTAGTCAAGAGAGGCCGGTTATTCAAGTAGACTGTTAGGAGCTGTTGAACATTTTGTTTAAAACCTTTTCAATGTAGTTACTTAAAAAATTATATGAAATTAGGGAGTTGCCTTATTAAAAGTTTTAAAGACGTGTTAAAAAAAATATATATATTTAATAGTTTTTTTGACATTTAACTCCTTTAAAATATTTCTCCCTATGTTTTGGATCTGAAAATTGAGTGTAAGTGTCCCTTGAATACTTACTATTTTAAAGTGTTTTCTTTTGATTTACTATCTTTTTTTTAAATTTTATTACATACCTTTAATTTTTATGGTTTATTGTTACTGTATAAAAATTTATATTATGTAATTTTTTAATGATAAAGTTTTCCTGCCTTTTTTCTCATTTTTTTCGATTACAAAATTCTAAATATGTTATTTAACTTTTGGGACATTCAACTTATAAAACTTGCAATACTTATTTAATGATAAATGCCATTATCCTAAACGCATTTTGTCATCATATAACTTTTATTAATGATGGATATGCAACCGCCAGTATCTCGCAACATGTGGCCCAATATCGGCCAATTCGCCCACTTTCGTGTCTTTTTTCAATAACTTATTAATGATGGATGCCATCATGCTAAACGCATTTTTGCCAATAACTTATTAATGATGGATGCCATCATCCGTAAACGCATTTTTTCATCATAAACTTATTAATGACGGATGCCATCACATTATCTGCAACACGTGGCCCAATAACGGCCAATTGCCCACTTTCGTGTCTTTTTGATTACCTTTTTGCCAATGCCTTGCCATTAAAGAGTGTTGGCAATGCCAGTAAATTAAATGTACATGGCCGGCAAAAAATGTTATATATGGGAACTAGTAAAAATGGATTTTTGGTTTGTGGGACCTATGGTCGGCCTACGCAATTTTCATGGGTCCTGGTAAAAATCAATTTTACCTGGACCATGCAACATTTTTTGCCCGGCGTTCTTGACTGGCATTGCCAACTTGCTCTTTAATGTGAGCATTGGCAAAAGGTGATGCGCGAAAATGTGCAGGTAATAACGATGGCATCCGTGTTGGCGTAATTTATGATGAAAAATGCGTTTAATCCGTCATTGTAAGTTATTGGCAAAAAAAAAGCCGTTTAAGATAATGGCATTTATCGATAAATAAATATTGCAAGACTGCGAATGTCTCAAAAAGCCAAATGGCATATTTAGAATGTTGTAATCGAAAAATGAGAAAGGCAGGAAAAACACTATCAATAAAGAATTACATAATAAACCAAAAAAAATAAAAATTACAGCAGTAAATTTAAGATGGTAAATAAAGGCATAAATAGTAGTATTTAAAGGAGACACTTACACTCAATTTTCAGATCCAATAGGAGAAATATTTTAAAGGGTTAAATGGTATTTATTAAATATGTATAATTTTTTATTAACGCATCTTTAAAGCTTTGATGAGGCAACTCCCTGATTTCATACAATTTTTAGGTAACTTCAAATTTAAAAGGTTTTAAACAAAATGTTTACAGCTCCTAACGGTATCATGCCGGTACAACCCAGGTTCTCTTTACCTAGCCGTCACCAATTGATTACCCAACGCAGCACTAAACAGTAATGGGTACACTTGATTATGCTCTACTTATAACTCTTTCTTTAAGAGAAACTGAAAAGCTAGAAAAACCACGTGAGAAAACGACTGCGACAAAGCTGCCAGGCAAAGCAAGCGTTGCCTCGTCTGTCAAATTGATCGGAAATCTTGTATTTCGGCTAAGCGGAGAGAACTTGAATTTATCACCTTCGGTCGAAAATCGTCGAAATTAACCTAGTCTAACTTTACCATCATTTATTTTTATTCTCTCAAAAATACATAATAAACATTTTGTTTGACTTAATTTTTATTTGCTTGATTTGTATCGAATGGAAATGTTAGGAAAAGGCAATTTCTGCTAAATTATGTAAAAAACATAAAATAATGTTGTTTAGCCGCCATTATAAATTAAACAGATCAAAAAAGAACTAGCCTGAGTGTTAGTTAAATACCAATGTTAATAATATGGTTTAGAAGCGAATATGCGTGGAAGGTTCAGCTCAACAATCCAATATTTATTGCCTGCAACAAAAAGCATGCTTTATTTAATCAGGATTGGTATGCCGCCATCTTTGTATGCTTGCCGGCACTTCGCCTGCAGCAAAATTTATTGCAATGAGTGTTTATTTAGGGTTAACTTTGAATGCGTATTAGATGTTGGCATAATATTGCCGCCAATGCCGATTCTTTACCATCAATGCCAATATGAAAATGTATATTGCCGGCAAATTCATTATATTTGTGATAGAATCTTGTATATCTAACATAACACTCTTTATTGTTGTAACAATATCTTTAAAAATACATAGAATTACGTGTAAATATAATAAGGTGTATTTTATGTAAAATTGCGAAATATTTTAACAATATTACTTTTAAATACCATAATACCGATCCACAACAAAAAAATATTCAAACTTACTCACGCCCTATAACACGAGTTATGCATTATAAAAAAAACTAATCTGAAAATATATAAACTACTAAATAAGATGTCGGTATTAATAAATGGAACGTCTACTTATTTAAATACCTACTTTCTATACTGTCAAAACTCATGCATTCAATTGCAATCATGGTAAATGTTGTGTTATGCAAAATAATATTTTTTCCTAGTCTTTAAGAAAATGTTAAGATATCAAGGATTTATTACAGAATTTCTTGCATAATTTGTCGACAGTCATGGCTTAAAACTTGTATTAAGTAAACAAATATTGCTTTTAGGACATTATTATTTAAATTATTGTTTGTTAAATAAAAGTTTTTGGTGATTGTACAAAAATAATCTATTTGAATTCGCTTAAATTGTGTTCATTTAAAAATAGTTATTTATGTAACAAGTGCATAATTCGAAAAAGACGCTTAATGCATGTGTTACATACTATATTTTTTCCACGACCGTATAAAAACTTCCCATAATACCATTTTATACATGTTTTATTTACGCAAACCTCTTCATTTTAATTTTTTCAGCATAGCCATTATATTGCAACAAAAAGATCATAGCCTTCTTATTTTGTAAGAGACAATTATCCTCTTAATAAATATGCATTTATTATTTAATTTTAGAAAATTGTATGTACTTACTTTTTATAGAAATAATACTAAAACAGTATAAATTCCTTTTTAATTTCTTAGTCATCCAAATTCATTATTACTATTAATTTTTAATAATTTTTATTAAATTTATTTGCTAACTGTCAAATTATAAAACTATAGTGACACATGAACTAAAAGAAATAATGACGAAATCAAAGGTAACTTGACCCTTTAGTTCAGCTGATGTCGCCTTTACTGTTACATTGCACAAATTGATATTTATGTTTATTGTAGTAGGCTTTAAAACAAAACACTAATTCAAAGTGTAAAAAAGCTTCAAAGTGTTAAAAAAAGTTACTTATTTAACACTTTATGTAGTGTACTAGAATGGAGTACTTTAACTTTATGTTAATGATTTAAAAAATAGCATTTTTTTAAACGGTCGTAAAAAAGGGTATTTTAAAAAATTTTGAGTCCGATACTTCAAGAATTTTAAACTTTCATTGTCTTTATTTTTTAATTATTCACATAACGTTTTGAACAATCCTATCTCTGTCGGTTTTTTTTTAGTTTAAACTAAAAAAATCCATTCCGTCTTTGTAAGGTCAAGATGAGACATTTTTCAATAAGCGTTTTTCCTAAAATAAACTTCCACACAAGATATCGTTTTAAATGTGTGTGTGTCCAAGATAAGGATCCTTAGCATGGGAGTCTCAGTACCTATTGGATATACAGCTTATGTTAAATTAGAAAAAAGTTGTGTTTTTTTAAAGCTCATTTACATGCCGTTTAGAAACTTGTAAAATTTTCAGGGCCTGCTGAGATATTTGGTAAAACCGAAAATTTGACTATATCGATTTTATTTTTTCCTGACTTAATTTAGAAGAGATATAAAAACTAATAACACTTTTTATTGGCACTTTTTAGCTACTACATGATGGTATATTTAGATTTTATACGCGACGTTTCGTTTTCAAGAAACCATCATCAACGTTATTTTTTATATGGCTCGAAAAAAGTACACCCTGTATCTGATCCCATTTTTAAAACAAATTCAACGATGTATCACATGTCATATTTTAATTTTTAGTTAAAGGGAAAATTGCATTTTTTCTATTTTTTTAAAGTTATTTTTAAGTAGGCCTTGCAAACAAATGCTTGGACGTTAATACCTCTTACCGTATCTGTACCATAATTTAATATCATTATAAAATAGTATTTGTCCCTATTACCCTGCTTGTCGAGTTGTTGTTTTTAGAGCAATTGTTCTTATTGTTACTGTTGTCTCTATTATTGTTTATTGGTGAATAGCTAATTTTATTGTATTATTACAGTCGAATATGCAGGATGGCCATTATAGCCATAAAAATAAGTTTGACATGCTAACATGCTATATTTAGTGCTGCAAAAATAAGTGAAGGTATTTATTTACGTGAAAACATATATAGTAAAAAAAACAAAAATAAAATTTGTTTTAAATTAAATGGTATTTAAAAAAATATTTTAATTTTAGAAAATTACAATGGCGTACCATTTCTTTATTAAAAAATATTTGCCTTGAACCAGTTATGGACGAGCTCTAGGAAAACTATTTTTTTCTTATATGCTAAAAATGTCTTTTGGTGCATGTGAGCCATAGCCCCAAATTTAGTGAAACATATCTGGATTGGTATAAAAGTTATTATAAAAAAACTATTTATTTAAAATTTTTAACACTTTACAGTTTAAAAACTAAGACGTTTAGGATAGATTTTCATAAAGGGATTTTTTCAAATTTTTCATTGAAGAATCTCCCCTTAATATTTGTTGGTTCAGGTACTGGACACCCTGTATAATCTACATAACTACGTATCTGACGTATCCCATTAATAACAGAACTTTAATTTAAAATATTGTTTTTTAATTTGTCATGCGGCTTACTAATAAATAAAATATATTATGTCACATCAAGTGGCTAATATGGCCCTTATTTTCATTTATTGATTAGATGTAAATAATACTTAAACTATTTTTGTGATACAAGGTGCATTTAAAGTACTGCTTACCCATATAACATTTTTTGCTGGCGTTGTACATTTAATTTACTGGCATTGCCAACACTCTTTAATGGCAAGGCAGTGGTAAAAAGGTATCAAAAAGACGCGAAAGTGGGCAATTGGCCGTTATTAGGCCACGTGTTGCAGATAAAGTGATGGCATCCGTCATTAATATGTTATTGGCAAAAATGCGTTTAAGATGATGACATCCATCATTAATAAGTTATTGGCAAAAGAAAACAATAAGACACGAAAGTGGGCAAAGGCAGATTCTCCCAAGCAGCAAGCTGACGTCTTATTGACGAAAATGGTCGCATATACTTTTTTAAAGCTAAAATGATGCGATATTTTATTTGAAAATTAAAATAGGAAAAAACTCCTTACTGCATGCAATTTCCTTGCAATGCAAAGTACCATTTCTCGGAACACTGTCCAACTTGAGATGCAGATTTTTACACTAGCCGAAGATATTTCTTTCAAAGCTAAGTGAGATCACCTACCGCAGACCGCTCTCGAATTATTTTTGTCTCAATGGGTACGGTTTAGACGATAAAAAGCGCAAAAACGTAGTAGTTTATTATCCATTACGCCATCTATCGGTATGTCAAAAAACTATTAAATATATATAATATTTTTTTATTAACACGTCTTTAAAACTTTTAATAAAGTTTTAAACAAAATGTTTTCAGCTCCTAACAGTCTACTTGAATATCTTGCCTTCTTGACTAGCCATCACCAATTAATCACACAACACACACTTATTAGGTAGAGATTAGATTAGATTAGAATAGGGCCGGGATAACCCATGCACTGAAGCCGCTCGGCTTATTGTGCGCCCTGTCATTTACGTCTGGTGATGTCAGCCAGACAGGACCTACAGCTTAACGTGGGTTCGAACCACGGTCCTATGACGACAACTTAAGACCTCGTCCCCACCCAGGGGCACTACTGAACCTACCAACTGAGTGGGGTCCGCATGTCTACGATTTGCGCAGGACACGGCAAAGTGTGTTCCGGCGCCCTGGTCCTTTAGTGGCCTTCAGCGTCGATACATTTTGCACTTTGTCCGTCTGGTGTTTGAGCTAACCACTAAATTTCGACAACTTATAAATAAGTATTTGGCCTCAGCAGGATTCGAACCCACCTCACGTCCGTGTGCGCTCAACAAAACAACGCCTTTACGCTAAGCCATCACCGGACTTATTAGGTAATGAATACATTTAATTATGTCTATTAAAAAACTGTTTTCTTTAAAAAAGAAACTAAAAGCTAGAAAACCACGTAGAACACAAGTGCACAAAGCGGTCACCTTCGGTCGAGAATTAACGTAGCTAATTTTACCATCATTTATTTTTATTCGCTGCAAAATACATAATAAACATTTTGTTTGACCTAATTTTATTTGCATGATTTTTAACAATAAAATGTTATGAAAAACCATTTCCTTTAAATTATGTAAAAAACATAAAATAATGTTGTTTAGCTGCCATTATAAATAAAACAGATCAAAAAATTGCTTTAATGTTACTTAAATACCAATGTTAATACTATGGTTTAAAAAGTATGAATATGCGTTGAAGGTTTGCCTTCAAAAATCAATATTTATTTGCCTGCAACAAAAACGCGTGCTTTATTTAATCAGGATTGGTATGCCGCCATTTTTGTATGCTTGCCGGCAATTCGCCTGCATGTAAAATTGATTGGCAATTAAGTGTTTATTTAGTGTTGACTTTTTAATACGTATAAGATGTTGGCATAATATTGCCACCAATTACCAATGCTTTACCATCAATGCCAATATGAAAAATGTACATTGCCGGCAAATAGTGTTTGCTGGGTAATTTAATATAAGTCAAGCAATTTTCCAAATCACATAAAATTTTCATTTTGGTTGAAGTTTTCCACGAAAACATCCATAAAACTGAAATGTCAACATATACATAATAAATTAAGTAAGTATAAAAGTTATCATGTCCGAAAACAATATTAACAGGAGTTTATGTAAATGAAGTCGGCACATTTATTCAAAATTTAATGTATTTCTAAAAGCATGTCGGCCTCAGTCGACTAAGTTTCGTAAAAGAGAGTGGTTAGCTTTATTATTTGTCCCTTAGACAACTAACACTGACCAGCAGACTTACGTAAGTAATTAATATCTCTTAATAAACTATGGTGTTTTAGATCCTATATGTTCTGGTTAATTCTGGTTTTTTTCAGACAGTTTAAAGTCAAAATGTCCCTCGAACAACCAGTCTCTTGGGAAACCAATAGTCTTTGGAATGTGGGAATATGGCTTAATCATTGACAAGATAGTTAGCTCTGTTGTTCATGAGACATACCTAATGTGAATTTGTCTGTTTTTATTGTTAATGAATCCTCCAGTAATGAATAAATAATAATAAGGAACTAATAGAAAGTAAAGCTTTAATTAAAATATTTACAAGACATTTTATTTATTCGTAAGCCGTAATTTATAAATTCGAAGGTATGCGTCCATTTTTTGCTATTTCTAAAGAAGGCAGAGGAGCAGTTGCTACTGCCCCTTTATTAGTCATGGATCATGAGGAAATCCCAAGATTGCTGGATAAGAACAGCAGGACAGCGCAGATCTTCCAAATTACAACCGCAGAAGGCGGTAAGAATAATAGTGGGTCAACTAACAGGTCTTGTAGACTAAACTACTACTAGGTTCGGTCAGGAAGAAAAAAACCGCAGAACACTTATTGGGAAGCCCTTTGTCGTCTGCGGTTTGCAAGGCTAGGCGAAGAAGAAACTAAAGCGACAAGTTTTACCAAGAATCCATTTTTAAACTTGTAAAGTTTTATTAAAAAGAGCGGTTTGGGTAGCGCGCTCTAACATATAGATGGAGGACACAATAAACCTGAGCAGGTTGCAGTAATAGAGGATATACAATCCACCTCCAAGCTAATCTCTTTCTACTGACCCCTTGGCACTGGGCCTAACTGAAATTGTCAAAAAGTACTTTAAGAGACATCTCTAATTCAAATTTTACTAGATTTTAATATCTTGTCCCATTTAAAAGATAAAGAGGAAGAGGACTACACCGTAGATGTACTGGAGTATCAGATATTACATACGTTAAATTCTTTTTTCATAAGTCGCTGCTATTGTTATATTTAAGCCAGGCAAAACTCAACCAAGCTATGATATGGATTTATCTGAATAATTAAAAAGCATAGGTAGGTGTGTGCGTGCTCGATGTTAAGTGTATAATATACCAAATATATTAAAACGATTTACAACAGGGCCGTAATAAGAAGAAATTTAAGTTTAATTTTTTTTAACATTTACTTATGTTAAAGATGAATCTAATAGTTTCGTATTTCTATAATTTACAACTTGTTTACAAATTAAAACTTTTTTTTCGAATCTACAGGGTGTCTCTAAAAGGTGTCAAAAAAATGTTACCACAAATTCTAATGGTAAAATATGACGATTTAACCCAACTTACCTTTTGTCCAAAAGTGGATTTCGGTTATCCAGGGTGTCAAAATTGTATTCTTGTGTTAGTTTTATAAATAATTGTGGTAGGTGTATTCAGGCACGGCCAGTTGGTTTGTTTTTCAGTTGGGTCAAATGTGAGCAACTAACTGTGCTTCACTATACAACCTCACGTGTTACACAAATATACAATTACCACAAACTATTTTAATAGACAGACTTGAACAATATTATGTTTTCACAAAAATATGTATACAAATATTCACTGCAAAACAATTAAATATTAAAATAGCATTTTTCTACAACTACTAAAAACAATGATGTTTTTCTTAAATATTTTTCCATTGATCTTAGCGACTTTATAAAACTTTTAATATTGCTTTAAGTTTGAAAATATTTATATCACAATTAATTTTACCGGTTTAAAGTACCTGTTTTAGGAGGTGAAAATTAGGAAAACTGCTATCAATTTTATTATAAACTTAAGAGGTCGCCACCTGTGGCATCTTGCACAAATTAAAAACGAAATAACTTTTTAAGCCACTAAGTATCTAACCTTTTATAATTAGATAAAAATTATTTTAAAACATACTTTACATAAAAGATATACTCTGGTAATAGTTGATTTAGCACCCTTTGAGATATCTGTTGAAAAACACACCTGCATGACCAGCTGTTCAAACAGGGTGTTTCAGGAATTAGAGTGTGAATCCTTAGGTGATTTAAGAAAAAAATTTAAATATACCCATGACCTAGATAGCTTAACTTTTGGAGATACGGAGGATAAAAAGCTTATTTTATTTATTCTTACCACCCCACATCTCAAAAGTTAAGCCATTTTAGGTCAAAGGTTTATCTAAACTTTTTTAATCATCTAAGGTTTTACACTCTAAAAGATTGACATCTAATTCCGTAACACCCTGTATAGCTTAGACTTGCACATGCAGAAAGTGATTTTTTTTTAATCTAGATATCTCAAAACGGCAGTTTAAACTAACTTTTTCAAGTATTCCTTTGTATGTAAAATATGTTAGAGAATAAGAATATTTTTATCTAGAAATTACATATTTAGTGGCTCAAAAAAATTTTTTTGCAAGAGGCGTTCCATTTAAGGCTTGAAGTGCAAGCGAGAGCGCGGAATGAACGACAAAGAGGCACAATCGGCCTCCGCGTTCGGCAGCGTCCGACATCTGTTTCTCTCCTAATTGAGTTGGCGGTCCGCCTGGACAGCTGCTATACAATAATACATGTACATGTTTTCGTCAAGTATGAAGTGCAGTAAAAGTAAATGTGGTGTCAATTGTTTATAGCAACGATAATAGCGAACCATTCCATCAGTATTTTCTTATAACGTTGTCCCGTTCAACTATCTATCGTCAGTAAACCGACTTTGCAGACAACCGTTTTTTTTATGCGTCACTTTTCTTTTTCCAAAATATTTTATTTTCATGGGCAAAAGGGGCAAATACGACTTCGTCCACGCCTATATTTGCCCATGCTACACCACTGTCTATTGGTATTCTTAATTTTTTTCTTTAATTACAGAAGTGGCAAACGGTCAAAAGAATCAGCGTTTTAAATACAAAGAATTCTAAAAATTATAGGTGTTTGTAAAAATTTTAAAAATATTGTAGGATGCTCTGTAAACGAAAAACTTACTGCTTCTAATTATTAAGCTTACGTATATATTTGAGAACGTAGTTTAATTCCGAACTCCCGGAAGTTTAAGAGTTATTAAATGAAGTTAGTTCAAGGCGATAGGAGCTCGCGCGGAGCAATAAACGAAGAAAGCCAGTGGAAACTTAAAATTTACTTGTTGTGAGTTTGGTTTAAGATTCACTTTAAAGGAAAATATTTACACAAATATTAGTTCTGGAGTATTAAATCAAAAAGCTTACTATTTAAAGTAAAGTTTAGACACTAGATAATAATAACAAATAATGATAAAATATTTATTTACCAGTTTAAACAATAATTACATGATCTAAATAATGAGTAATAAAGGCAAATAAATAAAAATCCCACAAAGAATATTTTCGCGCGTGGGAGTCTCATAAATTTACAGGCATATTACCCAACAATTACCAAAAAAATATGATAATAAAACAGACAGTATATAAACAAAAATAAACTAGACATATACCTAAAATAACTAAAATATATCTAATACATGTATGCTATATAAATAAAACTAATAACTTTAATTATATCTAGAAAAGTTATTACACATACATTAAAGGCATTCACAAGTTTAAAAAAAAGAAACCAAATCAAAACAAAATAGGAGGAATATATAAAGTAAGCAATCATGACACTGGGGACATCAACACACCACAAAGTCAGAGTTCTATCATGTATTCATTTTTCATATTCAAAAAACTATGAATTGCATGTCTTGGCTTATCCATAAGCCATTGTTTAATTTTTTTCTTGAACAGATGTAGCTTTTTAATATCCATAGTTTTAATTTCTTTGGGCAATAAATTGTACAGTTTTGGTCCTATATAAATGTGGCATCTTTTACCTATTGCCTTTTCTACTTTCGGAAGCCTAGTCGCACTTTGTCTGTATCTGGTGTTATACTCGTGAGTGATAGATAACAAGGTTTCCTTTTCTTTATGCTGTCTAATTAACAAAAAGAGACAAAAGAGCTGGTGTATGTCCAAAATTTTAGTAAGATTATATAGTTCATCACTGGGAAAAAGTTTGGGCTTCTTATAAATAATATTTAAAATCCATTTTTGAATAACCTCCAAATTTCGTAAATAATTATTTGTGGCTGCCCCCACGCGATAATGTCATAAGTCAAGTGCGACTCCACTAATGCGAAATATAGAATTCTTAATTGCGGAACCGTAAGTATTCTTGATAAACATTTAAATTTATGTAACATTCCCCGGATCTTCTTAACTGTTTTATTAATATGTACATCCCATCTCAGATGGCTGTCTATATAAACACCCAAGTATTTTATGCTCGTTGTCATATCTATTTTAAAATTTAAACAATTGGTTTTAAAATCAATTTGTGAATAAGCCGGCTAATCTTTGGCATAAGATGAAAATGGGACATAATAAGTCTTGCTTAAGTTAATGGTTAGGAGTTTTGAATCAAACCATTTCACTATTTTTACAAAATCTGTTTTCACTTGTTCTTTGAGGGCATTCCACGAGGTATTTTGATAAAAAATCGCAGTGTCATCCGCAAAGCTAACTATGCATACACTTGTTTCCAAATCATACATATCATTTATATAAATATTAAAAAGTAGGGGCCCAATACAGTACCTTGCGGGATGCCAAATTTAGATGTTTTTGTGGTACTATAAGCACTACCAATTTTAACACACTGTTCACGATCTGCTAAGTAGCTTTGAAATAGCTCATACTGTTTGCCCCTAACACCAATATCCCTCAATGAATTTAAAAGTTGTTGGTGATCAACCGTGTCAAATGCCTTCGCCAGATCAACAAAGACGCAGAGTGAATTAAGTTTTTCATCTAAAGCTTTGTTAATCATCCCCGTTAGTCTGGCGACGGCATCCGCAGTCGACTTCCTTTCCTAAAGCCATATTGTTTTAATGACAATATTTTAAACTTCTCTAAATAGGCACTCAATCTTTGACTCCAAATTTTTTCAAATATTTTGGCCACCATGGAAATTAAACAGATCGGCCTATAGTTAGTGACGTTCAGTGTGTCTCCACTTTTATATATTGGCGTGATTTCTGCAGTCTTAATCTTAAAGGTTTACATAATAAAATTATATTTGTTGGTGTTAATTCCGAAATTAAGTACATATACAGGCTGTATCACGGTCGATGATACCATAGACGTTTACCGAATACGGGACATTGGATTTTATTTAAATTTGGCAACGTAGGTGGCTGCTTTTAATGTTCTTGTACGACGATATAGTTTAATAAAATCAATGTTTACTATAATCTATTTTACTTCAATAGCATAGATACAATAATATTAATCAATAAAATGGACTAATAAAAGCGGCTTAACGATCTAAAATATTAATATATAAGTTTTAATGATGCAGCGTTGCCGCTTATCCCAAAAAGTAGCATCATCCTTGATATTTTAAATAGAACATCCTGTATATTTTGGTATTTTTGGATCTCTTATTACAGTCTAAATCTTTTTGCTTATTATTATCCTATACCCATCTCTTACGGTTATCGAATTAATAAATATTTTCTTCCACATGTTTTGTTCAAAACGTTTCTCTAATTTAATAGCTTTTATTACTCTATCTGCAATTGTGGAAACTTAAAATTATGGTGTACCCACTTAAAGTCCTTTGCATTAGTTATGTATAGAGAAATTTGTTTTAAATTATACAGGGTCGCTTAAAATTCGTGACTTTTCTTTTAAATATAAGAATGTTAAGAAAGATTTTTTATTGGATCACTCTGTATCTTTTTAAAGAATCTAAACGACTATTTAAAGCCTTTTTAAATGTTGTATTATGTTCCTCTACTTAGATGCTAGGGTTCCGAAGAAAAAAGCAAGTTTTTAAAAAATTAGCATAATAAGTATTTATCAAAGATAGTCATGAAATTTCCTGACTAAAAAAAATCATTATGATTATTTGTCAGCTAGTGTGTCACACCTTTTTATGGCTACCTTTAATTAATATTATTATGGTAAATTTTCTCCAAAATCCAAAACCATATCATTTAGGTAAAGGAACATGATATGTCATTTGAAAAGGCTTGATGATTCTTTAAATTATTTAAAATTAAACAGGGTGTTCCATTAAAAAAAAAATACTTTACAACATTTTTATATCTTAAGGTAAAGTTTTACCCATTATTTTCTAATCTATCGATAAAAATAAATAACAAACGCCGGTAATAACATTTTCGCCGGTTTTCATATACGTAAATAGATAACATCGTTGGACGGCGGATTTTCTCTTATAATTGAGCAAAACCGCCGGCAGTCATTTAGCTAGTGCCTTTTTTTAAATGGTCTTCCAAAAGTATTTTTATGGTGTCATTTCTAAAACTAAATACATATATTTTCCAGTATATTTTTACCAAATTAATATTACGTTTTTGGCGGTTTTCATATACGTCCGTCCGGCGGTTTTCCTCTTCTAGTTAAGCAAAACCAGTCCCCATATAACATTTTTGCCGGCCATGTACATTTAATTTACTGGCATTTCCAACAGTTTTTAATGGCAAGGCATTGGCAAAAAGGTATAAAAAAGGCACGAAAGTGGGCAATTGGACGTTATTGGCCTACATGTTGCAGATAATGTGATGGCATCTGTCATTAATAAGTTATGATGGAAAAATGAGTTTAGGATGATGGCATCCATCATTAATAAGTTATTGGCAAAAGATAAGAAAAAGACACGAAAGTGGGCAATTGGCCGTTATTGGGCCACATGTTGCGAATACTGTGATGGCATCCATCATTAATAAGTTATGATGAAAAAATGCGTTTGGGATAATGGCATTTATTACAATAAGTATTGTAAGTTTAGTAAGTTGAATGTCCCAAAAGTTAAATAACATATTTAAATTTTGTAATCTAAAAAAATTAGAAAACAAGGCAGGAAAACTTTATCATTAAAAAATTACATAATATAAATTTTTATACAGTAACAATAAACTATAAAAAATTAAAGGTATGTATTAAAATTTAAAAAAAAGATGGTAAATCAAAGAAAACACTTTAAAATAGTAAGTATTCAAGGGACACTTACACTCAATGTTTTATATACAAAACATAGGGAGACATATTTTAAAGGAGTTAAATGTCAAAAAAAAACTATTAAATACTCGTATATATAATATTTTTTATTAACACGTCTTTAAAACTTTTAATAAGGCAACTCCCTGATTTCATATAATTTTTTAAGTAACTACAAACTTAAAAGGTTTTAAACAAAATGTTTACAGCTCCTAACAGTCTACTTGAATTACTCGCCTTCTTGACTAGCCATCACCAATTAATCACACAACACACACTAATTAGGTCATGAATACATTTAATTATGTCTTTTAAAAAACTTTTTCTTAAAAAAAAGAAACAAAAAAGCTAGAAAACAACGTAGAAAACAACTGCACAAAGCGGTAAAACAAAAGCATTTTTTCTTCATCTGTCAAAATCGTCAAATCTTGTATTTCGGCTAAGCGGGAAATTTGAATTTGTCACCTTCGGTCGAAATTACTCTAGCTAATTTTACCATCATTTTACTTTTATTCTCTCAAAAATACATAATAAACATTTTGTTTAACTTAATTTTTATTTGCATGATTTGTAACAATAAAATGTTATAAAAAGGCCATTTCCTTTAAATTATGTAAAAAAACATAAAAATTGTTGTTTAGCTGCCTTTATAAATAAAACAGATCAAAAATATTGCTCTAATGTTAGTTAAATACCAATGTTAATAATATGGTTTGAAAAGTATAAATATGCCTTGAAGGTTTGCTTTCAAAAATCCAATATTTATTTGCCTGCAACAAAAAGGCATTCTTTATTTAATCAGGATTGGTATGCCGCCATTTTTGTATGCTTGCCGGCAATTCACCTGCATGTAAAATTTATTGGCCATTGAGTGTTTATTTAGGGTTGACTTCTTAATGCGTATTAGATGTTGGCATAATATTGCCACCAATTGCCAATGCTTTACCATCAATGCCAATATGAAAAATGTATATTGCCGGCAAATAGTGTTTGCTGGGTCGACAGTCGTTTAGTCAGTATTTTTATGTTGTTAATTCTGAAACTAAATACAAAATATATTTTTCATATTTTTTTTCCAATAAAAAAATGTCCCTAGTCAATGATTGCCTTAAATGCTTCAATAAGAAAACACGAGACTAAATACTTATTAAGTACATTATAAAAATTCCAGACGATGTTTCCAAAAATAGTACGTCCAGCATCCAAAACATGTTTTTCTTTCTTAATTCATACGTTCCAGAGAATAAATCTGGAAAAGCACGCGAGACGAACGTAAACAAATAACTGAAAGTTGCTGCTCATGTAACGATTCACTTACGCTTAATTTTACTTTTATTAATTTTACAAATGTAGTGAAAACTGCGTCTAACAAGCCTTTAATTTATTTTCTCATTTAATCAGTATAATAATAAACATTAAAAAAAAAAAATAAAAGCTAGTTCATAAAGACGCGAAAAGCGATTTGCGAAACGCGAATTCCATTCTCATTGGTCAATTTCACATAAAATTAAACGCGGGTAATTCAAAATAGCGATAGTTTAAAGATGTTGCGAATTTGCAAAATTTAAAATCTAGTCGGCAGGAAACTTGGGATCATTTTAATTTCTGGTGAATATTCGCGTGCGCACATGCGTAAAAACAAGAGCTTATTTGTCATATGTCATTTCAAAAACAATTTTGTTATTGTTATTTTTATATCATTCTATTAGCTATTTGAAACGTTATTTTTGTGGTTATTTTGTTAAGTATTTTGTGTTTTTTGATTTGAATTTATATTAACTTTTCTAGCCCTTTTCATTTATAACAAATTTGCAGCATTTCTACGTATTAGTTGTTAAATAAATGTGCTATATTCTTTATTCATCACATCAGATAAATGTTATATTATTAAAAGGAACAACAAAGAAAATCTCAAAAGAACTCAAGAGTAGCGTCACCACCGAAATAAAAACAATATAGAAATTTGTAGGTTATGTTGTTGCTTGTTGCCTAGAATTTCGGCGAATTTTGCAGCTGTATGAATATGACAAAAAAACGCGAATTTTTTGGCCAAATATTCGTTTTCGCAATTCGCTTTTCGCGTCTGTATGAACTAGCTTTAAACCAACTTCAAAAATATTAATTAAACTCACTTAAAAGTTAGAAATTAAAAAAAAACAGAAGTTGGATAATACCATATGGTATTAAAGTATAAAAAAGATTTTGTTTATTTAGTTATTAACTTTTAACATTTATTAACACAATTATAACCCGACTTCTTTTTTTATGTTTTTTACTGTATTAATTATTTTTTAGTTATTTTGAAGTTTATCAATTTCGGCAGTTTAATTTTTTTCTTAAATGTTTATTTTTGTTTTTTAATTTTTATTACTGTTATTGAATCAGTAAACATACACCAGAAAACACTACTAGTGCCTTCTTTACTAGTGCCTTCTTTAGTTCGGTGTAATGGTTAATTTTACCTCAAGATTGTCGATTCCGAGTGCGCCTCTGATCTCATTATTTTTAATAAAATATTAATTTGGGAAATTTTTATAATACGGCCGTAGAAAAAATATAGTATGCAACACTATACTGATTTTGCAAAGGCATTCGACAAGGTTTTGCATAGTGTTCTTTTGAATGTCGCTGAAAAGGACTTTGGGGTATGTGGTAAACTATTGTTGTTGCTTAAGTCTTACTTAAGCAATAGAAAACAGAGAGTTTGTGTTAGGGGTTTTCAATCGAGGAGTTACTTGGCAACATCCGGGATTCCCCAGGGTTCGAACCTGGGACCACTACTGTTTCTTTGGTTTATTGATAGTCTTAAGAGTGTCATAAATAATTCAGAATATTTGTTTTTTGCGGATGATCTAAAAATGTATGCATGTGTTAATGACGTTAATGACTGCGATAAATTACAGGAAGACATAGACCATGTTATTCAATGGACAAAGGAAAAGAAACTGTATTTTAATATTGACAAATGTAAAGTACTAACGTTTTCACGAAAAAAGTCTCCTGTTATTTATAATTACAGAATGGATGGTGTGGTACTGGACAGGGTGCAAGAGGCATGTGATTTGGATGTTACCTTTGAATCGGATCTGAGTTTTCGGAAACATATTGCAGATGTTTCCAGACGGGCTTCTGGAATGTATGGATTTATTGTTAGAAACACAAAACGGTTTCCAAATGTACAATGTATAAAACAGTTATATGTTACCTATGTAAGAAGCCTTCTGGAATATGCTTCCGTGGTATGGAATCCACACTACCAGTGTCATTCATATACCGTTGAAAGAGTGCAGAATAAGTTATTGAGGTATCTTAACTACAAAGATACGGAAATATACGATTTTTATGTTTCAAAGCAGGAATTACTACAGCGTTTTGGGTTGGAAACGCTTGAAAAGAGGCGCATGATTACTAGTATAGTGTATTTATATAAAATTTTGCATAACTTAATAGATGATACTGATTTTTTGGCTTTAATAAAAATTAATGTACCCTCGCATAACACTAGGAATACATTGACCTTTTATGTAAGTGCGTCTAACACAAATAGTTTTTTAACTCTCCAATGCAAAATATGTGCAGAACTTGCAATAACTTACAAGAAAACTGTGATATATTTTCTGTTAGTCTTAGTGAATTAAAAAAACATCTTAGAGAGGTAATATTGTGAAAGTGTCTGTGATAATTGTAAAACTGTGATTGTAGATATTAGAAGATTGAATGGTAAGAAGAGAGGTATCGGGTGCCACTGGCATACTATTCATTTATTTTTTTTCTTGGTGGTATGTTTTTTTATGTCAACAAATGACAATTTTTTAATATATAGTTTATGGGTGTTTTGCATTGTATGCCACTGTCGCCGATGCTCTGCTTTAATTATGTAAATACTGATACTGTTATAAATGAATGTTAATAACCTACTTTGTAACAGGGTTTTATCAAAAACCTGTTAAGTTTGTACAAAATAAATAAATAAATAAATAAATAAATAAATAAATAAATAAATAAATAAATAAATAAATAAATAAATAAATAAATAAATAAATAAACAAACAAATAAATAAATAAATAAATAAATAAAAACACATGCATAAAGTGTCTCCTTTTTTGGTCATGGGATTGCCGCACTCGCATACCGGCTCATGCTGTTTCATTCGTGAAAAAAGTGTCACTTTATGCGCTTGTTACATAAATTACTATTTTAAAACTTTAAGTGGTGTACAAAAAAAACCGTTAAAAAAAAGCATCCATTTAAACGGTCGTCAAAAAGTTATGACAATTATCTAAAAATTGCTGCTCATATAATCATTCACTTAATATGCTTAATTTTACCTTTATTAATTTTACAAATCTAGGGAAAACTCCCTCTAACAAAGTTTTGATTTATTTTTTTTTCATTAATATACTTAAAAAAATATATATAACAAAGAAATATCATAGTGCCCATTGGGGTTTAAAAAGTTTTCGGTGGCGTTGAAAAATTCTAAAAACTTAACAGGATTGTAATAGAGTTATCTTGTAAAAGATGAAAGTTCGTCAGCGCATGCTCCCAACTGGGGTAGAAGCGAGGAAAGACTATGAAGTTTGACTTATAGTGGCTTTGGCAGGTGCCAGGTACCAAAGTTAAATTAAATTAAATATACCATTCGTCATTTTGTAAAAGCTAAGTTTTATACAGGGTGTGTCACGGTCGATGGTACATTAGACGTTTACGGAAAACGGAATATTGGATTTTTTGAAAATTTGGCTACATGAGTAATGGTTTGCGATCTAACACTAGCGTCTAGATCCCGTTACCTATCGTTTTTACGCCAGCCAATCAAAATTGGCCGATGACATCAGATGACATCATAACGTCATAGCCAACAAAATTGCGAAAACCGGGAAATAATTAGGGGTGCTGCCAATAAAAAAAAAAGGCGTTGCTAACCAAAACTAACCTAACCGTGACTTCGGGTACGTTTAATTTTATTAAAAAAAATCCACTTCATATATAGAACTCCGCGTAAAAGTTACATGTAACGGGGTCTAGACGCTAATTGATCTAACAATTTTAAATATTTTTAAAGATGCAGCGTTGCCGCCTATACCAAAAAGTGGCATCAACTTTGAAATTTCAAAAGGAACACCCTATATATTTTTGGTAATTTTTGATCCGCCTCTACTTTCGAAATATGTTTGCCTAATATTACCCTTTACCTATCTTTAAGGGTTTTTAAGTAAATCATTATTTTCTTTAAGGGTTTTCAAGTAAATCATTAATTTCCATATGTTTTGTTCAAAACATGTCTCAAAATAAAACTAAACTAAGCTTTTACTCCTTTACTCCTCTATTTGCATTCGTAGACACACAAAATTTTGGATGTAGCATTTCAATGTCCTCTACATTGATTTTTTATGGAGAAATTCGTTTTGGATTACACAGGGTCGCTTAAAATTCGTGATTTTACCTCTAGATATAAAAATGGTGAAAAGTCATTTTTTTAATGGAACACCCTGTATATCATCAAAGAATCTGATTCCGGAGATAAAAGCAAGTTTTTTAAAAATCAAAATTCAGCCTATTTGGTATTTATTAAAGATAACAATGTCATGACTAAAAATATCAACATGATTATTTGAAAGTTAGTGTGTCATGACATTTCATGGCTTTTTTGATAAATACTTATTATGTTAAATTTTAATTTTTAAATAAACTTGCTTTTATCTCCGAAACCATATCATTTAGGTATAGGAACATAATATAAAATTTTAAAAGGTTTTTGATGGTCCTTCAGATTCTTTGATAATATACAGTGTCTTCCATTTAAAAAATTGGCGTTTAAACATTTTTATATCCAGAGGTAAAATCACAAATTTTAAGCGTCCCTGTATAATTCAAAACAAATTTCTCCATACAAAATCAATGTAGACGACATTGAGATACTTCGCCCAAAATTTGTGTCTACGAATGCAGATAGAGTAATAAGAGCTTTTTACTTAGAGACATGTTTTGAAAAAACAATTATTTACTTTAAAAGCGTTAGAGACAGGTATAGGATAATATTAGACAAAAATATTCAGAAAGTAGTGGCTAATCCAAATATACAGGGTGTTCAATTTAAAATTTTAAAGTTGATGCCACTTTTTGATATAAGCGGCAACGCTGCATCGTTAAAAATATTTTAGATCGTTAGATCATAAGCCATTACCTATGTTGCCAAATTTTTAGAAAAATACAATGTTCCGTTTTCCGTTAACGTCTAATGTACCATCGACCGTGAGACACCCTGTATATGTTACTTAGGTACCTATAAGAAGATATTTTCCCAGTCGGCAGACAGTTTTGACAGTTTCAACCTCTTGGCAGACAAATGTTTGGCCCCATAGTCCGATGAACGTATGAACTTTTCGGGTAAGGTTTGTTTATTGCCAAGTTTACATGACAGGCAATACGGATTTCGTCACAAGAGATCTACAGCAGATCTTCTTTCCTTTGTTTCACACAACTGAAACAAGTCTCTTGAGTTTTAAGGTGAGTCCCAGATCGTTGCTCTTGATATATCTAAAGCTTTCGACCAGGTCTGGCATGACGCACTTCTCAAAAACTTCCCTCCTACGGTCTTCCAACTAAACTCTACTCTTGGCTCTCCAGTTATCTTTCTCATCGACGTATATCAGTCATTGTTGATGGTCACTCTTCAAGGTTTCACCAAATTAATGCTGGAGTGCCTCAGGGTTCAGTACTAGCACCAACTTTGTTTCTTATTCACATCAACGACATTCTTTCTTCCACTACCAATCCAATTCATAGTTATGCTGACGATAGTACCCTTCACTCCACTTTTCAGGTTCTCAAACCAATCTCTCAACCCGACTTGGAAAGCAAAAGCAGGGCGATGCAGATATCTCTTTCACAGGATCTCAATTTGATATTGGATTGGGGCGCCAAAAATCTCATTCAATTTAACGCATCCAAAACACAATCATGTTCCTTGTCGCGAAAAAAAACATCAAACACTCACCCTTTGCTTATGAGTGGCCAGGTTTTGCAGAGCGGGGGCACATTCAACCTTGTGGGCGTCACATTTGGGAATAACCTTAACTGGCATAAACACATTATATCTATAGCCACCGCGGCTTTAAAAAGCTTGGATTTCTTTTCCGAGCCAAACATTATTTTTCTCCTTCCAATTTATACACTTTGTATGTGTCCCAAATTCGACCCTCCCTGGAATATTCTTCTTATGTCTGGGAAATGGCATCCCCTACAACCCTCTTAGCATTCTTGAAGCCATTCAAAGAAGAGCTGTTCGTCTTATTAATGATCCTTTACTTACTTAAAGACTTCCTTCTCTAGCCCATCGTCGAGCTGTGGGAGATCTATCGCTCTTTTATAGATACTTTTACGGCTTCTGCTCCGACGAATTATCCAGTATAGTCCCTCCTCTTGCAGCTCCCAACAGAGAAACTCGTGGTGCCGCACGTATGCATCCCTATACGGTCCAATTGGACAGGCCCCGAACTTCCCATTTCGTTCATTCTTTTATCCCTACAGTTTTTAGACTGTGGAACCTACTGCCAGCGGAGGTCTTTCCTGCACCCCCAAATCTTCAAGCCTTTAAGTCCCGTGTTAACAAACTTCCTTTCACCTTGCTTAAGACACCCACGGTACGTTAGTATTTAGGCTTTCAGCCTTCGTGGATTGTCCAAAGATAAAAAAAAGAAAAAGTTGTAGATGTTGCAAAAAGCTCGTTTTCATTCAATTTTGGAGTTACGAGGTGTGCGAAGTAAGGTAACGATTAGAGAAATTTTACCTTATTCACATTAGGTTTCATAACTTCTCATTATCAATTATGTTAGAACAACAACAAAAAATTAATAACTACTAAAATAGCTATTTTCGAATATTTATTGTTTTTTAAGAAGTTTAACGCCATGTATCTTGAGAACAAAAAATTGCGACCCATGTTTATATGAACTTCTTTTCATAACATGTACCGCACCCTGTATAACCAGAAAAATAGTAATTTTTTATTGTATTAATCGCATCATAATATATTTAGCCGCCAATTTACAGCTATGAATAACCTCAATTATAAACTTTAATTATATGCCTTCCATTAATTCTGATTACCAGATCCACCTCCATATTAACCGATTGCCGGCTAATATTCGGCATATTTCAGGTAGCAAATGCATTCGACCGTCGAGCTGCAAATTTCCAATTAATTAGTTGAAGTTACATGGCACTAATTATGCAGCTGATAAACAATAGAACATCGCCAGTGTATCGGACATTGGCTAATGTATGTCCCTCTGTCCATGCGTGATTCCATATTGGAATAATTGGAATTAAATTTGTGTACCGGGTCGTTTAAAAGTTATGTTTGGATCAATATGTTGTTTATATCCACTAAACAGTGACGGATTAACGTATAAGCACTACAAGGACGTGCTTGGGGCCCCTGTTCTCCAGGGGCCTCCATTCTCTGCTGGCGTTTCATTTTATACCTACATTTTATCGAGATTCACCCACATGTCCGAGATAACAAGTCGCTGGCAGTCCGGGAGTGACCCCTCATACTGTTAGTGAAAATGATAATTACGTTTTGATATTACCTGTTTTTGGTTTGGGTAAAACGTGTGTCAATTTGTATCATTCTTTATCAGATTATCTCATTGAAATAAGGAATCATTTTGAAAAATTTGAAGGCGCGGCAAGAAAAATTTTTCCTAATGGGGAATATTAGGAAACTCGAAGACGAACTAGGAAAAAACAAGTAAATGATGGAAAAGCAGAAGAAGTTGATTTGAATCCTAAAGACAAATTCCGCATTAAGACTTTCAATGTAATAATTGACACACTTAATGCTCAAATGCAAAGAAGAAGTGAGGTATACCCCGAACTTACACAAAATTTTTAATGTCTTGCGGATCTAAATAAATCAAGTTTAGAATATGAAAACGATATCTAATTACTAATAGAAGCTTACCTAGAAGAGTTTTCTCGGCAAACTTAATCATTTTTTTAAATATGTTCGAATAAAATATGAAGCTTCAGAAGCAAAGGTTGCCCATTCCGATCTATATGAAATGATTATTACGGATAAAGTAAAGGGCTTTTCCCAAAAATAGAAGTGGCAGTTAGAATCTTTCACAGCTTAATGATTACTAACTGCTCTGCTGAACGTTCCTTCTCACAACTGAAAAGATTAAAAAACCCACAAAGAATAAAAATCTGTTAAGACAAGGTTAGTTCTTTAGTAATTGACAGTAGGTACCCAATAGTTAATGTTCGACACACTAGTCTGAAACCACGACGTATCGGTAAGGAGAAAGTCAAATTCCAGACTACACGTGGTCACCATAGGCGTGCTACGCTATACATTTTAATAAATGTTTAAATTCAAAAACAATTGTATTTAATGATTAAATATTTCATTTTTTAAGAAGATTTAGTTGGAACCTTATCTTCCAGAACAGAATGGTATGGAGCAATATCAAGGACGATTACACTGCTTTCGGGAATATTCGGAATTAATTTTCCATTTTTCTTATTTATTTGGCCGTGGTAGTCGCCAAAATATTGTCTCGCTTTAAATACTAGCCCAGCATTTTGCACAAAACCATTTTTGCAACCAGCATGAATTACAATTAACCGACTAAAATAATAATGATTTAGATAAAAAAAATTTTTATGCTAGATGTCTCGGAATGTATATCCCAGTACTATCAAATAGTTTTTCGAAAGTGGTGCAAACCGTTTTTAGCGGTCTCATATGTGGATTACATTTTAGAATCTGTCAAAGTGTCAAAATTGTCCATTTTCAATATTTCGGAAACAGTAAATGATAAGTATAGGAAATTACCCAAACAGCAAAAACTTTTCATTGAGCAGTTCCCCATATAAGTAAAGCATGGGTCGCCACTATTTCTTGACCTTGCTGCAGAGCTGGGATACACTACCAAACAATGGTTAAGCTGTGGAGCGGACATAAAGCATCGCGAGACCCGTGCTTTACTTATATGGGGGATTGCCCAGTGGAAAGTTTGTAATGTTTGGGTATGTATGTAACATCAAGGATTTCTCCTTAAATCTTGAAATGTCTTATATAGGGTGTTCCATTTTATATAATCAGGTTGGGTTTTTGAAATACCCTGTATTTAGAAAATATAGTGTATCTGAAAATCTAAAAACGTATGTCTATATTTTAAACATTTTTAAAAATTCCTACCTGTAGAACTAACATTTTTCATTACTCCGAAAACTCCTGCACTTTGCCAAAAAGATTTAAAGGTTAGGTCATTGTCTATGCATGTTTCATCAATATAAATGACATTACGGCCTTCTTCCCTATATTTGCAAATAGCATAAATATATTTGTATCTCCAGTTCAATATATTAGGTCTTTCTACTAAAAGTTTACGTTTACTTTGGCATTTTCGCCAATAAAATCCATTAAGAGAAAGTTAGTGTTACTCTTTAGCTCCTGGAAGATTTTTTTTAGGGTTGGGAGTGTTGGAACTACCTTTAAGGTCAAATAAAACATTTTTATAGTTTGCCTAATTATTATACTAAAGTCGAACCCATCGGTATTTTCAACCGCAGAAACACGAGGCCTCTTTTTACCGGGAGATGATAATAACTGATCCGGCTTATATTTTATTCGTCCGACGTCTTCCTTGTGAATTTTTTTTCACAGAACTTAGGCTAACACCAGTATACATCGCAACCCTTTCTCTCTTCCGAATTGGTTTCGCATTTCTCATCACAAATTCTATAAACATTGACAATCACCTCACGGGATTGGCTATATTAAGTTTGATCACGAGCTTATGAATTCATTGTTTGTTTACCTAATTTACAAAAGATCTAATATATCATTTAAAATGCACTTAATTCAAGAACTAAACAAATAATATTTTTAGCCTCGCTTCTCTACGCCTCTGGAACAGACACTGCTTCCGCTAATATTGCTCCACAAATCATCGCATTAGTCACGCGGCTTGAACTGACCAATCGCCTATCAGTATCCGCGGCGTCCATCATTGCGCGCATACCGTACACTTGCCTATGCTCCACCTTCTTTTTTCGTTATTGCCAAATATGTTTAAGATAAGTTGCCGCTCAAGACGCCACTGGACCAAATAAAAGTACATAAGTTAAAGATAAATAACTCTCAGTTATTCTGAGTCTGCGCGGCTAACGCCAAACATGATCCGTTATCGTTAGTTAACCGCCCCGGACTCCTTTGGTCACGGATGAATACCGGAAGAGTTTATCGTTATCGTTATCGTTATTGTTCAACACTGCGTAGCCGCCGGACTTGTGGAGATTTTTAATATCAATTATTTAAGAAGGTTGGATACTTCTTGCATGCCGTCATTAATTTAAATATCATTGATACATAGGCTCTTAATTGACGAGAAAATCCATAGCAGTAAGGAAAATAAAATAGTGTAAAGAAATTCAAAACTGGACTTGCATTTTTAAGGATGTTTTAAATCAGTAGATACATGTAATCTGGACACTTGTTTTTATCTCTACCAGACCTAACCTGCTTTTGTGTTTTGCTTGATACTGTATTGTTTACATCTCACTCTTTAAAAACAAAATCAAGAGAACTATTTGCATATATTTAAATATCAATATATAACTTATGGAGAATAAAAGTAGAGTATCTCGATTTTTCGTAAACTTTAAAATCGGTGAACCACAGGTAAAAATAGGGTTATGTGTCAAAAGCGCAGACGCAAGATAAATTTCTTAAAAGAGGCTGCAAAATCTCTGTCTAAAACAGCTGCCGCTAATCGTTATGTTTTAGTAACGATAACCATAAGGAGGCCAAAAAACGTCTGTTATTTTAAGAGGTGCAAAATACAAGTTTAACACCCTGTATCTTGAGAACGAGGAATTTGCAGACCCATGTTTATGACAACTTTTTTCTAACAACATTCTGTAACCCTCTGTATAAATCCAACTTTTTTAATTTTGTAAATTTAAAACATAGTCAGGTGATTAGGAAGCTTATCTTTTCTTTTGACTTAACTTTTATCAAAATTTCAAATTTTGTTTTAAAGCTTTTTCATATGAGTTAATTTTTGTGTTACTTTAGTTTAGTGACCAACCAATGCAGAATTTAAAATTGCTTGTCATGCCATTAAAATTATAACTAAAATTAGACCATCTATTATTAAATTGCGCGGTACTAAAACTATAAATTTACCACAAGATTAAGGCTGTTTTCTAGGTGTAGCAAAGAATTTAATAATATTGAAAAAATGTATTATTAAAATTCATACGGCATACATTTTTCTGAAATTTCTAAATTTTTGTTTTTTTTTGTAATGTTACCAAAATTCTTAAGGTTGTTTTGTTTTTTTACCAAATTGTCACAATCTTGTTTTGAAGTCCATACATATGTACAGACATCGGGATTTTTTTTTCATTCATTCGTTTCCTTTTTTAAATTTTTCTTATGCTTCTTCTTCATAAAAGATTTTTATTTTTTATTTTATGTGTAAACCTTCTAATACAAGGACTTGGTTTTCTTTGTATTTAAAGACAAGCCAATGGCATTAAAATCGCACTGTTTGTACGGTAAATTTTAAAAGGTTTTAAGTCGGTAACGGCTGAGCTGATTTTGAAAAATAAATTGGCGGTAAATAATAAATCAAAGAGCCTTTAAAACGAGGCACTCCATGACCCCTTTTTCATTTGAAAAAAAAGTTGATAAGGCCCCTTGGTACTAGGCCACGTGACCGAAATTATTTTTATGCCAATGAGTAGTTTAAGTAACGACCTTATTTTTATTAAACAATTTTTATTGAACAGAAATTGTCCAAATGGCTATCGACCGAGGTCTTTTAGCCCTTGGTTTTTACAAAACATTTCTCCATTACAATACAGCTGCTTACATAGATACGGATGCAAAAATGCTATTTACAAAATAAAACAATAATACAATGTGTCCATGATAAGGATCCTAAGCACGGGAATCTCAGTACCTATTGGAGATACAGCTTAAGTTAAATTAGAAAAAAGTTGTGTTTTTTAAGCCTCTTTACATGCCGTTTAGAAACTTGAAAAATTTTCATGGCCTGCTGAGATATTTGGCAAAAACAAAAATTTGACTATATCGATTTTATGACTTTATTTAAAGAGATATGAAAAACTAATAACACTTTTTCATTGGCATTTTTAGCTACTACATGATGGTATTTTTAGATTTTATATCCGACGTTTCGTTTTCAAGAAACCATCATCAACTTTATTTTTTTATATGGTTCGAAAAAAGTACATCCTGTATCTGATTCCCTTTTTTTATTACAAATTTAACGATGTATCACATGTCACATTAAATTTTAGTTAAAATAAATTAAATTTTTTATATTTTTTTATAGGTATTTTTAAGTAGGCCTTGCAAACAAATGCTTTGACGTTAATACCTGTTACCGTGTCTGTACCATAATTTAATATCATGATAAAATAGTAATTGTCGTTATTACCCTGTTTGTCGAGTTGTTGTTTTTAGAGCAATTATTCTTATTGTTACTGTTGTCTTTATTATTATTTATTGATGAATAGTTAATATCTATTGTGTTATTATGGTCGAATAACCCGGATGGCCATTATAGCCATGAAGAAAAGTTTGACACGCTAACGTGCTACATTTTGTGCCACAAAAATACTGTAAATACAGCAGCAATGTATCTTTATACATATCCAGAAAAAAAACAGCCATATAATTCCACTTTCTTACAGCTGGCTCGAAATTTAAAAAGCCAGTTTTATCTCGAAAAAAGGAATCTTTAGAAGAAACCCAAAATAATTCGCTTAAGGGGAGATTCCTTAGCCAAAAATAAGACAAAAATGTCATATGAACATGGGTCCGCAAATACTTGGTTTCCAAGATACAGGGCGTTTAATTTTTTATAATTTTTCTTTCTTTTTGAATATTTTTAAAACTACGCCAGCGATTTGGCTTAAATTTGGGACATAAGGTACATTTATTAGTAGGCATATTTTGACTATAAGGAATTTGTTATATTTTTACCAGGGGCGTACTTGTGGGGTAGACACATAATATTTTTTTAATTAAAACATGTACGCCACTGATTTTAATAAATTTTGATAGCGCAAATAAATACTTTACTAAATGCCTAACAAAACTTGTCTCTTAGCATTTTTTCGAATTTCGTTTGGTTTTCGGGATATTTGCGATTTTAATACGGGCTGCAGCTACTGATCTCCATCTACGTTAAGTAATTAAAATCATCAAAGAATGCTTTAATTTAAAAAAGAAAAACTAACCTGCAATTTAACTTCAAAAGTGGCTAAATGAGATGCTGAAAATGTCCTCCTTCAGCTTCGTTGCATGCTCTTAGTCTTCGTCCTAAAGATTTGCGTACTTTTGCGCAAATAGTACGATTTTGTCTTATTTTTTTAAATGCCCCCTCTATCCTTTGTAACAATTTCTGCCTCGTATTCACAACTCTTTTGTAAACAATTTCTTTAACATGTCCCCAGAGATAAAAATCTAAGGGATTGATGTCTGGTGATCTCGGTGGCCATGCGACTGGTCCTCCACGACCAATCCAGCGAGGACCATACGCTTCATTTAAAAATCTTCTTACTTCAGCCGCAAAATGTGGTGGTGCTCCGTCATGTTGGAACCATAATCTGTTATTGTTTCTTAGATAAAGTGGCAAAATATCGGGCAATTCGTTTATTAAGAAATTGAGGTAAGACGCTCCATTTAATTTATTTGGAAGAACTACAGGTCCGATAATTTCATTTCCAACAATTCCAGCCCAAATATTAAAAGAAAATTGATGTTGGAAATTTGTTGTCTGCAAAGCGTGAGGGTTTTCTTCCGCCCATGTATGATTATTATGAAAGTTTATAATGCCTCTTCGTGTGAAAGATGCCTCGTCAGTAAAAAGTACATATTTAGAAAAACGCCGGTCATTTTGCAGCTGATTGAGAAACCATTGGCAAAATACTTGTCTAGGGCCATAATCCCTGGGTAAAAATTCTTGTACCCTTGTAAAATGATATGGTTTTAGTTGTTGTTCTTGCAAAACTCGCACTACCGAAGCTTGAGAAATATTTCCTAGTTCATTGGAAATTATTCGGGTACTGATATTAGGATCACGTTCTACCGAATTTAGTACTGCTTCTTCAGATTGAACTGTACGACGAAATCTTGAACGCCCGGAATTTGCTTTTACAGGTTTAAGAGAGCCAGTTTCTCTTAAACGCCTTACGATGTACTCAAAAATGATTTTACTAGGGGCTTTTCGTAGCGGGTATCACTCAGTCTGACGGCTTCTCTTGAATTTTGTCTGGTTTCACCATAAATTAACAACATATCTGTTAACTCTGACGAACTATAATTAATAAAAAGCATTTATAATGAGTTAGAAAAAAATTATGATAAAAACAATAGTGGTAATACAATAGCCAATTTGTCAAATTTAAAGCAATTGTTTTTTTATTTTAAAGCCTTCTTTGATGTTTTATAGCTTAACGTAGGTGGCGGTCAGTAGCTGCAGCCCGTATTAAAATCGCAAATATCCCGAAAACCAAACGAAATTCGAAAAAATGCTAAGAGACAAGTTTTGTTAAGCATTTAGTAAAGTATTTAATTGCGCTATCAAAATTTATTTAAATCAGTGGCGTATATGTTTTAATTAAAAAAATATTATGTGTCTACCCCACAAGTACGCCCCTGGTAAAAATATAACAAATTCCTTATAGTCAAAATATGCCTACTAATAAATGTACCTTATGTCCCAAATTTAAGCCAAATCGCTGGCGTAGTTTTAAAAATATTCAAAAAGAAAGAAAAATTATAAAAAATTAAACGCCCTGTATCTTGGAAACCAAGTATTTGCGGACCCATGTTCATATGACATTTTTGTCTTATTTTTGGCTAAGGAATCTTCCCTTAAGCGATGGCATATGTTTTTTGAATTGGGTACTGTCTTCTCCGGGTGTAGTTATCTGGGAAGTTTAAAATTAGGGGTTCCATGATCGTAAGATTGACTGGTCTGTTGGCGAATTTTTTGGTTAATCTCCGCTTTCTCTCCGAAATGGGTTCAATTCCTGTCATTTTATACAAATATTCATTGGATGCAGTGGATTTATGGTGTGTCTGATCTTTGTGATTGTGCGGAGACTTGATCTTTCAGCTGTTTCTATTATTTTGGCAGTTGTTTTTCAACTTCTTATATATATGGCAATTGGTCTTAGTGCAAATTTCATGGTTTTTGTAGATTAGGGAGCGAAACTGTTTACTTTTTTGTTTAATTCGTTAAATTGTCTTTTTAACTCTATATTACGGTCGTTTTGTTTTATGTGTCTGTATAACTGTCTTTTTTCTTTATTAGCGCGATTTAAACAGCGGGACCTCGTAATTATAAAACTTGTTTCTCCATTTTGGCGAGTTCTGTTCAACTAGTTCTGCCAGCTTTTGGTTAAATATTTCTATGTACAACTCTGACATTTCTACTTTTTCCTGTATAAATTCAATCATTTTTTGGTTCACTATATCAATGTTACACGTTTGCAGGTTGTATTTTGGTTCTTCCGCATGTTGATCCTGAGGAGGTATTTCTCCTAAGTCCAGTGTCCACAATATGCCTAGGTGATCACTTCCTAGATCTGGAGTTATTTCGGTTTTGATCCGTGCTTCCAATTTTCTTGTACAGAGAATGATATCTGGTGTGCTATTTTCATTGTTTGGCATTATAATAAAGGTGTGGGGAGTCTTAATTTTTATAAAATTTGTATTCTGAATAAAAAAGTCCTGTATTTTTCTTGCATTTGGATTCATGTCTCCAATTATTATAGAGTGTTCATATAGTGCTACTTTCGTAAAAATTGTAACTTCTATTGGTAACGTTGGATGTATGTATACAAGAAAAATGTGCATTTTGTTTTGTTGGAAGGGAATGGTAAAATGTAGACAACTATTTAGGTTGTTATTAACAGCTTGTGGGTTGAATTTCCCTAAGTTGATTTGTGGCTTTGTTTGAACTAAACAACCTCCTCTTATGTTGCTATTGAGTATATTACCTCCTCAGTGGCTTCTGTTGGTGATTCTTTACTAAGCGGTTCCTCCATGTCAAACATTAAAATGTACAGTCAATTTCCACTAAACACTGTCGTTGAATCTATGTTGTAAAGCTCAATAAACCGTCTTTTCAGTTTGTTTATAAGTTCTTGTCGGTCGGTTTTAACATCTTCATTAAGGGTTGTAATGTATGTCTCAATGATATGATCATGCATCGTTATTGGTTGATAAACCCCTTTTATTTGTTTTGTTTACGTTAATTTTTAAAGTTCTCTTGTCTAGTGACTTAATTTTTGTATTTGGGATACCTTCAATTAGGTTGGTGGATCTTTTTGGGGATTTTATTGACCAGGCCTGGTTTATATTTATATATAAAGCCATTGCTAAGCAAGTTTTCGAAAGAGCTTAGTTCTCCTGTTATCATTCGAATTAACTAACACCCTTTTATCCAAATTTTACACAATCCCGATATCTTGCCCCATTCAAAAGATAAAGGAGGGGAAACTCTTTCAATATCCTCACTGTATAATATTTTAGGATTGTATACAAAATCATATTAAATATGAGTTGCATTGTGTTAGGCACTTGGGGTGTTGTCAAACTTGACCTGCGGTTCACATCTCGTATCTAATATAACAATATTGCAACCTTTAGCACAAATAAAAATTTTAAATCCGAAAAAATGGCCTTAATAAGCATTTAAACCGACGGAAGAAATCAAGTTCATAGAATTTACGCCAATCAAATGGGTTCTCTAGTTTAGCTATTTATATTGAGCTATCTATAACATCAGAATCGACGGGAGCGAAAGTATCAAAATAATATTGAGTTATTTTAAAGTTAGGTTTAATTTAAACCTAAACACGCGTTTAATAAATGAGTATTACGCGGGAGTTGTAAAAAGAAGAATATTTATATCAGTTAAAAATAAGTCTAGTTGTTCTAAAAATACCTAATTCGGATAAAAATCTCTTAAGGCAGGTTTTACTAGTCAACACCCCCGTTAACTTTTTTATTTTTTATTGTAAAAAATAAACATCGATGTATACAGGGTGCGTTTTTAAAACTTACAATGACTATATTTTTTAAACCAAGGCAAATATCAAAAAAAAACTTACCTTTCTATAAAACCCGGGGAAATATAAATGACGTATTTTTCCAAACACCTCTATTAACCCCTTTAGCTGCACCCCAGTCACTTTAAAATCTTAAATGGCAACAACCCTTATGTGGCACATCTCTGGAAAGCTTATGAAAAATTCTTTTCTGTTGGTCACAAAAGGGGTAAGATCAAGTTCTCACCCTTAAATTTTAGAAAAATCATACTTTATTTTTCATAAAGAATACTCAGAAAATATCCAATTTAAATTAATATAAAGTTATTAAAAAATTAATACTAAATTACAATCCCCATACTTTCTGTAGAGCCTAACTCCTCAACATAACAAGTTCTAGTTAAGCTCTGTTGCACAAGCTCTCTAACGACAAACACCAGTTGCTATTACTTTTACTCGACAAAAAGAAAACTAACCAAAGCTAACCAGAACTTTTATGGGAGTCGGCTAGCTCTACAGAGGTATTATATTAATACATTTTATATTAATTTAATTGGACATTTTCTGGTATTCTTTACACAAGCAGCAAGCTGACGTCATTTTTAAGTCATTTTTGGTCATAGGACGTCATCAGACCGTAACTATGACGTCATTTTAATGACGTGTTTTTAACGTCTCATAAAAATCTTAAGTGAAGTTATGTTTAGAAAACCCGCCAGAAAAAATCTTTGTGACATTTTATGATTCGTGTCAAAATCCAACCGAAATATCATATCACAGCAAAATAAGACTAATAATTTTACAAAAAATTGAAATAGGAAAAAACTCTATCGATAGATGGCGCATTGGACAATAAACTACCACGCTTATTTAACATCTTCGCTTTTTGTTGCCTAAACGGTACCGATGGGACCAAAACATTTCTCGAGACTGGTCTACGGTTGGTGATCCTCAAGTAGCTTTGAAGGAAATATCTTCAGCTTGTGTAAAAATCTGCATCTCCAGGTTGGACAGTGTCCCCGTGCGACTTTGCAGTGCAAGGAAATTGCAAGCAGTAAGGAGTTTTTTCCCATTTCAACTTTTCAAATAAAATGTCGTATCATTTTAGCTTTTGAAAAAAAGTATATGCGTCAATTTTCCGTCATCCTAAAGACGTCATTATGACATTAACGGGACGTCTTTTGTCCGTGACTTAGGGAGGTCAATTTAACGTCATTTTGTCGTCATCTTATGATGTCTTTGCTGACCAAATGTGACCAAAAATGACTAAAAAGAGACGTCAATAAGATGTCAGCTTGCTGCTTGGAGTACAGTAATAATAAAGCATGATTTTTCTAAAATTTAAGGGTAGTATTTGATTTACCTAACCTTATGACCAACAGAAGCATTTTTCATAAGCTTTCCAAGAGGTTGTTGATGATATCTTGGATTTTTTCTAACGACAACACTGAAAAAACCAACTTAAAGAATCAGCTTATGTCCAAATTTGATATGAAAGACATGGGAACAGCAAACCAAATCCTAGGACTTAGAATTAGGAGAGAAAAGATGGAATTTATATTGATCAAAAGAAATACATACAAACCATTTTGGAAAAATTTAACATGATTAATTGTAAAGCCGTAAAAACACCTTTAGAACAAAACAAAAAATTTAATAAACATGAAAATTTAATTCCTGATTCAAAGTTGCCGTATCAGAATATAATTGGCTCTTTAATGTACCTGGCAGTGTGTACAAGACCAGACATTGCATACTCAACAAGTTTTTTAAGTCAGTTTAACACCTGCTACAACGAAGAACATTTTAAAGCTGCAAAACGGGTTCTTCGGTACCTAAAGGGCACTATGGACTACTGTCTATTCTTCTCCAAAGACCAAAAAGATTTAGAAGGCTTCGTGGATGCCGATTGGGGAGGGGATATTACAGACAGAAAATCCTATACAGGCTATGTATTTAAATTTAGCAGTGCTGCAGTTTCCTGGGAAAGTAAAAAGCAAAGAACAGTAGCATTATCAAGTGCTGAAGCTGAATACATGGGTCTGTCTGAAGCAACGAAGGAAGCCATTTTCTTGCAAAGTTTGTTGAAGTTGGTAAATGAGAAAAAATGTGTCACATTGTTCAATGATAGCCAGTCAGCTCAAAAATTGGCTTTGAATCAAAGATATCACAGTAGAACTAAACACATTGACATTCGACACCACTTCGTAAGAGAAGCTATCCAGTCAGATCAAATAGATTTGAAATATTTACCCACAAATCAGATGATGGCTGATGTTCTAACAAAAAGTTTGGGAAGACCCAAACATGAAGCTTTCTGTCAAGAACTTGGTTTAGTTTTAAAACAGTAATGTTTAAGGGCTGGTGTTAGAAATACATGTGATGAACCAGTATGTAAACATTATTGTTATTACCTTTATTTTATACCTATTGGTATTGTAATTGTTAATTTTTAAATAGTGTCAATAAAAGTTTTTATATGTGTCATCACCTTCATATTATTTTGTCTTATTAAAAACTTTCTCAGTTATATTTCGTGTCGGACAAGGCATATGTCACCCTTTTTGTCGGACAAGTTTACCACAATGTTTTACATGAAGTTTTTAAACATCGTGCCAAGAATCGTAATGTTACAGTTAGCAAAACCATAAGACCCATGGACATGTTTGGGCGTATCGGATTGGACGGGTTTCGTAGCTGTAACCCTTACGATTTTTGGCACAATGTATAAAAAATTACATGTAAAACATTGGGACAAACTTGTCCGACAAAGAAATTGTCGCGTTTACCCAAGTGCGACATCTGACACATTTGACATTGGCAGCTTGGGTTAAAGCGCCGCTTCCATATATGGCGGTATGAATATTCATGGTATACTCGTTAAAACGAACTTTCCTAAAAAGGTTTTAAAAATGTTTATATCCTAAAGTCAATTTTGATTACTGGCCCAAGGACTATATGGTCCCACGCAAAAACTTAAAAATTTTGGGTTCGATCTGGTTTCGCTTCAAAAACATTTTTTGTTTCCGGATTCCCTTTATATCTTTATCGGTCTAACCTTAACATCTACATCTCTAAAGATTTTAAAAACTCTGTGTGTTTTTAATCTATAAACCCCCGTTAAGGCTGGTCGGCTACATGTGGGCAGGGGCGGTCATATCAACTTTCCGCGGGATGGGGCGGCATATCATCATTAAATGTCCATATTTGCAATAAGGTGTATATAGTTAGGTGGGAGTCCTAACTTTAGACAAGCACTGTATAAATTTTTTCTGACAAAACCTCAAGTCGGCTATTTATGAGTACGAACAAAGAAATATAACGACCTAAACATCTTGGATCAGCAGATAAAAATTGTTATATAAGTATAATATCTATGTAGATCACCGTAAACCATACTTAAATATAAATTTTCTATAACAAAACCTCAATTCGGACATTTATAAGTGGGGACAGAAGAAATATAGGAACTATAAAGACCTAAACATCTTAAATTAGCAGATAAAAATTGTTATAGAAGTGAAATACCTAGATCACCGTAAACCATACTTAAATATAAATTTTCTCTGGCAAAACCTCAATTCGGACATTTATAAGGTAGGGACAAAAGAAATATAGGAACTATAAAGACCCAAACATACCAAACCATACTTTTAATATACATTTTTGGCATGTTGAAAAATAGTGGTCCTAGTACTGAATCTATAAGGGATACCACTTTAAAGAAAAGTAAATATTATACTTGTCTCTGGATACCACTACTCATACTATACCATATTATGATCTACAGGGCCATAAGGCCATATAGTAATGGGCCAAAATTCAAATGAAGAATTGTGAAGTTAAAATATTGAAATTAAATTAAATTTGCTTTAGTAAAAAGTTGATATTAAATGAGTCAAAGTTCAAAAATATATTTAAATTATTTTGATAATTTTTTATACGTTTTAAATATTCTAAGAAATTTCGGTATCTAGGGGTTTTCTGACATAAACTATTCATATCTGTATGTTAATATTTTTATGTGTTAACTAGAGGACGCTACCCATACTATTTAATTTTCTCTAAAACGTCCCAACTTTTTGTGCGACTCTGGATGTTACATCTAAGTAAACCAATAAATTCTCCTATGCTTTCTTTACAAAAAAGGTATACTTTGTAAGAATGGCTCTGAGCCACAGTTTTCAAGATATTTGCATCTAAGTGGTTTAGTGCAACCAATAAGTATAAGACGGATGTAGTTTAGACGCAGAAGTAATTATGCAAATTCTGCAACGGCTAAACTGGACGCACTACCCTTCGCTAGTGTGTCGAGTTCATGGTTATACTGCACGTATTTTCGACGTATAATTTTTCTGCTATATGTACCTGTACAGAAGAGAACCGATTTTGAATAAGACTGTTTTATTAATCTTACTGCCACACAATTTACGAGAAGGTGTTTTTGGATTTATAAGCTTTTTGACAGACCGCGGTCGCGCTTCGTCAAATTAAATAGCTACAAAATAATAAAGAAAAATAAAATGTATATTAGTCTCAGGTTTAATTAAGGAATACAAATTATTGCACATTCACTACAATATGTCGGCCATTCTTTTCCTCCAACCTAAACAAAACTACCTCTACCTAAATATTCGTCGAAAATGCTTATCGGATTTTCGGTCCTTTTCTCTGGCATAGGTCAGGGGCGGATCCAGAAGGCGGGCGCAGGGGGCGCGCCCCTGGTAATTCCTACAGAACACATGGTAGTGGCCAGTTTGATTCTAAAACTTTTAGAAATGTGGAATTGTACACCTGATTTTTAAACATTTGTTAACTTTTTTGTTAAATTTGGTAATAAGTTTCATCTTTTTGTTTGTATGTTTTTTTTTTAATAAACATGTAGGTTTGTGTACCAGAAATATTTTTTATTTACGCCCCCTCCCCTGAGATAAATTTCTGAATCCGCCCCTGACATAGGTAAAGTAGGTTATTATGCGTCGAGATTACCACCGCCGTCCCGTACATAAGTCATATTTTGGCGGTTTTGACATTTTGATGCCATTGGCTAGAGAATCGAAAGACGCGTTGTTTTTGGCCAATTAGAATCAAGGTTCAGCCAATAAAAACCTTTAAAATTACGGAATAATAACAACACGGAATCCACCAATTAGATCTGTCATATGAAAACAGTACGTAAGTCAGTTTAGTTCCATACATTGAGCGGTCCTCTATCAGCTGCTGTTGTAAATTATTCATAAAGGTAAGTTAATATCACAACGTACAAAACGGAACTTTAGTTGTGTCTGTATAAAATTATTCGGTTTTATGTTTCTCCTGAATAGTTGCTAAAAATGACTTACGTGATGATAGAACTTAAACGAAGAAATGCCTAGCGACAAATCCTGGTCCTTATCCTTACTAGAATAAAAAGAGAAGGAAGCAATAACGGAAGTGGCAACGTTGTAAGTAAGACAAGGATCAGTGCCACCGTAACTTATATGCAGTCTTTTGAGTGTGCATTTGCAAACGAGATGTTTGTAAAGCGTTTAAATTGAGAGCAGAGGCGTAGCACACGAATTATTATTATAGTAGGGGAGCCCACGATGCTTTACTCGAGCGTTATAGGGACCTGTAGTTTACAAAGCTTCGATGATAAGAAGAAAAAAATATAATGTACACCATTTCATCGGTGGGGGAAGCGGCTACAGTTTTTTTAAATATGTCAAAAAATTCTGTTAATATTTCGACTTGTGAAAATCTTTCGGATCGAAAAGTAATATACCGGGTGTTGCATCGCCGGGCGGGACATAGGAAATCCCATGTAATTTTTAATGGGGTCAATTATTGGCTCCCCCAATTATTTTAGAGAAAAATTCTATTAAAGTTTATTGAAGGGCATGCAAATCTAAGTCCATGGTAAAAACTTTAGATTTTTCGGTTAACCCGTTTGCTAGTATATTTTTAAAAATTGTTACATTATTATCGCCTCATATTTCTGACCAACAATAAAAATACCAGTTAGCGTGACATTACGTTGTCATTTTGAAATTTAGTGCTTTATTATTATCAAAAAATCGTACTAACTGGTATTTTTATTGTTGTTCATACATATGAGGCGATAATAATGTAACAATTTTTAAAAATATATTAGCATCTAACTAGCAAATGGGTTAACCGAAAAATCTAAAGTTTTACCATGAACGTAGATTTGCATGCTCTTCAATAAACTTTAATAGAATTTTTCTCTAAAACTAATTAGGGGAGCTAATAATTGACCCCATTAAAGTTACATGGATTTCCTATGTCCCAGCCCGACGATGCAACACCCGGTACCTATATTTTTCGTTATCTTTAAATTATTTTTTGAAAGTAAAAAAATAGCCACGCTCAATAATGTCAAATTGACGTTTTTTTACAACTTTGTACCCCTCGCTTACGTCACTCTTAAATTGTCAGATTAGTGAAATATACACTGTTACGTTTTTTTTATCTTTGGACAAACCACGAAGGCTAAAAGCTTAAATACTAACGTACCGTTGGTGTCTTAAGCGAGGTAAAAGGGAGTTTGTTAACACGGGACTTAAATACTTGAAGATTTGGGGGAGAAGGAAAGACCTCCGCGGGCAGCAGGTTCCACATTCTAGAAACTCTAGGAATAAAAGAACGAACAAAGTGGGAAGTTCGGTGCATACGCGCGGCACTACGAGTTTCTCTGGTGAGAATTGTGAGTGGAGGAACTATTCTGAACAATTCTTCAAAGCAGAAACCATGGAAATACCTATAAAAAGCGATAAATCCCCCACAGCCCGACGATGGGCAAGAGAGGGAAGCCTTTCTGTAAGTGAGGGATCATTAATGAAACGAATAGCTCTTCTCTGGATGCAATCAAGAATGCTTAGGGTTGTGGGGTACGCCATCTTTAATATATTTAAACCCCAAAATCCTTGTGTAAAAATAAATTGAATAAAATTATTAAAAATGGCGGACCACCATAAATAACAGTGATAATGAACCCCAAAATTTTACGATTAAAAAGCAAACCTGCTACTGACCAGCTCTTTAAATCCCTTTAAATACATATGTTTACCTTCTGTCGCTGTCAAAAACAGCTGAAAGCAGTTATAACACGTGGTTAAGTCAACAAGCTTGAGAAAAGTTGCCAAATTTATTTTGTTCTTACCAGTTTATCTATGGGTTTTGCTGTTTCAATTGATCAAACGAAAAACTTACATGATTACAACAAATTATCCTTTATTACGCTACTAGGTTGTTTGAGCGTATAATGAATGTAAAGATTACTTTTTCCACAAATCAAGTACACTTTTTAGGTGGTTAATTACTTTACAAACTTTTTAAACACTGCGACGCGACACGTATGCGCACAAAGAATTGAATTAAAATACACAAAACGGTATTTTTATTGCAAAACACTATTAAAACAAATTTTACTGCGTTTTTAAATAAAGTTTTTGTTACATTTCGCTTTTCTTTCATCAAAATTAAGAGTTGACAGACGACAGGTGGTTTACACAAGATCGTTTGACTAGGTAAGGTTGCCTCATTACGTCACATATGTACCGCACTGCTGGTTCCTTGGCGCCAACATAGCAAACAAAGAATAATCATTGTTAAATAATTTATTAATAGGAAATAAAGAAGTTATGGTAACAACTGAATTAACAGTATTTAAAAGTATTTCTTTTAATATTGACAAAAACACAAACTACACTGTTAAAAACTTCATTAAATAATGAGCAAAATACATATGTGACGTATGGTCCGCCATGTTGCAAGGCTTACGAGGCAACCTTACCTAGTCAAACGATCTCTGGTTCACACGAGAAAAGAGTACAAAAGATTATTCCCTATGAGACAAATGTACAAAAACTACGGTAATTGTACAGAAAGTGTCCGCAACCTGATTTTAACCAAATCTGTATGTTGGGTTTTTTGGGGCGCTGATCATGAATCTGAAACGAAATTTTAGTCGGAAATGTTTGGCTCTCAGAGATAAGCTCATCATCAAAAGTTGGCATTTAAACTAACCTTATTTTCACTATTATTCTCCCCTTCTTGCACGACAATTCTGATTTTAAAGCAAAGCTGCCTACAAGTGCTCTGGTTAGCGTTGGATTCTACCTTTAAAACCCTGTGTTTCTATGTTTTTACACTCTTGATCGTAAACAAATTGGGAAGGGTCCCTTTAAAAACGTTGCAAACTGCAGTGACCACTTGCTCCACCGCCTCCACCAGATTCACGCTACGATTAAAATCGACTGAAAGCGAAGCCATGCAAACCTAATCTTCGCATAAACACGTATGAGGCGACAATCGAGGTTTTAAAAGGATGAAAACTCAAATATGGTAAGTGCCACTTTAATCTTAAAAATCCAAGAATTGTATGCCAAAAGATGGGGGAATAAAAGCGAAATGAGGTTAGTCCAAATGCCAACTTTAATGATGGATATTCCTCGAAACAAATGTATCCTGACTAAAAATTTTTTCTAGATCCGTGACCAGCGCCACAAACACAGGTAAGCTTTTACAGGTTAGATGTTTTTGCAAGAAATTTATTGCAATTTATTCTAACATTTTTGCAATTTGCATAACTGGGTTTATCAATTTACGAAACTTGTAAGTTCAATTCTTTTTAAACCGTTTCTTTGTCTGATGTTGTTCTAAGCTATATGATAAAATGATACTTACAGCGAATTCTTTTTGGTTAAACTAGGTGCTTTCAATTTAATTAGGTTTTTTTAATCAAAATTTCTTACTACAAAAACGCAGAGTTTGCTTTTTCTGGTGATAATTCGAGCAAAAGCTTGATGTTCTGGAACCTATTACCGTGGGTATAAAGTAGACGGCATATTTAACATACACTTAGTGGAGGAAGGAGCCGAAGTGGACATTTTGGGCTTCTTCAGATGCACGGTTACAAAATGCATGAAACAATTACTTTGTGTTGCTATATTACTGTACATCTCATTGGTACGGAAGAGAAGGGAAGTTTATGGTGAAAGTGTAAAGAGGTAATTTCGTGAAAATAAAAGTACTTTCCAGCCAAGAAAAAAATCCTAGCCTTCAAAAGCTGCTTGGCTCTAAATGTTATTTAAGGTTATTATTTAACAACGCCTACGCCGCTCATAAGTAGATAATAAAAATTGGTTAATTTTTTTTATGCCGGTATATTATTGTCCTCTATTGTGCTTTGAAATCTACGATAAAATGGTGGTGCCCTCTGGATAACATTATTATCTGCAGTCGCTAAATGGGTCTAACATTCTAAAACCTTGGCAGTAACCCACGGCAGCATCAGTACTTAGCTTCTTTGCGCTACTAACATGGACTGCCATAAACATATAAAACTAAATATACTAAATGTACTAGATGTAGTACAATTGTACTACAACTGACCAATAAGAAGGCTTCCTGCTATGCAAGGGTTACAGAAAGACGAAATTCACTGTCCTGGCCTGCGCTCTTAAATAATATTGCGAAGAACTCACCAAAATTTTGTAAAAGTGATTACTAAGTTTTGCATTTTGTTTTCAATTTTACGTAAAATGCAACGAAATTGAATCGAGTGGACTGACAAGGGTTTTAATGCGTTACAGCTAGGCAAAGTTGCTCATGCAGCTGGGAAACCTATGAAAGAGCTTGTTTATAGTGGAACCCATTAACAGAGTTAGAACAGTTGCGAAATCGTGGAACTAGCGGCTCAGCAAATAAGAAACAATGAAAACATTTTTGCGGTGTGAGAAACAGTATGCAGCGGAAAATAAATGCATGTTTGGAATCAAAATTTAGAACATATTCCGTATTGAAGGTAAATCGACCTTTATTTAAATATTTTTTTGTTACAATTTATTTTGATATAAAGCTTTTAATAATTTTTAAAGTAAATTTATAAAAAAATAGAATATAATAACATTTTACCTTTTATTCTATTATGTATTTATATCGTTTATTGGGTATAAAATAGACGTTTGGCAACATCGCAAACAAATAGGTTCTACTGTCTGTGTTTATAGTATTTACGTAACCAGGACGTAGCAGATAGGTGAAAAGAAGGTATTTTACAAACTGTAAAAAGTTTGAATTAAACAAAAAGTACTCAGTGTGTCTCTACACTGTCCCAGGAGTCACCCATTTCTAATATATTAAAAGCGAAATAGAAATCCAAGCTTATTTGAAGCTGCGCGTGGCTATAGATACAATGTGTTTATGCCAGTTAAGGTTACTTTAAAATGTGACGCCCACAAGATTAAAGGTGTCTTTGCTCTGTAAAACTTGGCCGCTCATAAGTAGAGGATGAATATTTGATTACTCTTTTCGCGATAAGGAACATGATTGTGTTTTGGATGCATTAAAATGGACGAGATCAGTCAGATGATAACCTTAACCTTACAGTTATATTCATAAAAAAGGCGTACAAGTATTAAAAGAAGACGGAACCCACCTTATTTTGCGTAAAACTGACTTTTGTGACTGGTTTTTGTTAAAGGTTATTAAAAAGGCATATATCTTTAATAAAGGAACGCATTGGCGTGCACCTTGTTTATCTAGTAGCAATGTTTAACACATTTTGACTTTGTAAGAAAAAAAAATCCACGTTAATTATTTGAAAATTAAAAAGTGGAAGTACTCTTGCAGAATAGAAAGAAAGATGAATATTTACTTCTGAAGATTTTATTTATTTTTATTTAATTTATTTTATATCTATGTTCACGTCCGACGTTAATGGTTTTTATTTGTGGTAACTCTATAACATTGACAACTCCTTTAAACAGTCTGTTTTAGAAGCCTGTTTAACATAAAAATAACAAAAGATATTTCTCTTTCTAATCTTTGTAGGAGAGGTCCGGGAAGCCCCGCCCAGCGGATAACGCCATTTACTGTCATACGCAACTTCTAATCAGTCCGATATCTATGACTTAATAATACAAACAATAAAGCTGAAATGCTAACTTAGCTGATTTGTGCTTTGCGACAATCTTTAATCGTTAGAAAACGTTTTGCATGCAGGTTGATGTATTTATTTCTTCTGTAAAAATTCAAAACCTTACTACGATACAGATTTATTAATTTGCATCATTATTATATATCAAAATGTAGGTGATTAATTATATTTTATTATGCATTATTCCCGTCCAAAGAAAATAGCTCTGGCCAAGGTGGCACCAAACCATGTATTTGCCATTTAGCTTTGTAGGTGTAGATATTTAAGGATTTTGTTAAAATTAACAACAAAGTAATTTATCCATAATATTTTTATAAAAAATATAATAAAAATAGTTCTTGTTTTTATGTTGGGTTTAACCTTTCAGTCTTATGCCCATAATTTTATTATTTAAAAGAATCTGAATGTCTAGGACTAAATATTAGATATCCAGTTATATGGTTTAGTTTATTTAAAGAAGTTTTATTTGATAGTAAAAAATATCATAATTAGTGGGCGAAGTTATCCCTTTTATCGGGCAACTTCTGCCCATTGCTAGGGTCTTAGAGACATAGTTTTTTTTCTAAAAACGTTCCTTTATTCAAAAATTTAGCAAACCTTAATATAAAAAAGAGCAATCAACGACGTTTTTAATAGAGACCTATAAGTTACTGGCACTTCACAATACTCAAATTTGCTTAGGTGGGAGGGGCTTTCTGGACCGTCTCTATGCCTTTTTATGAATATAACTGTATATTCGGACAATTGAAATGCTTTATTGTGACAGTTGCGACTAACAACGCGCTCTTTTTTTAAATTAAAATAAATAACATAAACATTTAGTTTCTCTCCGTATCTGGTACAGAGGCAAAGAATTTTCGTGTATAAATATAGGGTGGGCCAAATTAAACCTGCACACTTTTAACTAATAAATAAATTTTTATCTGCTGCGCCGAACTTTTTTAAGAGCTAACAGGCCAATATTGGTCAAATAGATTTAAACAGGACTGGACTTACGGAACTTTTTTAAAATAATACATATAACCTAGTTGCAAAGAAATCCAATAACAGCATCCAACTCAGTAACCATGATTACCCCAAATTTTTGGTTTTCAAAACCAACTAAAAAAAAGTTTCTTATCAAAACCAAGAAAAATGTGGAGTATCATTTACCAAAAATAATCATAATTCCTAAATCCCAAAATTGTTGACAGATTCACTTTTACTAAACCATTTCTCACAGTTTGTCTACAGGAAACATTAGCTCAATTGTAGATAAATCCTATTTCTTTTGCAACAAGGTTTAATACAGAATTTTGGAAAAAGTCCCGTAAGTCCAGACCTGTCTTAATCAGTTTGACCAAAATTGGCAAATCCGCAGGAAACGCACGTACCTATAGGCCATTTAAAAGTAAAAAAAAAATAGGCGCACAAAAAAATGAGTTAAAAAGTGTGAGCGTTAATTTTGCCCACACTGTGAAATTGTGACACCATGTATAGTTGTAAATATATTTATTTTTACGAGTTCTAACCCTGTTAAAGTAAATAATTTTTGAGAACACCCTGTAGGGTACAAGAAGTTTTTAAATTTTAACTTCAAAAATATATACAGGGTCATCCAAATTAATGTATGTCATTTATAACTTCGTTATTACTCAAAATATGAAACAGTTTAAATTAGCGAACTAGTAGCTTTTTTCACGCTCTTTAAGACTAAAGATTAAAGAAACAATTGACAATCGGGTTGCTGAGTTATACAGCGAAATACCCATTTTTAAATGGAATACGATGTATATTTTATCACCATCAGAAAGTTCTTTCAAAATCCTTTAAAAAGTCCTTATGTAATATATCAAATTTTCATAGTTTCGGAAATATGGCCATCCTCAGGAATTAAATAGTAAACTGGATTTTTATATAAAACACCCTGTATATGGTATTATCATTAAAAGAATTTTAAAGAGCTTTAAGAAAATACCACATTTGACGTGCCTATCTTTTTAGTTTTGGAAATATAGCCATTTAAATCTGAAAGATAAAAGATATTTTTCCCGTTTTATTTCTGACACTAAAACTTATTGCTTATAGCTTAAAGCTGTGGTATAATGGAAATTTAACGTAATGTTTAGATTTGAATGGCTATATTTTTAAAACTATAAGAGATAGACATATCAAATGTGATATTTTCTTAAAGCTCTTTTAAATATCTATTTATTGGTAATGTTGTAGGCTGTTTTATTTAAAAAATTTCAGTGTACTATAAAATTTCTGAGGATGTCTATATTTCCGAAACCATGAAAAATTGTATGTATCACATCTGGACTTTTTTAAGGATTTTAAAAGATCTTTTAATGGTGACAAAATATACAGAGTGTTCCATTTAAAAAAGGGTATTTTGCTGTATAACTCAAAACCCGATTGACAATTGTCTTTTCTAATCTTTAGTATACAAAATGCTACTAGTTTGCTAATTTAAACTATTTTATATTTCATATAATAACGAAGTTACTAATAACGGACACTTAATTTGGATGACCCTGTATATTAACACCATAAACCTTTTCCTCTAATTTTATTTCTCAGCTACGGAAAATAACAAAATGATATAAAAACAATATTACTAACAGGTTTCCCAGAAGATTTAAACCCCAAAAACCATACACTCATACATAAAGTCATTCTTTATTCCATTCCGGTTATAAAGTTTTGTTTTCTCTTCTTTTGGTGTTGTTTTTCGTATATTTTTATCTCCTTTTAACTCTCGTTACATTACTATGCCCTTCCGCCTATCTGTATCTATTTTCTGTCCTTTTCTGACACATTGTAATGGATTTAGCAGCTTTTCCCTAAATCTCCTTCAATATAGGATCTTTCTTTCTAGCACATGCTGGTTAACACATTTTTCTCCTAACTGTCCATCTTTCTTCAACACACTGTCTTTTTGGAAAACATTTTCAGCGGTGTTTCGTAAGTTCTCCGTCTCTTTCTGGCACATTTGGTCTGTTTTTCGCCGAAAATGAACAGCGTTTTATATGAGAGGAAATACCGATTTTGTTGAGAGTTAGGCCACTTGTCAATTGCCCCTGGAAATTTGTTAGGTTGATGGAATATAGAACATTGATAAACAAGGCACCATATTTCGTATCGAAACATGACGAAAATTGTGTTTTAAAGTATTTTGAAAAAATTAATTTAGGTAAATTAAATTACTATACCTCCAGGTATGGTAAATTCGTGTTCAAGAAGGTTTTTATGTTTTTTTTTATCGGTACAGTCAAAATTTATCTATTAAACTCAATGGCCCATTAAAATATAAAAAGAACATTTTGTATATAAAAAAGTAAAGACCATATTTATTTCATTCTAAAAGCGATGCCGCCAAGTACACAAAAATGATACAGTAAACAAACCTTTTCGAAAGCTCATAGCCTCTGACAGTGCCTGATTACATATTTTTAGATAAATAAATAAAAATATTGCGAAAACTCAAATCACGTACTTAAAAACATCCTCTTATTTCGTTTCTGGCGTACCATAAAACATGTAACACGTGGCATAGTCGTCGGGTTGAATATTTTTGCTGCAATAAATTATTATTCACAAAAGGGTTTATTTGCTTTATCATTTTTTGTTTACTTGGCGGCATCGCTTTCAGAATGAAATAAATATGGGTCTAACTATACCATTTTTGTTAGGAAATTGTAAAACATACGGTAATGGTATGACAGCAATTATTCGGGAGCGTCTTGAAAAAGGTGAATTGAGAAGACCATCATAAGAGGGGCTTAAACCAGAACGGTGTAAGTAAAAAAAAATATTTTGAGATATTTGTTCCTAAATTTAAAGTAAATATGTTAAAAATTGGTAAATTGAAACGTATTTTATTTAGTAGGTTTGTTCCAGCAAAATGTTGGAAACATGTTAGCAACAATCGTAAAACGCAGAAATTGTTACAAACATTAGTCAGAAATGTTGGCAACAGTTTTCTGCTGGAACGAAAAATAAACAAAGCGTGCATACTGCTTATACGTCAATACTAGAAAGGTTATGTTAAAAATTGTCAGTAATGTTTGCAGAAAGTTTGCAAACTTTTCAAACAGTTTCCAACATGTTTCGAACATCCTAAAACTACTGCTGGAACAACAAACAATTGTATAATGTTAGAAACATGGCACTGCTGGAACGACAAATTTGACGTGCGCAGAATCCGAATGGTTGCAAACATTTCTGACAGCCTGCTGGAACAAACCTAATATGTGGAATTCATTCCATCTACTATCAAACTATGACTTATTACTTACTAACAATATAAAAATACACACAAAAATCAAATTTTTAGCCCTTATATCTCGGTGCTGGATCATGTAAAAATAAAAAAATAAGTTCGTTCGTTAGATAATCGTTAAAATATTCATAAATAAAAAAATCTTTAGCATTATCTTAAAAATTATGTAGAGAAATAGTGGTACAATTTTCAAAAGAATCAGTGTAGTAGTTTTAAAGGTATGATAGTTACCGACTTTTAAAAACTTAAGTTGTGGGAAAAGCGCTTACAGTGGTCATTGAAATCGCTGTATTTCCGTTAATTTTTACACATTTTTCTTAAAACATTCTCCGTTCAGAAAATTTAAGGTGTACATTACCAGTTTTTAATGATGTTACAAAGAAAGGGGTTTTTATCTCATTTAACATCGTTGGTATATATGTTTTAAAATGCAATTTTGTTAAAAACGATAGAAGATATTTAATAAAATAGCGTATACCTTTTTCATCGGTTTCACACGTTAAACGTAAAATATCGAATTTGTCACCTCTGTCAAAAATACAGACGAAGAAAACTCGTCTCACCCTGTATAAGCTCGACTTGAACAACCGTTTATCTATGGAAAAACAGTGTGAATTATTTAGTTGGAGAACGTTCACTAATTACGTGAGGCATTGAGGGGGCGGAGGGGTTATACATTTTTTTACTCTAACTTTGAAGGTCACTTCCTAACTACGGCATCATCTTTCCAGACACCCTGCATGTCAATTTAGCACCGCTATTCAAATTAAGGAGCACAGTTTTGCAAAACGGTCAAACATCTTATAAAAATGGGTATCTAGATTCCAAAATACCAAAAAATCATTATAGAAATTACCTGATTAAGCATTAAATTAAATTAAAGAAATAATAAGTAAGGCATCATTGTCCAACAACTTTAATAACACAAATTAGGATAAGAATCAGCTCAGCAGTCCGAGAAACTTTATATAAAGTCACAAAACGTAAGGTCTTTGTTATTTCGACTTAAACTGCAAGACACACCTAAACTGACTTTGCACGTTTTGTTTCATTGCAGAATTTTTAACAAAATCCATGATGACAACCAACCAAGCACACATAAATTTAAGACTAACTTTTTTAATTCTTATTGAATTTATTTAATAAATTATAAAAAATATCTAAAAATACAATAGTAACTTCAACAACAGCAAGAAAAACTTGATAATAAAATGTAATGAGGGCGCTTAAACGTTGGCAAGTCGCTTAATTTTAATTTTCAATACTGCTATAGTCAGGTTCATACAAGAAAAATGACCAACGTCATCAGCTCGTCGTATTCTGTATCACTTTTAAATTATTTCTTTTTTGTTGGTCGCACACAGTTTAAACAACGCGTTAGGAAGAAAATAATTGATTGCCGCCTTTAACTTTTTTTATATGAATTCTATTCCATTCTAACGTTTAAAACAACTCTTAATATGAAATCCATCAGCTAAAGGGTTACAATTACCTAATTAAAATAAAAAGAAAATCTATCACATAATAATTATTACCCTTCCCATGTCAAATTAAGCATTTCTTTCAACAGATTTTCTTTCGTATGCTTAAAAAGAACCCCAGCATAATAATAAATTGACATATTCATTCCATCTGACTTATTACCTACTTTACTGCGTGTCCCTTTTCACCAAAACTGTGAAAACACTTTTTGATTATTAAGGTTGGCGTAGAAGAAAGAGAGAACAAAGCTTATCTAGTTACAAGAATCGTTATATTTCCACTTTGCAAAATCCACTTGTAGTTTGACTTGTTATTCTTAAAAGCAAATTTTCTGTTATATCTAAACCATATTGAAAAATGTATGTAACATGTTACTCTAATTACTCTGAAAAATAGTATTTATCTATTTTCTCTTTCTACATTTCGCCACCCTTAAACTGGCAGTCCCTGAAAACCCAATTTACTTCGTGAAAATCCCTCCCTTATCACTCCAAATTGTCATTTTGGCCCTCCCACTGCTCTTCCAAACTGTGGAGTCGCATCGTTACATCAGCGTTGTTACATCACGTATCTCGCTTGCTTTGATCCCCCTACTTCTTCACCTCCCCTCATTTATACCCCTCAAAAAATGGATGCCATGTTGTCACGTTAACTTTATTTTCAAAAGATGATAAGATGTTTTAAATAGAGTTAAAAGATTGTTTTTTACGAGTGGTTAAATAAAAATAATAAAATAAATTGGCAAAAACTAAATACTAACCTGTATCACATACAACTTTAAAATATAGGAAAATTGTTTTTATTTGGTTAGTCCAATACAATAAATGCTAAGAGATTCAAAGTAAAAAAAAATAATAACAAGCTTTTAATAATGATATAATACACTTAAAAGAATAAAATAAACTTTCACTTTAAAACTTTTACCATCAACATACAGGGTGCCCAGGAACTCAACCGACAAACTTTAAGGGGCAATTCTACAATGAAAATAAGGAAAAAAGATCATATGAACAAAGGTCCTGAACATCTAAGTATGTGCTGCAAAAATTAACCTGAGGTAAAATTAAAATAAAAGTAAAAGTGACCCCAGCAAGCTAACAAGTACATAAGACCTCTGATAAGACATTGACATATCATCTTTTAAAATAGCTTTGCCTAAACTTTTCCATTTGGCAACATCTCCCATACTTAGCCAAGAAACCATTCATTTCACTTACCCCGCTCTTACCCCTATTTGTAATCAATATCGCTTACCATCGGAAGCCTCCGTCTGCGGTCGGGCGCCATCGGAATGGCAAACGCTTTATCGTGGGATCAGGGAATCGGGATCGGGATGGCGTGAGAGGAGTTCAGAGTTACGACGGGTTATATGGGAGGGTGGAAGGGCACTAGTCAATTACGCTAATGTAAATAATTGAATGGAAATGTGATATGATGTTAATTAAAACAAAAGGTATTATAGAAATTGGTCTATTCTTTCTGCGTGTCTTTAAAAAGTGAGCTGTTCTTGCTAAACAAAGCACTAGAATCATGAAAAGTAACAGAAGATAAGATAATTTTTTATTTAATAAAGAAGAAAGTACTTTCATACCTTCAAAAATTATAACAAGTCGTCTCTTGATGCACAATTAAGCTATCCATGGGCGCCGGCAGGATGACTTTCAGGGGGTGCAAAAAATTTTAGGATTTAGAGAGAAAGAAAAAATTAGAAGGGCCAAAAATAGGAATAATAATAATAAAAAGGTTTTCACCTTCAAAAATGTGCTCCATATCTTGTTCTTTTTCATCCCTATCTTGTTCTTTCCGCATACCCCGGAATTTTATTTAAAAGCCAGGGGGTGCAAACGTTTGGTTTTTACCTAAGAAAACATACTTTTTCATAAAATTTCTGTCGTGCGGGTATTATGTCCATATTTCAGGGCGTGCAAATGCACCCTTCCTTGCACCCCCTCTTGCCGCCCATAAATCTATTATAGATTATCATCTAAATTAAGTCACTCTGGTATTATTCAAAATCTAAATTTTTTAAATTGACAAACTAGTAGCATTTTTAACGCTCCTTAAGATAAATTAGAAAAACAATTCACAATCATAGTTTTTTGAATGGATTAAATTGACTTTAGTTTTTTTTCCCAAAAACGAGGTTAGATACAAAGAAAATAACACTAAAAAGTTGCATTTTTAATTGCATCGAAAAAAAAATAAAAACAGCAACAAATGACAGTGGTGTACTTTTTTCTAATATTGGTTGTAGTGCCAACTGAACACGACCACTTGTGAAAATAGCAAATAGCACACTGATTTCATGCATAGAAAATGCGTTATATCACACTAGTGTTGCAAAGTACTTTACAGCACTAGTGTTGCAAAGTACTTTACAACACTGGTGTGATACATATTATGATGTCATTCTAAAACTGCTATTGGTTTTGCAAGTGACATATTTATTGTAGTGACAGTAAAAAAACTTTTTATTTACCTTAAACGGTAGAACCCAAATTAGCGAAAATCATCTTATTTTATATTTATTAAAATTTACGAAAAAATAAAAACATAAACAAAAAATAGACATAACCACAAAAACAACTTTCACTGACTGGCACAGTGTTGTCAGGTAAGTAGATCAAATTTAAAATCTCCCTTCTACCTTTTGAGCACGTACTTTATAGAGGCAGCCTTGCCGCTTGACCGTTCGACCTAAAGCGCCAGAGAAAAAAAGCCTATAGATCAAATTCCTTCCTCTCTTTCTTCGTGTACTCAAACAACTAGTTAAATCTTTTTTTTAATCCCTAATTAAACCTAAGGCTAATACACACTTTATGAATCCACTTTCTTTTATCCATTCATAAATAGAATCAGACCCTTCCGACGTTGCCAAATGCTTTCCATATTTTGCATGGTAACTGACGTTTGGTAGTCGTTTTTTCCTTACTTTAAGGACTTTAGGTTATGCATTTACAATTTTCATATTTTTTATATTTTTTCTTAAAAATATGAGGAAAAACTGTTATTTTTACTTAATTTTACATGTGATGTTCAGTTTCATTAACTCGTTTTACCAATTTTACCCCACCCAGCACCCCTTTTCACTCCCCGGTCCCGTAAGTTTATTTACTGATATTTTTTAAAAAACGGAATATTTTGGATATGCACCACTTACGTTTTATTTAGAAGAGTGTCTAAAATATGTAAGAATCGATAATTTTTAAAAAACCCTTATAATAGCAGAAAACCGTATTAAACTATTAGCGTTATTACCTAACAAACCATACAATTTTTATTAAGTGAGGGCCTTTTTAAATTCCAAAATGATAAAAGTTATATAATGCTTCTAGGTAGGTGATTTTCGATGTAAAAATATTGTCAAAACAGTATTATATAGCAGTGAGGAAAAGTATATATCACACTAGTGTTGCAAAGTAAATATCACCCTAGTGTTGCAAAGTTCTCAATTGTTTTTTATTTTTCTGAACAGACAAACTTTTAATTTTTTTTTTTTTGGTGAATAATTTGTGGTCGCAGGAAAAATAGTGTACAGTACTCGTGTGAAAATGACTCTCTTATCAACTCGTGGGTTTGTCGAGCACTCGGCTAACGCCTCGTGCTGGTCAATATTCCCACTCGTGTGAAATTAGTCATTTTCCACACTTGACTTTTTGATTAAAATGATAGCAAAGCACACAGCTATTCACGCACAAGGCTTCAAAAACGCGTGTTAAACATAACGAAGTAAATAAATAATATTATATTAATATTCATTTCAATAGTTAAACATGTCCGATCACCTGCTTTCTTAGGTTGCGTCATTGATTACCAGAGGTCTCATTAATCTTAGAAATGGCCAATACGGGCGACGGACCAACGCTATCATAGTGTAAGGAGTCTTATGAGACCTTTCATACGTAGAGAACGCGGAAAGTCGGCAAACTTAAAGGCTTCGTATAATTTTTTATCACTCTGTTCGACGAAACCGGCTTAGTGTAAAAGGCGCTTAGGGTTGCCATTCGTCCCGATGTAATATCAGGACTGTCCATGACCATTATTAGACTCGATGTCCCGATTTTATAGCAAAAATCCCGATTTACGATATGGAACAATATATTTTGTATAAACCCCTTAATCAGAATTTATCAACATATTTAAATACTTATTTTCAATTCCTTTACATAATATCAATTCAGAGATTTTTTAAATTAATGACAAGTCAGGGGACCGACGAAGAAATTAATCGCGCAATTTTGCAATATCACTATAACTTTAAAATGCCGCTCAATAATGCATTAAAACAAAAAAAGATACAGTGTACCCCATTTCCCCTCCCACCGCTAAATTCACCAGAAATGAGGGTGTCCCGACATTTGTTATAGAATTTATGGCAACCCTACTTATATACATAATTTGGTACTGACATTCACCATCTTGTCAAGATTTTGTTATCTATAAAATAATAAGTTTATTTTTATGAAAATAATTTACATTGGTTTACACTGAAGATTGACCTGACCCCAAATAACATTATTCCTTATGGTTGACTAATTTTACTTGTTTTAGATAAATCCCCATTATTTATTAGTATTTTTATTTCCAGGCAGCAAGCTGACGTCATTATGACGTTCTTTTTAGTCCTTTTGGTCATGTTTGTCTAAAGACGTCATCAGACCAAAATTGTGACATCATTTTAACGTCATTTTACTGATGTATTTTTAACGTCGTTAAAGCGACATCTGTTCGACGTCATTTTTCATCATACTAGCTCATAAAAATATAATGACGTCATGTTTAGAAATCCCGCAAAAAAAATTTGTGACATTATGATTCGTGTCAAAATCCAACCGATATATCATATGACAGAAAAATAAGACTAATAATTTTACAAAAATGAAATAGGAAAAAACTCTATCAATAGATGGCGTAATGAACAATAAACTACTACGTTTATCAACATCTTCGCTTTTTATCGCCTACACCGTACCGATGAAACTAAAATAGTACGAGACCGGTCTGCGGTCGGTGATCTCAATTAACTTTGAAAGTATGCATCTCCAGGTTGGACAGTGTCCCGAGAGATGCGACATTGCACTGCAAGGAAATTGCAAATATAAGAAGTTTTTTCCTATTTCAATTTTCAAATAAAATATCGAATCATTTTAGCTTAAAAAAAAGTATATGCGTCAATTTTTGGTCATCTTAAAGACTTCATTATGACGTCATTAACGGGAAGTCTTTTGTCTGTAACTTAGGAAGGTCAATTTAACGCCATTTTGTCGTCATATTATGACGTCTTTGCTGACCAAATATGACCAAAAATGACTAAAAAGAGACGTCAATAAGACGTCAGCTTGCTGCTTGGGTTGTTTTCTGGGAATATAAATTTAATAATATAAAATAATAAATAAAAATAATATTTAGCTTTTCTTCAGAAATAAAAATATTTAATAAATATGTAAAGAAACTTAAACTTCAGTGCCGTATTATTATCCATTAGGCTGAGTAGGCTTACAGGCCTAAGGACGCCATGAAAATATAGGCGCCAGTCAGGGTTAGTAATAGGCGCTAGACAGGGAAGTTTTTAAAAAGTTTAGGTCGGGTGGGGATTAGAGCTCATTTCTCTGTGAATAAGGTGCTTTGAAATAAATGAAATATGGCTCGAAAAGGAGAGGACATGACCTTTTTTTTTGGTCATCAAATTTTTATTTCGGGTGGTGAAGTAAGGCACCTGGCACTAAAAATAGGCGCTACGGAGGTAAGGACATTTTTTTGCTCTTCATTTTTTTGTGCAAAATAGGCGCTCCAGGAATTTAAGCCTGGGGCGCCTCATACAGTTAATACGGCCTTGTTAAACTTGATTATTATATTGATGATATTAATAATAAAATGTGTATTTTTGCCAAAAGAAAATAATTATCTACTAATATTAACATTTTTATAAGCGAAGTAGTTAAAAAGGTCCGAATATGGACAATAAAAATCTCGAACAATACGTGGAGCCATCGCTTATTGAAAACCTACACTTACTCATGACCCCCTCAACATCTTTTTTTGTTTGCCGCCTGAAAATCAGAAGGCGTAGAGAAGCAAAACACTTGTTTAATAAAAATTTACGCCATACATTTTTTCCAGTGGAAACCAGTGATCTTGATGGATTGCCAATGTTATAACCTGCGCGAAACAAAAGTTACATTTCATGGGCGAAAAAACCGGTTTGTGCGCAAGCCAGTTGAGGGTAAACGCACCCGGCTCCAAACAAACTATCCGCATTATAGGAAAGAATTTGTTGCCGGCGTCCTGGTTTTCCGTTTAAAGTACGGTAGCTAATGAGCGTCATGGTCAGACCGCGGACGGAGAGTACGGGGTGCCGGTGTTTGTACACTGCCACGGCTTTTAAGTGCGCATGTTCATCCACCCACTGCGTGAGGTCGTAAAAATCCGAAAAATGCTTCTTGCCACTGCGGATCTAAATGTAGGTTATCTATGGTGAAAACTAATTGTCAGTTTGTGCCGTAACTACGCATCACTTTGAAGTCAAAGTTGGTAAGGCTCTTGCACACTGATTACTCTATATAATAATAAACTTATTTTTTTTAAACCTTTTAACATAATTGTGTATAAATAGTTTTTAGGTTTGTTGGTTATATTTGAAATATGGGCCACACACTAAATTGAAATATCAGCATATAAACAAATCTTTTGTTACTTTTTGATTATAAAAATGTCTTACAGTCCAGTTTTTGCATTTCGATAAGGTGGCCCATATTTCAAGTATTCTTGTTACGAGTATCCATATGGCTCTTGTTTCCTTTTTTAAAATAGCAGATTTATAATGAAGAATTTTAAAAATATTTTCACTACTTTTAAAGTATACATATAAATATGTATAAATAATCATTTGTTAATACATGATTATACTAGTAGTCAAAAATAAGATGCATTAAAAACACAAAAGTGATCTCATATTCGGCCCTTCTTTTCTATTTTTGAAACGAATAACTTTTTCCACGACCGTTAAAAATGCTATTTTTAAATCGTTAACATGAAGTTACAGTACTCCATTCTACTACACTACATAAAGTGTTAACAAAAGTAACTTTTTTTAACACTTCAAAGCTTTTTTTCACACTTTAAATTAGTGTTTTATTTCAATGCCTACTACAATAAACTTAAATATCAATTTATGCAATGTAACAGTAAACGCGACATCAACTAAACCAAACGGTCAAGTTACCTTTGATTTCGTCATTATTTCTTTTAGTTCATGTGTCACTAGTTTTCAAAATTTGACAGTTTGCAAATAAATTAAATAGAAACTTATTGAAAATCGATAGTAATAATAAATTTGGATGACTAAGAAATTGAATAGAATTTTATACTATTTTTAGTATATGTATATTATTTTTACAAATAGGTGGTAAGTACATACAATTTTATAAAATTAAATAATAAATGCATAGCTATAATGTGAGTTTGACGTTCTTCAGTTATTTGAACTGTCTGCTTAACACTGTGTGGGTTTTACTTTTGAAAGCGAAATGTTGCGATTTGGCTGGAAACTAGCGGTGGTAGTACGCTAGGCTCATCGTATCAATGTCGTGTGGGTATGTTTATTTTCCCCATGCAATATTTATGACTGTATTTATTTTGGCTGTTATGGGCACGTCGCCATCGTATGAAACTTACGCGCGTAAACTGCCTTATGTCGGAAGTAAATTACCATATAAAATTAATTGATTTCGTCCAATTCTTTAATAGGTTTCAGGGAAATGTCAATATCGACTAAGAATTAAAGTGAATACGTTCGTATTGAGGATGAGCTTCGATTTTTCCCATGCTTCCAGTAAAATAACACCTTATATATTTTAGTTAATTACTATAATAATACTGATTTCTACAATTTTCTACTAGGTTTTAGGAAATGGCAATATTGACTCAAACAAGGAAATATAACAAAATATATATATACTAAAATATTTTCATATTCGCTAGGCTTAATTCTAAGAAAATTAATATTAACACAACAATTATATAACATTTGTGCTTAAATAATTCGGGAGATCGGATATCTTATCTTTATTCACAAATAAATGTTGATTGCTTATGTTGTTGGTTAAAAATATTTGCAAAGTTAGCCATGGATTTGACATTCACTACTCCTGTCAATCAATATTTTATTTGTGGTATTATAAGTTCCTCATAACATTGTATACAAACATAAGTTAGTAAAAGCGATACTAAAATGAATCTTCAATCGTATGACTTGTGTTCCTTTTGCAAAGAATATAGCATATTAAAAATGTACCGTAAAAATGTAAAATATCTAACATACCTCGTGGATGAATCGGATTGAATCTGCAAGAAAACCTATTTAAAGAGATTGACAGCATTCTGCGCGATATTGTGCCTTCTTTGTGGACACAAATCTGATACTGATAGTAAACTGGTGTCTCAGTATATTTTTATTTTATGAAACACAGGCATATTGTTAAACACCGGGTTCTATGTTGCACACACTTAGAAAGGACAGTGAAATGAGAGCTAGAAGAATTTGAAATTAATTAACGATATTATTGAATGTATACCTTAACAAATTGTTTAATATTTCCAACTTATAAAGTAAGTAAATAAAAAATATTGTCATTATTATTATTGTCTAATTATATGATAGCTGTCATGTGCCGAAATTTCCACTTATTAATTTTACGTCTACATGCTTATGTGGATGAAAAATTTCCAAAATTTGCTGGTTACTATAGTAACAATGTTGAAACAAAGCATCTGATTGGTTAAAAATTCAATTATTTTCACAGTAAAAGCGATATAAAAGTTAAAAAGCAGTAAAAATTACAAATTTAAAAGTAAAGAGATTTAAAAAAGGTCTGCCCTATCTTTTAATTACCTTAAAACATCGTCATAAATTTCAGAAACGAAGAAAATAAAAAAACCTTTTCGCACCACGTTTTTCATGCTTTTTGCAATTAAATTAGAACAGCCAAGAAATTTTCATATTAAAATTTATGGTTAAAAAAAGGCAAAAAAGTGGAAAATGAGGCTCTTATACCAAAATACAATTAAACATTTTTTGCAAGTATTTCCTATTTATACAGGGTAAGTCAAAAGTCTAAAAAGCCTATTTACTTGGGACCCATTAAATTTTTGTAAATTTATATTGTTTTAGGGTCAAATCTTTAAATTAAGAAAATATTGTGGTCTATTTTCGAAAATTAGAAATTTCAGGACATTTTCCATGACTCCATTTTCCCCATTTCCAATTGTTTTGAAGTTGTCTGGGAATGCCACTACCCAATAGATCTTATTCGTACATTTTAATAATAAAATGTTTTTTTGATTATACAGGGTGTCGAGGAAAGACTGGTTAACTTAGAAAAATTAAAACCTTCAGAACTTTCTTATTTTAAATGGAACACCCTGTACTTTATTTTATCTTTGGTTAGGCCCATTTTAATACATATACATTTCCTTAATGTTGCCCCTTACCCAAGTCAAGTAGTTTTTTTAATATTTGTATTTTTTTTCTTTCTTTCTGGAAATTATATTAGTTTTAAATGGGACAACCTGTATTTTCTTTGATCATTGCTTTGGGCCTTTTAATATTTACACATTTTTCTTAGGGTTAGCCTAGTTTCTGCAATATTTTATTATTATTATTATTTTTTTAGTATTAGTTCTGGTTAGTTCTTGTTTTTTAATATTAGTTTTGAAGTTAAATTATGGTATTCCGTAATAATCATTCTATGGTTTATTTTGATATTATCAATAAAGCACAAAATAGCTGTGCAGCAATATTGACTATAAAAAATGTATATCCCCATTTAAAAACTACCCAGAACAAATGCTTTAAAAAAGTTATCTAAATAGTTTTAAACCAACCCATTTAAACCCTCCGTTTTTATTCCTCACCGATAATATAAAAATCAAAACCATATCAGATAACTTGTGTTTCAAAAGATATTTTTAAAAAACTTTACAGAATTTCTGACTATTACGACTATTTTGTTTCCGATGATTTCCACCCGCTATGCTATTCTAGTTTACATCAAAACTAATGAAAACATTCTTAAAAAAAAGAAAATTAAAAAGATTGCAAAAACTACTTGCCGTACGGCGGTTTTTTATATCTACGTATATGAAAACTGTGTAATTTGTTATTACCGGCGGTTTTTACTTATTTTATTGATAAAAGCCGCCGTCCGACGGTTTTGCTTACAAAAACTATTGAAAACCGACGAATAATAGTTAAAATTAACCTAACTTTAATAATTATTTGTTTTATTGGTTAATATTATTTTTATCATGGATCAACAAACAAAAATGAATGGGAGACACGTTTGACACCTACAAAGATTTTGTCGAAGCGCTTCATAAGTTAAAAATATATATGTACATTTCTTAGGAAAGAAAAGCCAGAAGTACCTTATTTTACCGGCAAGAAAAACCAAGAGCAAGCAGCAAGCTGACGTCATTTTTAATCATTTTTGGTCATGAGACGTCATCAGACCAGAACTATGACGTCATTATACTGAAGTGTTTTTGACGTCGTTGAAGCGACGTCTTTTTCGACGTCATTTTTCGTCATACTAGCTAATAAAAATCTAATGACGTCATGTTGAGAAAACCCGCCGGAAAATTTTTCATCAATTTTAGGCGAAGAACCAATTCTAAAACGGTATTTACCAATCGGTTATGTTGACGTTTAAACAATGTATTATATGTCAATGTTGTCACCAATTATTACCGCGGTTATAATTGGTTGAACGCCTAAAATTGATGTTTGTGACATTATATGATTCGTGTCAAAATCCAACCGAAATATCATATGACAGAAAAATAAGACTAGCAAAACTGAATTGAAGAAAATCCTACCAATAGATGGCGTAATGGACAATAAACTACTACGTTTATTCAACATCACCGCTTCTTATTGGAATTTTTTGAAACTTGTTAATAAAATAGTTTGAGACCGGGCTGCGGTTGATGATCTTATTTAGCCTTAAAAGAAATAAAGCAGTAAGGACTGTAAGGAGTTTTTTCCTATTTCAATTTTCAAATAAAATATTGTATCATTTTAGCTTTTGAAAAAAAAGTATATGCGTCAATGTTTCGTCATCTTAAAGACGTCATTAATTGGACGTCTTTTGTCTGTGACTTAGGCAAGTCATTTTAACGTCATTTTATCGTCATCTCATGGCGTCTTTGCTGACCAAAAATGACTAAAAAACGTCAATATAACGTCAGCTTGATGCTTGGGATGTATTGAGGGTGGAACAGACTTTAAAATTTAAAAAAAAAAGAAAAAAAAGTTACAACACAAAGGATTCATAAACGCGGCCGATTTTTTAGGTATATTAAAATTTAAAAAATGTATTCAAGTTATCCTCTATGGCTCAAGTGTTACGAGCGTTGACCCGTCAAGCGACAAGTCCCGAGTTTGATTCCGGGATAGAAAAATTAGTTTTTCTTTTTATATTTTTTTCTTGATAATTTTTATATATTTTTTTCTAATTTTTATTTTTTATTGTTTATAATTTAAATTTCAGACAAACAGTTTTCCACTTTTTAAGAATTTTATGTCATATACCTACGTCTTGATAAGTTATTTCTCCGCCTTTCCTGCCTGACAATATTTTTAAAAGTGTTTTTAGTGTTATAAATTATTGGGTCTATATGAAGAAACAGTTTTGTAATGTATCTTCTTTAATTATAGGCCCTTAATAAAGTGGCAATCCAGCCACGAAACGTAAGGATAAATACAATAGTGGTTTTAATTTGCCTGTCCCCATTCCGCTATACTACTCCAATTTGTTCTTCCAAACAAACTACAATGATCAATGATGAAATTACAAAAAAAAACTAAACGCTGACACGCAAAATAAATAATTAATAAGGTTAGATTAACTCCACAACTATTTTTCGACAGTTTTTAATAGTTTAGTTAGAGTTAAATAGTTTTAAATAGGTAAAAACCACCGGTAATAACAAATAAACTATAATTTCCGGCGGATTTCATATACATAGGTACAAAAAAACCGCCGGACGGCGAAGTTTCTTCTAATAATTGATCAAAACCGTCGGCGGTTGTTTAGCGAGTGCGCTAATTAAAATACATTTAATTAATAAAATCTACAAATATGACCTATTAGTAGATGTTATTTAATTAAGTACACGTTAAAGTTAACTATTATTTTTATCTAAAATTTTAAAATTTAAGCTTTACTTTTTAGGAAATTCTGAAAAGCGTTTGGTATTAAATGATATTTTTTTTTGTTTTGTAATAGTTTCATATTAATGCTACACATTTTTGTCTTAATTTAATAATATGTATGCACTTTCTTTAATTTAGCGTTTTTTAGAACAAAGTGCGTACATATTTTTAAATAAAGATAAATGAAATGTGCAGCATTAATAAATCAATGACTGTGAAGCTCATACGATGGCATCGGGGTGTAACTCAGTGGTAGAGTGTCCGCTTCGCATGCGGAAAGTCCTGGGTTCAAATCCCAGCTCCTCCAAATTACTTTTTTTTGTAACGAAACAACGCAAATTCTAAGATATTGTATCAAAAGAAATATTAAAACTGTCGGTTTTGTAAATTTTATTTAAAAAATTTTATAAAATTTTTATTAACATTTTTAAACTTAATATTTAGTCAGCGTGAACCCTGGCTTCAAATAAAGCTAAGTCGCAAACATATGTTTAAAATTTTGTTATTTATTACTTACTAGGACGCTATGTTTTAATATTTTACAAACCTGTATAATTTTCTAGTTAAACCTACATTTTTTGGACCAATACAATATTTAGAAACCAAACTGTAATAGACAGCGGTAACCCTCGCCTCAAAATAAATAACGCTCAGCAAAAAACAAATTGTACATGTATATTAAAAAATGCTGTTTAGTACTCACTAATACGCTATATTTTAAAATTTTACAAACCTGTATAATTTCCCGGTTTTAAGTCCACTTTTTAAGACCATTAAATTTTTTAGAAACGAAACTGTATCAGACAGCGTTAACCCTTGCCTCAAATACCGCTAAGCAGAAAACAGATTGAGCAGAGAGTGTCAAATCTCTGTATTGGGGGCCGGTACTGCATGGCTGAATATTTTTAGGTTAGCTGCGTTTTAAAATTAGTTTACATACTTTAGAAACGAGCCGCTAATATTCTATTCTATTTTCGGTTTTTGGCTTTGACACTTAGTGCATACCGCCATCGTCAAGTGGTTGGAAAATTGGATTGTCGGGTTCTAGACCCCCAGATTTCCCTTTTATTGTTCAAGCTATGTTTTCTGTTTAAAACAAATTCTTTCTCTATACATGCATAAATTGTAACTGTCTAGCCAGCGGCTGCTACTGGTATCGTGCATAACCGTCACTTTCACTACTGACGCATTTCCGCAAGGCGTGCGCACCTCCTCGACCATACGAGGACACAGGTGTTCAACACCAAAACGCAAAAACTTCAGGCTTTAGGAATCTTCACTCACAGCGCTTAACCCCAGAAAAATAAGCCCCAATTTAGCGTGAATCTTTTCTCGATCCCCAAGGGTACAGCCACGCTCGTACGATGCCTTCAATCGCCTACCCGGGAAGTCTATACAGACCTCTACGTAAACATGAACCGCACTACTCGAAGACCGAGGAAAGAGTCAAACGATCCGCTAATAAAATTTGTTCGGTTCAAGCGGCAAGCGGCAGGGCATTTTTGCTTAAGCATACTTCAGCCGCCTGATTTAAAAATACAAATTCTTTTATGCCCTCATACTCTTCGCTCTTTGCTTGACGCTTGGTATCGTAGCCGTAATCTAATAGAGCGCGTTAACGCTCGCCTCAAATAACGCTAAGCTAAAAATTGTACGAGTATTTTAAAAAATCCTATTAATTACTCACTAATACGCTGTTTTAATATTTTATTAACCTGTATGATATCGTAATTTAACCTACATTTTCTTTTAGATCAATAGATTTTCTAGAAACCAAACTGTAATAAACAGCGTTAACCCTTGCCTCAAATATCACTAAGCAGAAAACAAATTGTACATGTATATTAAAAGCTATTATTAATTACTCACTAATAGGCTGTTTTCACATTTTATTAACCTGTAAAATTTCCTAGTTTAACCAATATTTTCTTTTAGACCAATAAAATTTTTAGAAACCAAACTGTACTTGACAGCGTTAACACTCGTCTCAGATAACGCTAAGCAGAAAACAAATTTTATATGTATATATAATAAAAAACTCTTATTAATTACTCATTAATACGCTGTTTAAACATTTTCTTAACCTGTATAATTTTATAGTTTAGCTTACATTTTCTTCTAGACCAACTGATTTTTCAGAAAACGAACTTTAATTGACAGCGTTAACTCTCGTCTTAAATAACGCTAAGAAAAAAAACAAATTGTACACGTATATTAAAAAAAACTCCTAATTATTACTCACCAATAAGCTGTTTAAAAAGTTTATCAACCTGTATAATTTCTTAGTTTAACCCATATTTTCTTCTAGACCAATAGATTTCTTAAAAATCAATCTGTAATAGACAGCTTTAACCCTTGCCTCGAATATCGCTAAGCAGAAAACAAATTGTACACGTATACTAAAAATCTCTTATTAATTACTCACTTATACGCTTTGTTTAATATTTTACAAACCTGTATAATTTTTTAGTTTAACCTACGTTTTCCTATAGACCAATATATTGTTTAGAAAACGAAATGTAATAGACAGCGTTAACTCTTGCCGCAAATAACGCTAAGCAAAAAACAAATTGTACACGTTTATTAAAAAAACTATTATTATTTACTCACTAAAATGCTGTTTTAAAATCCTATCAACCGATATAATTTTCGATGGTTAATCTACATTTTCTTCTACACCAATACACTTTTAAGAAAACGAACTGTACTTGACAGCGTTAACCCTTGCCTCAAATAACGCTAAGCAAAAAACAAATTGTACACGTTTATGAAAAAAATTATATTAATTACTTACTAATACGCTGTTTTGATATTTTATTAACCCCCATAATTTTCTAGTTCGACCTACATATTTTTTTAAACCAATATATTTTTAGAAAACGAACTGTAACAGACAGCGCTAACCCCTCGCCTCAAATAACGCTGAATAGAAAACAAATGGCACACGTATGTTAAAAACTATTATTATTTACTGACTAAAATGCTGTTTAAAAATCCTATCAACCGATATAATTTTCATGGTTAATCTACATTTTCTTCTACACCAATACACTTTTAAGAAAACGAACTGTACTTGACAGCGTTAACCCTTGCCTCAAATAACGCTAAGCAAAAAACAAATTGTACACGTTTATGAAAAAATTATATTAATTACTTACTAATACGCTGTTTATAATATTTTATTAACCCCTATAATTTTCTAGTTTGACCTACATATTCTTTTAGACCAATAGATTTTTTAGAAAACGAACTGTAATAGACAGCGCTAATCCTCGCTTCAAATAACGCTAAACAGAAAACAAATTGCACACGTATGTTAATAACTTTTATTAAATACTTAGCGTTAACCCTCGCCTCAAAAATGCTAAGTACAAAACAAATTGTACAGGTATATTAAAAATCCTTATCTTCCGCTGTTATATTTTTTTAGAAACAAAACTGTAATACGCAGCTTTAACCCTCTTTTTATGACTACATTTCAATAATACCCCACACACACCCTTCAAAATAACGCTAAGCAGTAAACGAGTCGTACGTCTATAAAAATAAGAACAAAACGACAAAATTATTCAGCCGGATATCATTTTGCCGGGTGGTCTAAATTTTTTCCGAGCCGAGGATTTGAACCTTATCAAATATTAAATTATGGAAAAGGGCGAAATACGCCCAGACAAAACTGTTATGGAAAAAGTTTTTTGAGGTCTCTTTTCGGAAAATATGTTTTTGGCATTTATGCCTTTGATGAAAAACGTAACGACAATAATTCGGTAAAGATAAAAATAGAAGACCACCGCAATCTTGCTTGAATTAGTTAAAATTGAAGTAAATATACAGGGTGGCGCCTTTTCGTTGAGCTTAAAACATATAGCTGTTGTATACATATAGCGAATACTAAAAGAGACAGAACACATCTAATTGCACAATCTCGATTTCCATTTTTGAAACAAATTCAGTGGTAAAGTTAATTAAAATAATGACTAACTTGATTTATTTTGAAGATGCATGAGGATTAAAATTTTGTTAAATGGCTAAGTACTTGTAACTCGCTTGATATTAGAAATAGGAAAAAATGTAAATAGGAGCGGTTTAAGGATTTTTACGTAGAATTTAGTGTCGTACTAATATTTTTTCATTAAAATTTAACACCCTGTATATTTTGTTATCAGGTAAAAGGTGTCCTTATAAACTGTAAGAAACACTACATTTGATATACCTATTTTTGAACAGTTTCGGAAATATGACCATCATCAGGATTTTTTAATGAAACACTGTATATTATATTGCCATTACAAAAATATTTCAAATAGCTTCAGCAAAATACCACATTTGATAAGTTCACCTCTTACAGTTTTGAAAATATGAACATTTATAAAAAATAAATAGGTATTCTAAGCAAGTGCGCAAAATAATACTTTTCCGCACGCCAAAGCAGTTGAACTTAAGTGCGGAATAGACACACACTTTGTGCAAGTCTTAGAAACAATTTTTTTTTTCTATGAGTGTCTTAGGCTTGTAGAAATATACAGAGTTTCCCAACTCTATTTTTACACGAAATAACTTTGCCCTTGTACAAGATACAAAAATAAACTTAAAATAAAAAAATGATTATTTTTATATGCTCTTTTTATTGACACTACTAGTTAATATACAAGGTGTCTCAAAAGTATAATTTTTATTGTCAAGTACGTTATTTTAAATGAAACACCCTGTATATTTTACCAAATTTTGCCCTTTGTATTAAATTCTACATTACAAATATATGACATACTACAACTCAACTGGTTTTTGAGATATCAGCGGTATCCTGATATACTTATTAACGATTAAAAGTGAAAAAAAGGAAATACTATTTTGGTTCTAATTATTTTTAATTAATTATGTCACTGTCAGAGTGACAAATAATATAATAAAATGTAATTAATTACCTTTCATTGTAATAACTACCAATGGGTATGTCAGCAATTTCGTTAATTTTAGACACATATGCGTCATTTACGGTTGGTTTTTAGGTTAAGTTAGTAAATATGTATCTAAAATAAACGAAATCCCAGCAAACACCATTTTCCGGCAATATACATTTTTATATTGGCATTGATGGTAAAGCATTGGCAATTGGTGGCAATATTATGCCAACATCTAATACGCATTAAAAAGTCAACCCTAAATAAACACTTAATTGCCAATAATTTTTACATAATTTAAAGGAAATTGTCTTTTCATAACATTTTATTGTTACAAATCATGCAAATAAAAATTAGGTCAAACAAAATGTTTATTATGTATTTTTGAGAGAATCAAAATAACATGATGGTAAAATTAGCTAGGTTAATTTCGACCGAAGGTGACAAATTTAAATTTTCCGCTTAGCCGAAATACAAGATTTGACGATTTTGACAGATGAAGAAACATTGCTTTTGTTTGTTCGCTTTGTGCAATTGTTTTCTACGTGGTATTTTAACTTTTTAGTTTCTTTTTTAAAGAAAAGAGTTTTTGATAGATATAATTAAGTGTATTTATTACCTAATTAGTGTGTGTTGTGTGATTAATTGGTGATGGCTAGTCGAGGAGGCGAGTTATACAAGTAGACTGTTAGGAGCTGTAAACATTTTGTTTAAAACCTTTTAAGTTTGTAGTTAAAAAAATAATATGAAATTAGGGAATTGCCTTATTATAAGTTTTAAAGACGTTTTAATAAAAATATTATATATATTTAATAGTTTTTTTTTGACATTTAACTCTTTTAAAATATTTCTCCCTATATTTTGGATCTGAAAATTGAGTGTAAAGTGTCCCTTGAATATTACTATTTTAAAATGTTTTCTTTTGATTTACTATCTTTTTTAAATTTTATTACATACCTTGTATTTTTTATGGTTTATTGGTACTGTATAAAAATTTATATTATGTAATTTTTTTAATGATAAAGTTTTCCTGCCTTTTTTTCTCATTTTTTGTATTACAAAATTCTAAATATGTTATTTAAATTTTGGGACATTCAACTTATAAAACTTGCAATATTCATTTAATGATAAATGCCATTATCCTAAACGCATTTTTTCATCATAACTTATTAATGATGGATGCCATCACAGTATCTGCAACACGTGGCCCAATAACATCCAATTGCCCACTTTCGTGTATTTTTGTTATGTTTTTGCCAATGCCTTGCCATTAAAGTATGCTGGCAATGCCAGTAAATTAAATGTACATGGCCGGCACAAAATGTTATATGGGATAGCTGACTTACCTATAAGTAGTTCTTACAATGGTAGGTAATTAATCACATATTATTATATTATGTGTAACTCTGACAGTGACAGAATTATTTTAAATTAATTACAACTAAAATATTATTTTCTTTCTTTACTTTTAACCGTTATTGAGTATATCAGCATTCTGCGGATGTAGAGAAAGAATGTGTGAATGAAGTTAATACAGAGTTAAAATTTGTTAAAATATACAGGGTGTTTCATTTAAAATAAGCTACTTGACAATGAAAATTATATTTTTGAGACACCTTGTATATTAAGTCATACTGTCAATAAAAGAGTGTATCTTAATTTATTTATTATTTTAGGTTTATTTTTGGATCTTGTACAGGGGCGAAGTTATTTCGTATATAAATAGAGTTGGAAAACCCTGTATATTTATTTTTCTTTTAATATTTCCCAACGTCCAATGGTGTTTGTTAGTTATGAAGTTTATTTGTTTTTACTGTCACAAAAAGTCAGATTTTCAAACGTAAGATTTAGTGCGCAAAGTTCAACTTTGGGGACACGAGTAAAAATAGGATTTTTAAATTTATTTTAAGTTACTTTCATCATAATTACCTAATCTCATATGTCAACATTTAAAAATACAATGTTTCGTCTGAATTTAGAGTTTATTACTGCTTTGAATACATATTATCATATTTGTAAAACGGTAAAAATATAATAATATATGGATTAACTCTGTTGTTACTGAGATTATATAATCCTATATATATATTTTAAATTCACCTCAAAGGATCCTGTTTATTAAAATTTTAGGATAATGTATAATCACAAAGCTTTCCTATCATTCTGGAATATAAGCTTTGCACGTATTTATCAACAGCTATCCTGAAACGCAGACTTACGTTGAAAAAATTGTCTGTAACCTTCTTTTTGTTATACAAACTCTATAAACGTATCGACCGAACGGCAGCGTCCCAAACTTCAACCTAAGCGAGGGCGGCTCTTTTCCCTTCAGGGGTAGAGGGATGAAAGGGGATAGGGCGTCGGGGCGCCTTGACTTGTTGGATTCCGACACACTTCTCGGTGTCGCACCGTATTATTGCTGTTTGCTAAAGCTGCATTTATTGGGACACTCGACCGGGCAAAGGATAATTCGACATATTCAAGAAACACATATGTCTAAAACTTACGTGTTTTAACTAAGGTTAACTTTGGATGACAGTTTCAACCTGAACCAACTATGTGGAAAGCCAACATGATAATCTTGCAAAATACACTTTTCGGCATCCATACCTACCTACATAAAATAATATATTTCTAACTAGTGCTGAAAGTGCCACTTTTCCGCACGCGAAAAGCAGTTAAGTGCGGAAAAGGCACTTTCGGCACGTGTTAGGAACGCTATTTTTTCTACGAGTGTGTGGAAAAAGTCAAACTAAACAACCATTTGATAATATTTATTTTTACCATTACTGCTTATTATTATTAACAACATTAATCGTAAAAGAACAGTTGGTAGCATTTTGCAGCGATTTCAGAGGTCATCTTGCCAAAAGAATTTATTCCTATGCACTGGACAGTACAAGCCAATTTTTCGTACTTAAGAAAAAATCTTCTGTGTGGTGTTTCGGGCTTCAAAGGGCTATACAAAGCTAGATATTTTCTATTTTCAATTTCGTCGGAAATGACAAAACTTTGGCTAGAATGGTTTGAAATATTTACAATTAAGATTTCCCTTATCGTAAATATCATCAGTGCTAATTTTCATCAATTCTTCTCGACAACACGCACCAGCTAGTCCGAACATTGTAGCTACCTTCATCGCTAGATAGACATCATTTGGAGCATTATTAATAAATTTTGCTTTCATCTTTCGAGAAAATTTTGGCCTTCTTGGGTCTAAATTCCACATTTTGCTTCTTCAAAAATGATGTAACTTTGAAATATTTGCTAAAATCCATGTTCTTTTCAATCTTAATGACACTTTTTACCTTGACAAGGTATTGGGCTTACATGTTTTAGCAAGTTCCGCGAAATATGCCATAAAATCTTCTTCTTTCATACTTTTGATTTTTTTCTTGTAAATGCTGTATATTCTTTCTCGTATCAAAATCAAAAACATTTTAAGTACCCGTTTAAGTGGGAAATTTGCAAGAGCTTACTTTTCCGCATTAGTGCGGAAAAGTGATTATTTTCCGCACTAGTGCGGAAAAAGTGACACTTTCCAAACTAAATTGCGTGCGGAAAAGTGCTGCTTTCCACACGCTAGTAGAAAAATGATTTAACAAGACGTAAATTAAAAAGTAAAGTGTTTACCAATAATAGCGTAAGAGCTATAAAAGGCTACTGTAGCAACAGTGCTTAAAATTATATCACCAAACTGTCATAGTTGTGTTTAGCAGTGTCTGACACGTTATTATGGTGAGATGCACGATTCTACAACGAGTTTCAATTATTAAAAATGAAATTAATAAAATGTATCATCAGAATGCGGGTTATTTCGAGAAATGGTAATGTAAACTGGTCACAAGGTCATGCGATCTTCCACTCTTGGAATATTTTCTGTGGGGCTATCTTTAATCTCAGGTCTACGAGAATAGGCTACGAACAATTCGTGACCTCAAGTAGAACATCACACGCACCTTTACAAATTTACTGGGCGATATGAAAAATTGGGTCACAAAAATCCATCCAACTGATTAAAGTAGAGAAGGACGTTTAAACAATATTTTCAAAATTTAACGCCATTTTTTTTCAATAAAATACAACTTACTTATACATATTTTACTTCTAGTTATTGCTTTGTGTCATTTTAAAATTCTTACGCTCTTATTGGTAAACCCTATTATCACGAACGAGAAGTTTGGATAGATTGGCCATGGACCCATGCAGTAAAAGCTTTTAAGAAAATTAGAAAGATAAGAACCCAACATATACCTACAAAAAAGAAAATATTAAATCGGCAATACCATTAAGGGCAGCAACCTTGGCGAAACAACGGAATATCGACAACAACAACGGCAGCAAATTCGGCAACAATAACAACCTCGACAACAATAACGATAGTGTTGGTCATCGGAGTGATATACAAGTAAAAAGAGATTATAATAGATATGAGGAGATTGAATATGAGAACTACAACTTCTCACTATCCAACAGCAGGACTTTATACTACAAAATACACCACTTTCTGCACGTCTAAAATCACTTGCAGCCTACCATATGGAATCAATTTCTCACACCAAACTCGCAAAATTTTATTCTGTTAATAACAATATTATTCTAAAATAGAACTACCTAAGAATGGGAAATAATAACTATGAAACCCCCAAAAAAAGTAAATTAATTGCTTGGGTTTCCAGAATGCCTTAAGCCTCTCTATGTTGAACATAAATCACCCATTTTACCAGCAACCAAAAGATAGCGTATTATAATAATAATAAAGACACATTTACGGGGTATTTTTAAAATAGGCGAGAAAAATTTAAGTTGGTGATTCTTTGTTAAAAATAAAGTGTAGTTTTTGTATAAACGTTGGGTCAAAAGTCAACCATTAGGAAAAAAATAATAAATCTCTTTTTGTATTTTAAATATAAAAAGAAGTTACCAGAACTAACCGGGTTATCCAAATTGATTTTTTAACCCGTTGCGTAAGTTTTTTTAAATTTAGGTAAGTAGAATAATAGGGGTAGTCTACTTCTATAGCCAAGCCGATAATTCATTCTGAAAGCAATGCCGCAAAGTATTCAAAAAGTCATATTATAACCAAAGCCTTTTGTAAACAATGGCTTATTTCAGTAAAAAATATTAAAGCCATGAGTTTCTGGTTCTTCATGCCACGCGTCAGGACTATTATTTTTAAAATTTAATGCCATAAATTTATTTTTTCAATAAAATACAAATTACTTAAATTGTACTTGTAGTTATTGCTTTGTGTCGTTTTAAAATTCTGACGCTCTTATTGGTAAACCCTATTATCACGAACGAGAAGTTCGAATGGATTGCTTTTCAAAAAATTTTGGGGCAGCAACCTTGGCGAATAAACAACGAAATATTGACAACAACAACGGCAGCAAACTCGGCAACAATAACAACCTCGACAACAATAACGATAGTGTTGGTCATCGGAGTGATATACAAGTAGAAAGAGATTATAATAGATATGAGGAGATTGAATATGAAAACTGCAACTTCTCACTATCCAACAGCAGGGTTTTATACTACAAAATACACCAGTTTCTGCAAGTCTAAAATCACTTGCAGCCTACAATATGGAATCAATTTCCCACACCAAACTCGCAAAATATTATTCTCTTAATAACAATATTAACCTTAAATAGAACTACTTAAGAATGGGAAATAAGCAAAACTTCTAACGACCAGAAAAGGCACTACCCCACTATGAAACCCCCAAAAAGTAAATTAATTGCTTGGGTTTCCAGAATGCCATAAGCTTCTCTATGTTGAACATAAATCACCCAATTTACCAGCAACCAAAAGATAGCGTATAATAATAATAATAGAGACACATTTATTGCCGATAATTCAAATATATGTATATAGGGTGTTTTTAAAATAGGCGAGAAAAATTTTAAGTAGTGATTCTTTGTTAAACATAAAGTGTAGTTTTTGTATAAACGTTGGGTCAAAAGTCAACTATTAGAAAGATATCGCAAAAAAATAAGAAATATCTTTATTGTATTTTAAATATAAAAAGAAGTTACCAGAACTAACCGTTGCGTAAGTTTTTCTTTTATTGAAGTAAGTAGAATACTATGGGTAGTCTACTTCCATAGCCAAGCTGATAATTCATTCTGAAAGCAATGCCGGAAAGTATTCAAAAAGTCACGAGTGTAAACAAAGCCTTTTGACACAATAACTTATTTCAGCATAAAATATTAAAGCCATGAGTTTCTGGTTCCCCATGCCACGCGTCAGGACCGAGACTAAATAAAAGGATATTTTTTAGGTACGTAATACCTGTTTTATCAACGTTTTTTTATTTATTAAAAAAATATTTAATTGGACTCTGTCAGGGGCTATGTGCTCTCAAAAACGTTTGCAGTAAAGAGCTTCAGCTCTCTTTCATTTCTGTATTATGGTTTCAACCGCTTGTCAAGAATACCTACTTGTTTTTAAGTATTTAATGCACGGTTCGCTTATTTTTTCGCACTATCGTCAGAGGGCGTGATGGACACCAAGCTACTACGGTTATACGCCATTTCGATTTCATAAAACATTTTTTGAGCTGTTTTTATTGCGAGTGTGGGGTGAAATGAATGGGGGTGAAATTAATTGAAAAAGAAGGCAAAATTGGTTTTTATTGCAAGAAATCAAAAGGGGAACAAAATTACAAACTATACCTAGTTTAATTTATTATTTCATGTACAAAATATGCTTATTAAAAAAAAAAATTAACATATTATTTAGTATTTTAAAACAAAAGAAACAAGTCTAACAATTTAACATAATAAAATTAAAATACCGACACGGCCTAAAATAAATGTAAAATAATAATGTATCAAATATCTAAGCAATTAAAACAAAACATGGTTAAAACGGATTAAGTAGTAAATTATTTGCAACCCAATTGTTAATTTGATTGTTATGTGAAAAAGTGTCATTCACAGTTTAGCCATTCACACAACAGTTAATTTGATATCTATGTGAAAAATATCATTCACATAACAGTTAATTGGATAATTATGTGAAAAAATATCATTTACAGTTTAGCCATTCACAGGTAATGTTTAAACTGTTAACAGGTCGTGAATGTAAAATGTTATTCACAGTGAATGATTTATAGGTAGTGATTTTATGCTCAACTCTAGTACTAATGAGACCCAAAATAGTTCGAAACCTTTAGCTTAGAGGTGGGTTACTAAACAGCAAGCTGCTTTTTTAGCGGCTATCTGGTGTATAAATTTTTTAACTGCTATGCGCTTTAAAATAAGCAGCTATTTATGTTACAATTAATATACACGGCAAGACTGGAAAGGCGGACTGGCATGGCGCAGATTGAAGTCGGCTGCTATCGCTAAATTCAGGGATAAAATTGCATTTATTCTATTCTATTTTTTTTTCTTGGTTTTGGTCCCTTCAGGTCCAATCCACCACTCTTACCCTTCCGGACTATGCTTTCCAGGGCTTCGTCGGCGGAAAATCTGGATAATCGAGCTCGTAGCTCCCAGAAATTCCAAGAAGAAAACAAAAGTAATTCTTCAATCGATGCAATGCATAAATTGTCGGCTGCAAACCAAGACCTGCTACTGGTGTTACGTATAACCTTCACTTTCACTACTGACCGTTCTCATGGCACGCCCATCCATTTCCTGCCATTTGAGAAATACCTCGTGTTCACCACCAAACAGGATACCATCAGCTTATAGGAATCTTCGCTCACAGCGCTTAGATCCAGAAGAAAGATGCCGTCAATTTAACGTGAATCTTTCCTTGATCCCCGAAGGTAAAAACGTCCGTACAGCACCTCTAACCGCCACTCCGGGAAGAACTTTGTAGTTCTCTACGCACGACCGCACTGTCCGGAGGTCAAACAAAGAGTAAATTGCTTAATAGATGTTTTTGGGTGTACTGGTAGAAAACATTGACATTTTTCATATATCCCATTATGTACTTTTGCTTGTTATTCGGCTTATATGACATTAACCAATAATTTAGAAATATTATGTATAAAATATACAAAAAGCATATGCTATTAAAATGGCAGCTATTTTAGTAGTTCATGGCCGTATTATGGTTAAATAAATATGCAATATTCTGGTGATGGAATTTTCTGTACGAAACGTCGGCAAATATCAAAGTGGCGATATATAGTGTTTTAAGAGTGATAAAAGGATTTAATTAAATTGAAAAAATATCAGGTCCTTATTTAAAAAATTAAGTTGATGATGGTCGCCAGAAGCCGAAACGTCAGATTCAATATTTAATGACACTGAATTATAGAGCAGAAAAAGTGGCCATGAAAACGTGTTTTTCATTTTAAGTTATCTTAACAAGTATAGCCAGGAAACAATAGAAACCAAAATTGAAAATTTCGGTTTTTTCGAATATCTTCGGAAGTACTCGGAATTTCTTAAAACGCAAAACTGCATTTTATTGAGCATCACATTGCGCAACTTTGCCTCCATTTAACCGATCCTGCATCTCTTACGGTTTCCGAAATCCCAATGATGAGCGTCGAATTCGAGCCACCCTGTACACTTTGAAACCAGTCCCTTCCCAAAAATTGTGCTATTTAAAGGAAAAAAATATTATTATGTGGATTCTTATCAAGAAAGTTCTAGATGCATATGTCATTTCTATGATTCTTATCTGAGAAAAAAGGAAGGTCAGAGAAACAGGCGCAGTTGACTGCTTACCAATTGCATTTTATTAAAGATTTGTGCCGCTAGTAAACTCCCTTCCCTCCCTCTTCCCTTATTCTCACCCTGACACTTATGGCCGTGGAAAAGCCTTGGATTTAAACATTTTCATCAAGAACGTCTTATTTTTATTCACGTCATGTTCTTGTTTTAAAAATTTCAAATAAGTCTGGAGTCGGGATTGATTATAGAAAAAGAAGAGTTTTTCGCCATTTTTGTGAAAATGGTTTGATTGTAAAATCCTTTACTTTTTAGTTAACACTGAACATAATTTTAGCGATTTATTCACACCAGTCGTTAAAATTCTAAACGATTGATGGGAAAACATGTCTATATAGGACCAAAAAGAGTCAGGCAAGTTGACCATTTCAAATTAATAGTGTAAACACCCAGTACAAAATAGCATACATTTTATTAGGTATTAAGAAAAAAGTAAACCAATTATATGATAAAACAAAGAAAAAAACTCCGTCATAATTTCAAGGTTTAAATCTGCGAGTTAAACAATTTCTATGTCAAAACATTAATCATCAAATAAATCCACAGGGTCAAGTGTGGTTAGACGTCAAAACAAACAACTAAAAATTTAATATTTAAACAAAAGACGATTAGACGGAAAAAGGTTAGTAGAAAACTGACTTCAAAATCTGGGTGTTCTCATTGTCGACTGCTACATATTAAAAAGGGGATGTACCCCTTTTATGACCATTAGCTGGTAAAATTGTATTTTATGTGGTTTTAAATATAATTTTTATTTACTTTTTAAAGTGATTTTGCTATAAGTGTCTATTGGTCCAAATAATTATTTGGTCCAAAAAGAATACGTTTCCAGAATAAGAGAGGAAGTAACATAGCCCATTTTGATACCAGGTTGCGTTGGTACGCAGGTTGCGACTATAATGCTACCTATAGCCCGTTTCGATAACAGGCTCAAAAGTCCGTTTTTATGTCAAAGCCCATTTCGAGTCCATATAACACACTAGTTGGTTTCTATTAAAAAAAAACCTAAACAAAAAAAAATATTGCATGGGTTAAAAAAGTTTTAAAGTATTATATACTGGTTAAGCAAAAAGGTGTTGGAATATCGGCCAGCAAAGCAACAACAAAGGATGTATGTGACTAATCCAAACAGAAATGCTTACCTGGAGGTATTCTCGTTAGATTATCTCTTTTCCTCACATTGCCTATGTGTCATGTTATTTAGGTGATTCTGTATAGTCACAAAAAATATTGTATTGGTTGCAAAATAGCTTAAAAAAATAACAAAATATTGCAATAAATTTCCTTGCACTATACAGGGTGTTTTCTAATTGAATGTCAACATTAAAGGAGGTGATTTTTGGGTTTATTTTAAGAAGAAAACTTCATATGAATGTATGTCCTAAACGTCTTAACTTTTGAGATACAGGGTATTAAAATTATCAAAAAACAAAAAAATCAAAAATACTTTTTTAGTAAAAACTGTTATACTGGATATAAACCTTATTTAAAGAAGTATTTATTATTTTTGTTACATAATTGCTAATTAAAAATTATAAAACCTAATTTTTAAAAGAAAAAATCCCGCAATGCTTCTCTTATGGTCTAAAAATATGCAATTAAGTGAATTTAATTTTTCTCTTAAACTAAACAAGATACGGAAAAAAATTAAGAGACATAAAGGCAGTATTTTTATTTGCTTAATCTAACCACAGCACAAAAAATTTTACACACATTGACACAGTCAGTGGCGTACCGTTTGTTTGTTGGAAATATTCCTTCAGTTGCCTCTCGTGACGCCACTGGACCTACTAAATGTAATTAAGTTAGTGATAAATTATCCCCTTAATGTCATTAATAATATTGCCAAATTAAAACAAAATTGGGTAAAGAATAGTTAGGATATTTAAAAAAATTTTTTTGGAAATTTTAAACTCTGTATCTCAAAAGTTAAGACGTTTAGGACATACCTTTATATAAAGTTTTCTTCTTAAAATAAACCCAAAAATTACCTCCTTCAATATTGACATTCAATTAGAAAACACCCTGTAAAAATTAATATGGAGAAAAGTACCAATTTAATTTTCTTCATGTAACTTTTTTAAAAATGTTTACTTTTAGTTTTAAAACATGCTTTGATATTCTGGTTATTAAATTTTATTGGTAAAAATATGAAAAGTGAAATACCAAAATAAATAAGAAATAATATGTAAAAATCGGAAATTTTGTCCCTAATATGGAATATGTACCTAATAATATGAAATATGCTATGATCCTAATATGAAATAAGGTATTACGCATATAAGTAGACAAATAATGTGGTTAAAAATAAAACAATAGACATTATGAGAAAAATTCTTTCCTTTTATGATTTATTTTTAATTTAGTACACTAAATATTATTTAACATTTAGCAAAAAGAAACTTAATAAAATGGAACAGAGGTTCTATATTTAAAGTATTAAAAGAGCAAAAATAAGCCAGTAAAGAAATGAACTGCATAAAAAAGTAAATATTTATAGTAACAAAAACTATATACATTTTTGTTTTAAGATTTTAACGTACCTTAAGTATATCGAATAGTCCAAATTATAGGAACACCGCGCTATTTCATGTAAGGTGCCCAGCCATCTTCCTTTTTGTTGACCAAACTAACGTATTTACAACAGCTTAATTTTGGATTACAATATCGAAATTCAACCTTAACTTTAAGAAAGATACAAGACATAAGCAGATATTTCTATGTGTATTCTAAGTATGTGTAATAAAAATTTTTAATACATATCTAGGATAATACTCTATTTAGCGGAAAAACAAATCGAATGTGAGAAATAACAATATCTATGGTTTATACACAACTCTTAAAAATTTTATCATGTTATGACAATGTGCTGGTAATTTCGTTGCTGTGTTGCTACATATTCCTTATTTGGTACTTTTTCTCTACATTTTTCCAATACGTACATATGTATAACTTACACAATATTTTGTTTGTTGTAATAGAAATAATTAAATTTAGCAGAACTAACCGAAACACCCAATAAAAATTCTTGTCCGTGGTTGGGTAGAATATTTTGGAAAATAGGAATTATTATTTAAGTTAAATATAGAGTTATTTAAGAAAAGTATTATTTCGTTTTTAATTTTGCAAAATAAGGCGTGTTGTGCCTTCTAGAGGTTTACCTACTATAAAAATTAAAAGCAGATTATATTTTTTTACCTTCTGCCGAATTTTGTGACAAAACACTTTTATTTAACAAAATTATTTATAAAATAGGTTTTCGTGCACGCACTGTATCAATTTTGACAATAGCCACTACATAAAAGCAATTTAAACTTAAAATTTTTTACACGATTTTCACTTGTAATACCACTAGTGCTAAATTTATTTCCGGAATTTTTTCAAGGACACGAATATTTTGAAAATTATCCCAAGCTACAGGCAAGGGAGAATTTTCTTAAAATATTGTGGCCGAGAAAAATTTCCTGAAAAGTTTAAGCACGTGTGGTATTCGGTATGAAAATTTCACACCAAGTTAGTTTTTAAATAATATCCCTTTTCAATTTAATGTTACTTACACAAGCTTTAAAGATTTTACCATAAAATAAATATTTTCAATTTTACAATTGTAGTTGCAAATATATATATAATTTAAGAGCTTATTATTGTTTATTATTTTATATTATGTATCACCTATATTACTACAAATGGTAAAAATAGTTTATTTTAATGTTTTTAAACCTATACCTTGGTTTCGTTCGCTTTTTACTTATGTCTACTACTTTAGTCCTATGATATTATTTTACTAACTTTGCTATGACAGTAAACAGCTGATATTGTGATGTCATGGGAGTCCTTTTTTTAACCAATTTAAAATTAAAAATATTCTTTATACAATAGTTAAACTCTTTTAATCTACTATTTACTCACAAATATAAACACGATTAACACGATTTTTACAAAACAATAAAGAAATAACGACATTTTTGAAAAGATACCCTTGACGTCACATCTATCGGCTGTCAAATGAAAAGTTAGGCCACCTTGTCTCTATCAGCCTTCGCTCCAGGGTACCCGAGGCAGGAGAAAAATGTCCGGTAAATACTTGTGTTGTCATGGTAATGCAAGCAAAACTACACATTTGATTGGTCAAAAAACAGTGGTGTGGAAATTTCTGAAAAATACTACAAATATAGAAAAATTAAAATGAACACCAATGATTAATTCAAATAAATTTATTGTTTAAAAGCATTTTTACTAGGTCTGAGGAAGTCGATTTTAATTTTTGCAAAAAAAAGTCTTTTCACTAAACTTAAAACTTGTCGGCACGAACGCCTCTAAAGTAATTTTAGTATAAAACAATTTTGTTTATGTACATAAATGTAATTAATTATTATTTTTGTGTTTACCAATAGAGCAGGGCTAAAGCCTTTAAAAGAGGTAAATAATGAAAAAAATAGGCTAAAACCCATTGAAAGAGGTAGAGAATATAACAAAATTTAAAGGAAAATTAATTTACGGGCGATTTAGGGTCGGGAAGGGGGTTTAAGTGTAAAATGAGGATATTCTCGATTTTCGGAAAAACTACAAGTCCTATGAATAAAAGGTAAAGAACAAAGTTGTAGGCAATAAAAAAGATCTTCAACTTTTGTTTTTACGCTTTCTTTACATAAATTTAAAATTAATGTGAAAATTTAAATAACCAAGTTTTTAGTTTTTATTTTTATCTCTCACAAAAAATAAATAATTTTTACAAAATTTGATAAACACGTTACCTTTTATGTTTACCTATGAAAGAAACATTAGTAAAAGTTAATTTTGTTGCTTAAATATCATTGATACTACCCCGTATATCAAAAATAGTAAAAATCTATATGTAATAAAAAAAAACTAGTCAAACCTTACCTAATAGGTTTAGAGTGTTATAGTTTAAATGAGTATTTTTCACCGTAAGAACTTTAGAATTTTGGATAAATTATTGTTACATTTAATCTGTACGTTTTTAAATTTGCCTTTGTAACGTAAGTTTTAATTTATATTTTAACAAGTGTTTTGCTATAATCTATTTAAAAAAATGTACTTATTTATTACCAAAATTCATACATTTTTGTACCCGAATATCATTGGAATAATAAAGTATTATTATTATTATTATTATTACTATAGCGCAACTGATCAAAAGTTATAATTTCTTTTTAAATTTCAACTTTAAAGGTAAATAACTTCCTAACGAAGGGAGTTAAAACTTTTTTATAAAGTACAAACATTATTTTGGCTTTTTCTATCAGCCCCATCATTTACATCACCTTTTAGGATACTCTGTATAAAAGAATATGCATAAAAAGAAAAAGCACAGCGTAAATTGCTATTAAACTAAACCTCAAAATATGGTCCTTGGATTCCTGCTGAGGGAGCAGGTTCCTTTCCCTTTTTCCTTATTTTTATCCAATTCCATTATCCTGTCGGGATCCGGCAAATTTTCTTGAGAAATAATAGGTATAGGATACGGGATAAAGGGTCCCTAAAATGGAGAGAATTCGCAAAGTAAACTGTAGGCGTATCTTTTATACAAAATCTTTTAGGGTAATATGATCTCACCAAAAACATAAATGTGATAAAAAGTGAGCCAAGTTCAATACTAAAATTATGCTTGGCTGTGGGCTTCGCCGCAAAAAGAATGGAGATTTAAATGAATCCCAGGTTCTGTACAAAATTCAAATATGTATGAGATCTTAAAGTAGGTTAGATTTGGTTTTCATTATATACAGTCATTTTATAAAGTTATTCAACTTATTTAAAAAAAAATTGCCCAAGTCAAATCTAACCTACCTTAAGATCTCATACATATTTAGATTTTAGTACAAATAAGTTGGCACTTATTTAGATCCCCATTCTTTGTGCGGTAAAGCCCACAGCCAAGCATACCTACCTATTAAACTTGGCTCATCCTCACCAAATTAACTAGAGAGAGTAAGAGCGCGTGAGCGGCATACCTTCGTTATTATTATCGCATACTCCCAACATAGGCAGTAGTAGGGGAGGTAGCGCTAGATTTGAAAAGTCATTTTACACAGGCTAAAGCCGCGTACAGATCTGCACACGCATACGCTGAGTAACTACACACACGCATGTGTGATCAACGCCGTGCGCGCTCAGATCATTCGTCGGAGATTTTATTGCTACGTATGCATGGTGCACATATACATGCATCCCATAATATGGGATATTTCCCATAGACTGGTCAATAGCCAGACAATCTTCATTGGACCACCCCATTTTAATCAATAAACAAAAACTTTCACTACAAAAACCCGAGAATACAACAACAGACGATGTTTCTGGTCCAAACTAAGCGCGACCGCATACGCATGTTTCTTTGAAGCGTTCGAAAAACCGACACCAGGCTGGCTCGCGACGTGCGCGCTCAAGTCATTCGCGAGAAGCAACGCATGCGGCGAGAAGCCACGAGAGCGACGTCCACATTTGCACACGCATGTGTATGTGTCTTCGCTCAACGTATGCGTGTGCAGATCTGTACGCGGCTTTAACAGTTTTCATTAGTTACTGTTGTTTTCTTATATTTAACAGTGGCGAGGCGTCAGCTGCCCAAATGACAGTGGATTCAACGATGGCAGCATCTAAAAGTCGGAAAAAAATCCAAAAAAGTAATTTTATACCGTGACAAAATTTTTGGAGACAGTTCTTTAGATGATTTTTAGACTTTAAAAATAACAGTCAGTCGTATTGAAGATGGTAGATCATACTACGTCCAGTCCTCACGTATATAAAGATATCAAAAATTTAATCACAAACTTATTTTATACATCATAAAATTTATACAGTATATTATATTGCCAAAATAAAAATTAAAAAAACCATCAGCTGGACTTTTAATGGGGTCAGCGCTATAAATATATGCTGCACCAAAATTCGTATTTTTCTTAAACGTGTTTCCCAAGGCCTATTGTAAAAAACTGGCTGTGACCAGGTTTTAAAAAATTAATTAAACAGTGGTGTCCAAGAATGAACTTAACTATGCCTGTAAAAAGTACTGTTTTTAATATTGCGAGAAAAAAGGATTATTCCTAAAAAAAAATGCTTCGTCTGAAATGCTATAATAAATTTGCTGTAGTATATACAGGGTGGTTAAATCGCGAGTTATACTTTATTACTTCATGAGTAAATATTTTGCGCCAAAGCATGTTTGGTAAGATATATTTGTTGGAGAGATCTAAGAAAAAAAAGAAAGGAAAAGGAGCCTCGCTGATGTGACATCGTCCTTGTCTATATTCGTGCACGCAGTACGTCACTGAGCTCTGAATAGTAATTTATGTAACAAATGCATAAATTAATACTTTTTTACGAATGGGAAGTTTGACAGCACGCGCCGTTAGGCGAGTGTCAGCAATCCCATGAGTAAAAATAATACTTAAAACAGTATAAATTCCTTTTCAATTTCTTAGTCATTCAAATTCATTATTACTATTGATTTTTAAAAGTTTCTATTCAATTTATTTTGCAAACTGTCAAATTTTAAAACTATAAATACATGAACTAAAAGCAATAATGGCGAAATCAAAGAGTAACTTGACCGTTTGGTTCAGTTGATGTCGCGTTTACTGTTACATTACATAAATTGGTATTTTAGTTTATTGTAGTAGGCATTGAAACAAAACACTAATTCAAAGTGTGAAAAAAGCTCCAAAGTGTTAAAGAAAGTTACTTTTTTAACACTTTATGTAATGTACTAGAATGGACTACTTAAACTTCATGTTAACGATTAAAAAACATCATTTTTTTAAAGGTCGTGGAAAAAAGATTTTTAAAGAGCCAAGGATAATGTTACTTAGTAAAAATTTACAAATAAAATCTTAAAAATCATAAGCGTAGTCAGAGGGGAGACTGCCGGGGCATTGTTTTTACAAGTTCCGAAAGATAAAATGATATCTTTTATAACATTATCTACAAGAAAAAAGCTGCACACAAAAAAGTTTCCTTTAAAATTGTCAATACATAAACACTTTTTAACTATTTTAACTAAGTTAACGTTTTAAACTCGCTTTCTTGTAAAATAGTTCTGTGTAAAATCAGGGCGTGGCGTAGGTACGTAAGCAAGGACCGCAGGGCAAAAGAAAGAAAAAATGAATTAAGGCTCCAAGTAAAGTATTTAAAATTTTGACGTACTCCCAGCAACCGAGAAAAAGTCATCACCTTCTTTAAACAAGTTAAATAAGTAAGCAAAGGTCCTGGGGCAAAAATGATAGAAGGTCCCAAGTACACATCATTTATATCCAGTTCAACATACTGCAAAAAAGGTGTTCACCTCATTACAACTTTGGTTTTATTAAGTAGGACACATTTTTACCACTCCTATTATTTATACTTGGTAACTCAGAGTCAAGGGCCCCCTGAATTTGAGAGCCCCAGGGCACTTCCCCGCCTAACCCGTTTTATTTAATTCTTGACGAAATGGCGAATACTAATTTAAAGGATTGTACAAATAAATATGCTTATAATAAAGTCGGTCTATATAGGGTCGCGACATTCGGCCATATTGCTTTGACGTGTTATGACGTCACATCTCCCATTTCTAGGCCATGTTGTTCAGTGCCGGAGATATACAGTTTATTGTATTAGTAGAACAAACGTTTACACAACAGTTTTTAATTATTATTAGAAGTTGTAAATTCTTTTACTTTAAATAAAAAACATTTGGAATTACATCTTTTAACAAATATCCCTTCCAAAACAATGCAAAATGAAATGCGCAAATTGTAGACGCCACTGGATTGATCATCAGCTTTGATTTTACCCAGTCTTGCCAACTTTTCTCCGTGCCCTTCCTTGCGTCCCCGACTTCGAAACGCCTCAAAGTTGAGGATGTGTCGCAACCTTATAAATATAAACTAACCTTGGCTTAGTACAGGAAATGAAGCTCTAAAAAGGGAAAAGCTGGCATTTCTTTGGTCCTGCATGGATTGACTTGAAATTTTAACAGAAGGTGGGGAATAGCCCAAGGATCTAAACCTATATTGAACCGAAAGGGCGCCAAAACCCTGGAAGTGGATGCCACTTCCCCTGGCTCATGGGGGTGAATTTTTTATTACATTTTAAAAACGAAATCGATTGGAAAAAGTTATTTGCGATTGAAAGTAACAATTTTTCGACGCAAAAGATCGAACGTTTAATGGGTTTTTCGCTAATAACAAGAAAAGTATGCATTTAATAAAAAAAATTGTATCAGAGCTAAATTTTAGGTTTTATAAAGACAAAAAAATTATCTTGTTATAATTTTTCTTACGACTCAATACAAACTGAGATACGGAGTGTTAATTGTTAGCTTTTTTTCGTCAAATCCAAAATTTAATAGATTCAAAAGTCAAATAACGGGAAAATGCTGCATTTTTCGAGAATAATTTATTTAACCTTTGTTAAAGTACATAATCAGACTTTTCCTAAAAAAAAAAAATGTTTAGCTTAAATATTGAGTAAGTTATGATAAAAATATGGTCAATAACTAATTTTTCTACGAAAAATCAATAAAACAGCCCCTAACTACCCCCTAATCAAAGTTGACCCTTTAATCTTTTACAATTCTCTTAATTCATGTATTGGTAATACGTCTAAGAAGTTTTAGCAATTTAAAATGTCTAATTTCAAAAATATTATGTAGATTTTTATGCTCCAAAGCGGCCTATTCCGAATTTTCTAGGAAAATTGATTAGTTATTTTTAAACGATATTTCCTTTGTTTTTATTGATAAAAGTTTTTGAGTTTTGTATGGTTTTTAAGGGCTACAGGGCTCTGTAAGCAAAATTCCTTAAAATCTCTGGTTTTAAATAGGGGTGATTTTAAAGAGGCTCCGAATAGGGTGCTGCTCGTTCGTAAATAGAGGGTTTTAAAGGACCTACATCTCGCCAATATTCACTGTACACGAAAACCTACGCACAGAAAAATTTAAGTCATTAAAAAACCTCCAATTTAAATTTTATCATTTTCTTATCTTCAAGTATTTTCGAAGTTATCTAGAAAAAAGGATGAAAAATATGAAATTGTAAATAATCGTTTTTCACTTTAAGCTTAGATTGTCCCGAAGTTAGGCATTTAAAATTAGCAGGTCACACTTCTTGGATGTATAATTAACTACCTGTATAAAGAGAACTGCAAAAAAGGTAAACGTCAATTTTATTAAGAGGGTAATAAGGGGCTTGTCCTATTTGTTGATTTTTGTGTAGAAAAAAACTACTGACCTATATTTTTTATCACCAACTCCTTTAATTTTATGCTAAAAACTACCCCCAAAGAGAAAGGCCTCATTAGGTGCTTTCAAAAAAGATTCTATGAGTTTTCTTTGAAATATGCGGCATTTCCCGATACTTTACTTTGAATCTATCAAATTTTACATTGAAGGAAAAAAAACCAACCATTAACACGCCGGCCGTATCTTTGTTCGTATTGGTCGTATGAAAGTACAATAATACAATTTTGTTCGTCTTTATAAAACCTACAATGTTAGCTTTTCACAGTTTCTTTTTTTATTAAAATGCATGGGTTTCTAGGTTATTCGCAAAACCCATTCAAAACGCCGTTTTCTTTGTCGAAGAATTATTACTTTTAATCGCGAGGTAACTTGAAAGAGTATTGGTTTTACAGAAGAAACATGAAGGCATTTGTTTTGCTTGGATAATGCTTTTCAATGATTTCTGTCGTTAAAATGTACTAAAAACAAGGGTGGCGACTACCCTTAGGGGTGTTGGCGCCCTTCGGTTTTCGATATAGGTTTTGTACCTCGGGCTATTTCTTGGCAGCATCTTCTGTTAACGTTCTGAGTCTGATTCATGCAGGACCAAACAACTGCCAGGTGAAATGCTTCAGCTGTTCCTGTAGCTCATCACTCACTAGGTCGAGGAACTACATGCATTAGCATACTTCGGGGATGTTCGAACCTGGCATATTTTTAGTAACATAAGGTGGAGTGCATGCCATCGTTCAATTTCTAACACAGGCGCATGAGTGCTAGCAGCTGACCCGGAGGCCCGGATTATCCCTATGGAACAAAAAAAACATAATTATCAAAAAAGCATGGCTAACCCATGGTTTTAACCTAAATAACACCTTTCTTTTCTTAAGTTTTGGGTTTTTGTGGTAAGAATTTGATTAGTTTAATTTGAAAAATTTTGACAGTTTTGAAACTAAGCGGTAAAAGTACTCCTGAATACACCCAATGTAAATACCAAATTGGTAAAGAATAATAGGAAAGTCGAGGTTTATGAGAATCAATAAACATCATAACAAAAAATAAGTATTTATTTAAACTCAAAATGAATATCACAGAGATTATAACAATACTATATATTGGATAGTCTTTTTGTTTGGTACATGCCTGGAAAGAATGGGACCGCTTTGGTCTTGGTCCCGGGGTATACGAGCTGACCCTGTTCAGCCCTATGCACTCCTATGAACTGGCCGGTCGTCTGAAACAAAATAAAGAAAAACCCCCAAAACCCAAAAAATTCTAATTAAAAACGACGTTTCGGTAGCAAGTCTGCCATCGTTGTCAAGATTAAAATTAAGTTCAAAAATATAAAATTAACTAATATTTAAATTAAAAATGATTTAAATTTTAGGCTTTTTTAGTATCGCATGCTGAAAATAGTTTGACATTTGTGTCATAAGTGACATAAGTAACTGGGGTATCTATTATTTGTAAGACAAAAGTGATGAGTTAGTTTATTTTTAGTTTTCCTAAAGATACTGCAGTATCGAGCAAAGGCAACCAAGCGTTATTTAAATTAACTCCGAAATTGATGCTACACAAATAATAGATACACCAGTTACTTATGTCACTCATGACACAAATGTGAAACTATTTTCAGCATGCGAAACTAAAAAAGCCTAAAATTTAAATCATTTTTAATTTAAAAATTAGTTAATTTTTATTTTATTTTAACCTAATTTTAACTTAACAAGGAGGCAGAATTGCCACCGAAACGGCGTTTTTAGTTAGAATTTTTGGGTTTTGGGGGTTTTTATTTATTTTGTTTCAGGCGACCGGCCAGTTCATAGGAGTTCAATAGGGCTGAACAGGGTCAGCTCGCTATACCCGGGACCAAGACCGAAGCGGTCCCATTCTTTCCAGGCGTATGTACCCAACAAAAAGACCATCCAATAAATGAATCCGCCTAACCAATATAGAGTATATCTTTAATATTATATATTATTTCATAATCTAAACTTTCTAAACCCTCTTAAAAAAATATAAAATAATAATAAACAAAATAACACTTATTCCATCATACACATCTTAGGATAAACTGGGAGAATATTTTTCTAAAAATAAACTTACTTATAAATAAGCGAATATACAGGTGTTTTCTTAATAAGGAAAAAAAAGATTAAGAGGGTATTTCTGCTCCTAATTAAAAAAGGGTTTATATAAATATATGTCTGAAAATTCCTTGTTTTCAGGATACAAGAGGTGTTAAACTTAAAAAATATATTTTTCTTCCGTAACATCTGTAAAAATCAACAGCTTATCCGATTTTAATGAAATTAGGCAATGTTATTAATAACATATAAGGTTTATTTAGCCTTAACCGAATGGAGCCTCGAATGGCGCATAAACAAATACTACTGACCACAAAATATTCTACGCCACTAATTTTTGTGTAATTTCTATATATTTTGTTTAAATTAAGCAAATAAAAATAAACCTTTTTGATCCTGATATTTTATGTAGCTTGCTTAGTTCTTCCAGCAAAAAAAAAAATCCTGTAAAGTGCATATTCCTGAACCATACAAGAAAAATTTAAGAGTTATAATTTTCTATTAGCAACAAAAGCTAAGAGCACAAGCGTCTAGAGTTTGGCCATCGGCTTTCTGTCTGACCAATTAACAAACACTAAAAGTCACGTGATGCACAAACGTCCTTGAAACTTGAATCATAGACAAGAATATTAAAAGATCTTGTTTAATTTGAACAGAAACCATTATTTAAATATATTTTTATTTAAAAGTGGGTCCAGCTATTTTAACCAAGCTTAAAAATATAGAATAATTATCCACAGTTACAGTAAAAACCACTGAAACCGGTAATTTGATTGGTTTGAAGCGCCACAGGCGAGTCATGCAAAACTTTACACATTGGGGGTGGGAGGGGGGCTATGAGTTAGTTCTGGTTAGTCAAATATTTTTTTTTTAAATTCTTTAATAAAGCGGATAAAAAAGATTTAACTAACTAGAACTAACCGTGTGTGACAGTTTTGCATGACCGTCTGTGGCGCTGTAGCCAATTCAATTTCCGGTTCCACTGCTTTACTGTGTAGTCTTTGGATGATTATTCAATATATAAGTTTGGCTAAAAATGCTGGACTCACTTTCAAATAAGAATATACTTAAATAATGTTTGCTATATTCAAATAAAACGAAATCTTTTGTATAATTCCAGTTTCAGGACGCGGCTACATCACGTGACAGGGTTCGTTGATTGGTCGGACAAACGGCCCCTATCTGTTGGCTTGTGCTGAAAATAAAAACAACAAAGAGAAATACCTAAATAAATGAAGAGTTTTTATTTAGTCTAACAAACTTACTAAAATGTGTTTTTTTTTTTGGTGTTTAAAAGTATTTTGAAAGGTTTAACACCCTGATTCGAAGAAGAACGAAAAATTTGCGCCTCTATATTTTTTTTACAGAAATTTAAGAGCAATACCACTGTATACAATAAAAATCCTTTACACCCAGAATAATAGACTCAAAAAACATTATTTATATTAAATTCGGTTTATTTTTTTTGCAAACTCTAAAGGGTGTCCAGTAACTCAACCGACAACTTATGGGGTGATTCTACAATGAAAATTAGGAAAATAACTTCACATAAACATATGTCCTAAACGTCTTAGTTTTGAACTACGGGGGTGTTAAAAATTAAAAAAATATTGTTTTATTATAACTTTTATATGTGCTCATTCGGGTATTCTTAAAAAATTGGGAGACGCACCCTTTGCACAAGAAGACATTTCTTGGAATACAAAAAAAAACCAGTGTCGCCCTAAGAGGTTTAGGGTAAATATTTTTAAGAAAAAAATGGTACACCACCGCGCGTTTTCTTAAATAAAAATATTTTTAAAATCCTTGTTTAGTTTAGTTGATATCGCTTTTTGCATAAAAAAATAAAAAACATTTTTTGGCATGTGGTCAGTTTGTATTCCTAATATCAAATTCTACAATAAAAAATAACCTTCGTTATTTATTCTTAAATTAGATAGGAATTTGACCATGCCGAGAAATGGTTTCTATTGATTTACGCGAAAATCGTACAACAAACAAAACAAGTCAAGAGATCAAATTTGTTCTAAACTAAACGGGGATTTAAAAAATTATTTTCATTTTAGAAAAATACAGTGACGTACCATTTTAAAAAATATTTTACCTTAAACCCCTCAGGCACGACACTTGTAAAAATTGTTTTTTCTTGTATGCCAAAAAATGTCTTCTGGTGCAAAGGGTCCGTCTCCCAAATGTTTTCAAAATATCGGAATAAGTATTAAAGTTATAAAAAAACAATATTTAAAAAAATAACACCCGTAGTTCAAAAACTAAGACGTTTAAGACATTATGTTTATTTGAAGTTTTTCTAATTTTCATTGTAGAATCATCCCTTAAACTTTGTCGGTTGAGTTACTGGACACCCTGTATATATTTTTAATTGTGATGCCTATTTTTATAAAAGATGGTAAAAAAATATTTTATTACAAATGATAATAAGAAAAAATATCTCTCTTACACTACCATTCACTTAAATAATAACCTGTGTGACATTAGGATTGGGAGAAGATAAGAATCTCATTAAATGATTTTCTTTAACATTTTTTTAACTTACGCCTAAGTAGTAGCTATTAAAAAAATAACGTTTGTGATGGTTTACCACGTTGTCTAAAAGGTGCTGTGAAATGCAAAAACTGCATGTTTCAGTGCTTGGACAACGTTGACAGAGCTGAGGGAAAAATTTGGGTTAAACATCTAATAACCCGACACTTACGGTACTCTGGTACTTAGGCCTTCAACGGCTGTCACAAAGATTTAAAAAAAAGACTAAAACAGTGCCACTTCCTAAAGTCCTGCTTGCTGAGAAAATAATTTTCTACAATAGTACATTACAAACCGAGGTGGAAAGTTGTCATTACTGTGAAGAGAAAGGATAGTTTACAGTGGCGCTGAGCGCCGAGGTGTACTATTTCTCGAGACAGTAATTAAAACTTTTTATCGAGGTTTGTATACTTCTTTATTTACAACTATTTTATTTTTTTAATATTTATTTATATTATCTTTTAATCAAATTATGTCATCCCAACAAAATGACTTTTAATTTATCAAATAATTAAGCTAGAGTCCGATCATTTAGTAAAGAGGCCACTGACATCATCATTATCTACGCGAAATCTTCTGTAACTCTCTTTCAATCGCGGTTTTGAGGGCTGCCTATCGTTACCAGGGAAGAAGGTATTTTAAAGATTTCATTTAAAAAAATAAATAACATTTTAAATACGGGATGAGGGAATAAAAGGAAATTTTGTGCAGAAAATGATGACGTCGGTGGCCTCTTTACTAAACGCGCGGACCCTACCAGACATTTATCACGCATAAAAGTGTCACTGAGATGTATAAAATATCAGACAAGTTTGCAAACTTTTGAATTTTTGCGACTGTTGCTGGGGTAACTATATTACTTTTTTTCCGTGGGCCGAAAGTGAAAAGTGCCACTTTCAAACTTTTAAAAAGTCGGAAATGTCCACATTACATGCATGGTTGTAAATAAAAATATTTTTATGTTGGATGTAAAAAAACGCCCGTTTCCAAATTAATAAAATACGTCGGATTTATTTCCAAAACTCAGACTTGCTTTAAAGAAATTATAATAAATGTGATCAAGAGAAATTATTAAGAAACATTTTCATTTCTTATATGTTTATTTATTTGAAACATTCATAAATACCATGAAAACATGAAAACATTATTAAAAGATATAACTTAAAAATCTGTGTGCAAAATCAAAAACCACTTTTTTGCTCTTGTCAATATGTCACAATTTGGCAGTTCTACATTTCTGTTGCGAGTGTAGGCATCAAAAATTATTAGGCTTTCTCTGTTCGTAATGGTTATTAACTTCATCAAGGATACCCTTAAAATATACAGGGAGCGTCATAAAGAAGTATAGTAGTGTTTTTTCAAAAAATCAAAATTTAAACATGCGGGATCGACTAGGGCAGGACATAAACCCCTTACTTCAAATTTTCAAAGAAAGAACTAACATTTTTCCTTGCCGACTGTCTGAAAAAAATTTGCAAGTAATATAATTTCTTAATTTTCGCAGATAGACAATTCAAAAATATGGAAGATTTTTTTCTTTTCCACAAAAATCCATTGCTATAAATGAAAATCTGAAGCTGTTTAAGACCTCCATGCACATTCAACATAAAAATATTGCTGTGGAAAGTAATTCTCCCATTAAGCAAGACTTTTTATGAAGAGGTACTTTTTGTAGACTTAATAATTAAATTAATTTGGTTAAGAACTTCCGAAGACACGCTGTATAACACAACTTAACTTAAAATTAAAAAATGTCGAGTCATGTTTTTTAAGATGGATAAAAAGTTACTACATTCAATACAGGATCTAGGCTAAATCCGACCCTGAACTCTTTGAAAAGTCAAAATTTGTTTACATCTTCTCCCCACTTCATTACACACACCGTAAATTAAAACTACCGTACAAATAACTATTGTAAAGTATCTCCGCTATCAGCGCGAAAACGCCCGAGAGATATCCGACAACGGATCTCCCTTGCACCGCTGAAACCGCTGACAAGACTAGATATACTTATTATATTTTTTTTTTCAATGCGTGTGGCGAAGCGAGTAGATTAATTAAACGGACGGTGAAAACTAGACACCCGAAGGCCATATGTCGGCCGGGCTTTAATATAAACAATTGTATTATGTTGCGGGCTGTGAGACTACTGTAGTTATTTATACGTTGATTAAAACCCCTAAGTAACTGTATAAAAACAGAAGTGGAAAACAAACAGATCTTTAGACTTATAATTTTTCTTTTTCTTCACAACTGTTTTCTTTATCGCTCTCATGTTCTGTGTCTTTCTTTCTGGGAGGTCTTTCAGGTCTAACCTGTGATGGCCCTGCTTCCAAGCTATCTTTTAAAGTCTTATGTTCTTTGTATGTCGGAGAGAAGCCCTGAACCAGACTATTACCTAAGAAAACATTTTTTTTATTATAAAAGCAGAGAATACCTAAAAAAAAAGGTTTTTCTTCTACTGGCAAAACTCCTACCTGTTCCTACCTTGATAAAACCAATATGATGATATTTCAGCGGCAAAACTTAGTTAGGTTAAAGTAAAAGAGGTAAAAAAACTGTTGTCAGTTTAACAAGTGTCCCCTATTTTTAAAAATAAAAATATGAATCTTTTAAATCAAAATGCGAGATTTGGAAGCCAGTATGAGTCAGAGATTAAAAAAGCAGTATGTAAAAATATTCCGCTTAATACACAAAAATAAAAAAATCCATTTGGAAGCAGTTTTCTCAGTTTTTGAAGAAGCAAATTATAAGCTAAGGAATGGACAACCTACTGTTAATTATAATAACTGTACATTTAATATATGTAAATTGTAATAAAATATAATCCTACCTTGTTAATATAATACCATGTTATAATTCATCAGTTTTAATTAAAGTCTGAAGTTTGGCTTGTTTTGGTTAGTTCGAGAAAAAATTTCTTAGGCAAAATATTTCTCTTCTTTTATTTAAGTTTGTTGCTTTTTGGTAATTTCGTTCATGACATTTATTTAAGAGGATGCCGTAGAACGTTAAATTAAGCTTAAACGCGATTCGCTGCCGTTTTTTAAATATTTGTTTTGGAAAAAAGTTGTATATAGAAAAGTTTTTTAAAATGATCCAAAGATTATCGGAAAGTTAGTTATTTTTACGGTTTTGTAATTTTGTGAAATTTTATGTGTTAATTATTAACATTATCAAAAATCAATTACCTTTCCGATAATCTTTGGATCATTTTAAAAACTTTCTATATACATTTTTTTATCAAAAAAAAAAAAATACAAAAACGGCAGAGAATCGCGTTTTAGCACAATTTAACGTGCTACGGCATCCACTTAATACCACTCGCCTTCGGCTCGAGTTATTATTGAAATTGTCATTCACGAAATTGCCAAGGCAACAACCTTTCATACAATCGAAATATTTTGCCGGCAAAATTTTCTTTTATATTATACTGTTTGAGCAAGCAGTTTTGGTACATCGGCAAGTAATAGAATAACAAAACAAGCAGTATTAGTGACGCATGTTTACATGCCGGGATTTGGTTAGATTGTCTCTTTTCCTCACATTGCTATGTGTTATGTTATTTAGCTCAACCTGTGTACGAAAATTTAGAAGGGTAGGTAATATAAAAATTTGCAAAAAATAAAAATAAAAACTTGAATAGGGACATGACGTTTTTGTCTATACTTTAGGCAGTTTATATTAATAGTGATTGGTTTAAAAAGTTAGTAATCCCTGTACCTAACTTTTAAACCAATAAAATATTTTTTTATTGTGGTAAAATAAATCGTATTTGCCATTCTCTGGGAAAAATCAAAATAATTGAGGGGTTGTGACAATTAGAAAATAACAAGTATCAATTAGAAAATACCGCACCACTTAAGGTAAAATTAATTGCAAATAATACAGTTCTAAAAATATAAATAAAGGATGGTCCAAAGAAAAAGGAAAGTTGTTAATTATGTGTATTAAAAGTTTTCAGGGAATTTAGAATTTTGCACGACAGGCAGTATGGATTTCGCCACAAAGATCTACAGCAGATCTTCTTTCCTTCGTATCACACTGCTGGAATAAGTCTCTTGAGTTTCTAGGTGAGCCCCAGATCGTTGCTCTTGATATATCCAAAGCTTTTGACCAGGTCTGACATGCCGCACTTCTTAATAAACTTCCCTCCTATGGTCTTTCTACTAAAATCTGTACTTGGCTCTCTAGTTATCTATCTGATCGACGTATATCAGTTATTGTGGACGGCCATTCTTCAAGCTTTCACCAAGTTAATGCTGGAGTGCCTCAGGGCTCAGTTCTGGCACCAACATTCTTTCTTCTTCACATCAACGACCTTCTCTCGTCCACAACTAATTCCATTCATAGTTTCGCCGACGATAGTGCCCTTCACTCCAGTTTTCAGGTTCCTAAACCCATCACTAAACCTGATTTGGAAAACAAACGCAGAGCGATGCAGAATATCTCTTTCGCAGGATCTTAATTTAATATTGGATTGGGGCGCCAAAAATCTCGTCCACTTTAATGCATCCAAAACACAATCATGTTCCTTGTCACGAAAAGAGTCACCAAATACTCATCCTCTACTTATGAGCGGCCAAGTTTTACAGAGCAAAGACACCTTCAATCTTGTGGGCGTCACATTTGAAAGTAATCTTAACTGACATAAACACATTGTATATATAGCCAGGGCAGCTTCAAAAAAGCTTGGATTTCTCTTTCGAGCCAAAAAATGTATACACTTCATATGTGTCCCAAATCCGACCTCCCTTGGAGTATTGTTCTCATATCTGGGGCATGGCTTCCCCCACAAATCTAAGCATTCTGGATTCTACTCAAAGAATAGCTATTCGTCTCATTAATGATCCTTCACTTACAGAAAGTCTTCCCTCTCTTGCCCATCGTCGGGCTGTCGGGGATCTATCGCTTTTTATAGGTACTTCCATGGCTTCTGCTCTGAAGAATTGTCCAGTATAGTTCCTCCACTCACGGTTCCCAACAGATAAACTCGTGGTCCCGCGCGTATGCATCCCTATACGGCCCAACTGGACAGTCCCCGAACTTCCACTTTGTTCGTTCTTTTATCCCTAGAGTTTCTAGAATGTGGAACCTACTGCCCGCGAAGGTCTTTCCTTCCCCCCAAATCTTCAAGAATTAAGGTCCCGTGTCAACAAAATCCCTCTTACCTCGCTTAAGACACCCACGGTACGTTAGTATTTAGGCTTTTAGTCTTCGTGGTTTATCCAAAGATAAAAAAATTATCTTAATATTTTTATTATGATAGAAGAATTTATGACAATTATGTGAAACAAAATATTGATCAAATGCTCGCCACGGCTTCGGTGGCATAACTTTATCCGACTATATTTTCAATGACTGAAACATAATGAAGTTTCAATGTCGTTTATGTACCGAATTATCTTATTCTTCGTGGATTCGTTAAGAAGCAGAATTGCCTTCTTCGGTAAAATTTGAGTCCAAGAGTGATTGTTAAAAAGCCGATGCTTGAAAAAAGGCTGTTTGGTGCAGTTTATGGGCTGCCGGCGTCATCCAGCCGTATATTTATCGGAAATGAGGTGAGACAAACAGTTACCGTGATTCTTGTGTGTGGTTGGACCACTCTTTATAAATAAAATATTGCTGCACGTATCTCTCACTTTAACAAAATGTTGTACCACTTTTCCTCTGAACCCCTTAATTCTTGTCTAACAAAATAATAATTTCGAAAAAATAGGACAGACAATATCAAGCACGTGCTTACCTTCCTTAGTATCTTCCATAGCAAGAACTAAACAAATAGTTACATGATATAAAATACAAAAAAAAGAAAGTTAAATAGTATATTTTCTAACTAGTGCTGAAAGTGCCACTATTAAGCACGTGACTGCAATTAGCCCCGGTTGGTATCAAGCAGTCAAGTGCGAAAAAGGTAGTTTCGGCCCGTGTTAGAAATGCTATTTTCTCTACGAGTGTAACATAACAATAATATTTTATTATGGTTTTATTTTAACACCCTAATACCCCTAATACCCTAGTGGTACTTAATGTAATGTAATGTAATAGCGGATTGAAGGAGTTTTTTTGTTGTGGATATATTAGTGTCTGCGAAATGTGTTCGGCCAAAGCAAAATTTTCACTTGTAATAACACTAGTGCCTAATTTATTTCCAGAATTTTTTCAAGTCCACGAATATTTTGAAAATTATCCCGAGCCGCAGGAAAGAGATAATGTTCTTAAAATATTCAAGGCCAGGAAAATATTTCCTGAAATAATTTATGCACGAGTGCATAAATTTATACCGGGTGACAACGAAATTGCTATCCAGCAATTTATTTTCTTCAGTGCAACCATATAGTTTTCAAATTTAGGGACGTTATATTGTATCATCGGATGCCAATTTTGGATATAATAGCATCTGTGTATAACTTCCGGTTTAACCGGAAGTGAAATAAACTTGATATTTTAAATGGAACACCCTGTATATATTTTAGAATTTAACTCATTTAGTTTTGGAGAAAATGGCGTTTGAAAATGTCCAAACGACAGCACATTATGCAGTTTTATAGGAAAACAAATGAACATCGCAAAAATTTAAAATGCTTAAAATAGTTCTTTTAAAAAACTCTAACTTTAGAGACCATTATAATACTACTTCCTGTTTAACCGAAAGTGTTGTAAAATTTAAACTTCTAAGTATAATAACCCTGATAATTTTATTGGAACATCTTGTATATTTCCTAAGATTTATATCCTTTAAGCTATTCCTGATATAAAACCTATACTATACCCATAGCCTATCCTTTTTAGTTTCAGAGAAAACGGCGTTTAAAAAGGTCCAGACGACGACAAAATATTCATGAAACTCTCTATTCTGAGGTCGTTTAGACCTTTTTAAACTCAGTTTTCTCTAAAACTAAAAAGTTAGGTTATGGATATATTATAGGTTTTATATCAGAAATAGCCTAAAGAATTTAAATCTTGGGCAATATACAGGGTGTTCCATTAAAATTATCAGTGTTATCATACTTGGAAGTTCAAATTTACAGCACTTCCGGTTAAACAGGAAGTAGTATTATAATGGTCTCTAAGGGTAGATTCTTTTAAAAGAACTATTTTAAGTATTTTAAATTTTTGCGATGTTCATTGTTTTCCATAAAACTGCATAATGTGCTGTCGTTTGGACATTTTCAAACGCCATTTTCTCCAAAACCAAAAGAGTTAGGTTATGAATATATCTAAGGTTTTATATCAAGAATGACCTGTAGAATTCAAATTCTAAAAAATATACAGGGTGTTCCATTAAAAATATCAAAGTTTATATCACTTCCGGTTAAACCGGAAGTAATACACAGATGCTATTATATCTAAAATTGGCATCCGATAATACAATATAATGTTCCTAAATCTGAAAACTATATGGTTGCACTGAAGAAAATAAATTGCTGGATAGTAATTTCGCTGTCATCCAGTATAATATTCTTTTAAATTTTAATTCGGCACTTTTACCAATATTTTGTATTAATTATCTCCCCAACGGCCGCCCATGAGCCGGATGTAATTATTGATTTTTTGGTTAGTCGATAAGCAGAGGTGATTGCCAAAATTTTTAAATAATTTCAAAAATAAAATTTTTTCTTATATGTGTCCAATTCTTTGGTGGTCACTGTATTAAAAGCAAGATGAAATAGTTTTGAATACATTTTTCACCAAAAAATATATCAGCTTTAAAAATACCTGTAAATAGTAGAAAATCCCTCAACAGCACCTGCAGCTACTGTCAAAACACCCTTCACCTTCTCGAGGCTTCTTGTTCAGACATATGGAAACCGGATGTCAAAAGTTTGGTGCCCTGTTTTGGATGTGTGGTGCCAGAATTGGCCTAAACGCATGGTGCCTTCTCCCACTTTATCAGCTATAAAAAAATGCAATTTTGCAGAAATCCTCTAATTTCGAAAATCGAGCCCAAGACACCTATGTCAATTTTTTCTATCTGGTCAGGAAATACTGGTTAGTTCTGGTTAGTTGTAGTGTTAAAACAGTCGAAATCGCACCACCCTGTACGATATGAAACAAACTACGGCGAAAGGAATCGACTGACTGACTCCTTTCCCCGCTAACTTACCAGAAATCAGAGATTGTCCCCGACATTGAGCTATAGAATTTATAGCAACCCTAATATAACAACTTGCAAAAATTGTATTTTTTTTTAAATTTATAATGATACAAATTACCTGTAAGCAGCCACTTTACACTAAGGATATGATAAGGGTTAAACGATATTTAAAATGATATATATCAATTAATTTTTCTGGCAAAGGTATGATTTATCCATAAAACTTAGGGGTGAATCACACCCTTAATTGAAATCTCATTATACGATTGTTTAAACCTTATCAAATCTCATTACTTTAAAACAGATTGCTCTTACAAGTAAATATTACACATTAAAAAAATCAAAATTTTGACACGCTGTCATATCAACGGAAATAACAGCATAGACTTCAAACTTAGCAGTTGTAGCCAGGGTCGGAAGCCCTTAAAAATAAGGTATCTCTAGACCCCTCTTTTTATTATGGATTTTGGTAGTAAGTCTTACCCCTGCTAGAGGGTTGCAGTTCAAGGGGTGAAAGTGGCAAGAAAATGTTTACACCTAAAATCAAAAACTGACGTGACCGAGCGTTTTTCCTAACATGACCTGGAGTACCCAAAATTAGCTCAGTTTCATTTTTCAAGTGGCCACCCTGTACACTTATAATGGATGTTCTATTATGGGTGGCGAATTACCATAGCTGGTTGCACAATTGGATTTCCTTTGGTTAAGAGGTTGCGTTGTGCTATTAGTTTTTTTGTTGTAATGGAAATACTCTTTTATTTACAGGTCTAAAGTTCAAGATCTATCATCTACCCAAGCAGCAGGCTGACGTCTTATTGACGTCTCTTTTTAGTTATTTATGATCATATTTGGTCAGCAAAGACGTCATAAAATGATGTTAAAATGACCTCCCTAAATCACAGACAAAAGACGTCCCGTTAATGAGGTCTTTAAGATGACGAAAAATTGACGTATATACTTCTTTTTTAAAGCTAAAATGATGCGATATTTTATTTAGTGAAATTATATTTCTATTTATGGAGTAAACATGCTTGCAATTTCCTTGCACTGCAAGGTCGCATCTTTTGGGACACTGTCTAATCTGGAGATGCAGATTTTTACACTGGCCGAAGGTATTTCTTTCAACGCTAATTGAGATCACCAACCGCAAACCGGCCTTGAGCTATTTTGGTTCTCATCGGTACGGTGTCGGCGTTAATCACAAGCTACAAAAATTCCTATAAGAAGTGAAGATGTTGAATAAACGTAGTAGTTTGTTGTCCATTACGCCATATATCGGTAGAGTTTTTTCCTATTCAATTTTGTAAAATTATTAGTCCTATTTTTCTGTCTGTCATATGATATTTCGGTTGGATTTTGACACAAATCATATAATGTTACAAAATTTTTCTGGCGGTTTTCTAAGCAAGACGTCATTAGATTTTTATGAGCTAGAATCACGAAAAACTGACGTCGGAGACGCGTCACTTTAACGACGTCAAAAACACGTCATTAAAATGACATTAAAATGACGCCATAATTTTGGTCTGATAACGTTTTATGACTAAAAATGACGTCATAATGACGTCAGCTTGCTGCTTGGGTGTTTGCTGTTCTTACCTCTTAAAAAATGTATATGTGAGTTATTACTCTTAGCTAAGAATAAACTGAGTAAATCAAAAAGTATTAATTTTATTATTTATAGTCTTTTATTAGGTACTTGCCATCAACAATTCTATTTGATATCCTGGTACTAGCATCTTCATGTGTTCTTCGTCTTTTTTCCTCATATATTTCTTGTTCTGTTTCCTGCGTTATAATTCCATGAAGAATACTTTCTAGCAAATCAAAAACATCGGCGTCTGCATCTGATGGCAGTATTATTCCCACTGAGGAACCTTTTGGATAAAACATAATTTTGAAGACCAAAAGATAACCAAACAAATACACTACCTTAATAAATTATATAATAGAGGCAAATATATTTTGTAAATGTTCTGTACATAGTATTTTCTAATTTAAATAAAAAAAAATTAAGGGCTTATTCATAATCTAAATTTAAAAAAGAACGTAGTATATTCTTTCTTAAGAAGTAGTATATCCATATATTACTTTTTAAAACTTATATTATATATACTATTGTTACATGGGGACCAAGAGTAAACTTATAAGACATGTCACTTTAAATCACTTGAAGAACTAATAAAAAAGCCATAAATTGAAAAAATAACAATTATTATTAGTTAAGGATTTGTTTTGATTAAAATTAATAAAAAAGTGACTAATAAAACACTTGAATTCATAGATATTTTCTGGTTTTTACCAAGGACAGGGTGATTTCGCAATTGGACAAATAAAAGTTGATTGACCCATATGCAACCCAGTATGACTTACCTGGGACATCAGAGTACACGTTAGGTAAAATAAAAGCTCCATAGTCTGTCCTATAACAAGGAGATACCCCTGGTACTAAGGGATAAACCCATTCCCCAATTTGTAGAATAGCCCTAGGAGCGTTGGGTTCAGAACCTAAAATTTAAAAAAATATATATATTTTTTTCATTTAATTTAGTTTAGCAATAAAGAAACAAGCACTTCAGATTTAAATTAAAATAAATAGGGTACATTAACCATGCAGGTGCTCTTAATTCAACTTACATCATTTAAGGGGCCTAATTCTATAACGTACAGGGTGCCCCATTTTGTTTGAAACTGCGTGGGACCTCAAAAGTGGCGGCGCCAGGGGTGGGCGCGGTGTGGCGAGTGCTCAACCTAAATTGCTCTTGCCCAACCGTTTGCCCAACCTGCTAATTGAACGCAAAGAAATCATGTTCAAAAAACCATTGATTTTAGTGTAAAATTTAAATATAAAATAAAATATCCTAACAAAATGTTTAAAAAATTCCAAATTTTTTCCCCTCAGATATGTGTACCTATTTAAAATGTTAATGACCCAATTTATATCATTTATTAACAAAATAAAATACAGTGATTATATTAAAATAGTTACCACATTGTCCTTTAAATGGGACTTTTTTTCAAATAGAAATGGGAATCATGTTTTAAAGGCCCTTTAATTCTCTTCTCAACGCCACTTTGTTTTTGAAAATCAGCCCAACCGTTCCACACTTAGAACCGTTTGAAATTTGGCTTAAATACCGTACAAACAGTGCGGTTTTAATGAAATTGGCTTGTAAGTCTGGAACGTGCTTGCAGATTTTCAAAAACAAAGTGGCGTTTAGTAGAAAATTCAAGGACCTTTAAAACGAGGTGCTACATGACCTAAATATCTATTTGCAAAAAAAAGTTGCCAGTGCCCCCTTGATACTATAGACCACGTGACCAAAGTTATTTTAATGCCAAAAAGTAGCTTAAGTAACACCATTTTACACAAATGTGACCCGATTTTAATATCTTGACTTGAGTTAAAAACCGCAATATATGTACAAACTGGAGCTAAACTTTAAACGCTTGTAACTCTAGAACGACTGGTCTGATTTTTATAAATGAAATGGTGATAAATAGAGAATTGAAAGGCATTTAAAACAAAGTGCCACATGACCTCTCTTTCCATTTGAAACAAAAGTTGCTAGTGCCTTCTAAACCAAAATTATTTTTATGTCAAAGAGTAGTTTAAGTGACACCCTTTTACACTTTTACCCGATCTCAATAACTTGTCGCATTCAAAAGATAATGGGGGACTCTTTTAAGATTTTCACTGTATATATCACTTAAGCTGGTGGTAAGATTTTTTTGATTTATACAGCCTACTAAGCACACTATTTTCTCATAAACTATTTATTTTATCACAAAAATGCAAATAACCAAATTGAATTTTTCTGTGGCCATTATGCTGGTGTAGCTTAACTTTTAAAATTGATCTTACACATAAAATTTTGGTCATCAACAAGCTTTATCCCCATTAATATCCCCCTATGGTGGAAGAATCTTTAATAAATTAATGGGTTTTTAACTTCTTTAAGACATACAATAAATACAACTTTTTAACTGATAGGGATGTGCAAATTTTCGTGAGATTTGATGCGAAAATGTTGCCACAGTTTTTTTATCCAATTTGCGATGATTGCAGGTTGGAGGGGTTTTTGTTTTCGGTTTATGGGACCTTAAAAACGAGCTTCTAAAATATTTGTACCCAACGACGTATGGACCCAGTGATTCATTCATAATTTTATGATAAACATTAAGCCAACAATCCTAATAGGCAAAGGGGGTGAGGCAAGCGAGAAATAAAAATGGCGGACTTACTTTTTGACCTTGGTCGATAGTATGCACCTAACGACGTTGATCTCTATTTACCTGTGAAAAGTGAGGAGCAGAAATGAATAGTCTACCCTTCTACAAACAAAGCACTGCCTTCCCATATTGTTTTTAAAAACACTTTCTAATCACCAACAAACACCAGAAAATACACAAAAAAACGCATTATAAGCTTTATTTGATCACTTTTGGCTTCCCAAATTGTCAAATGCCAGAAACCAACAGAAATGACAAAGCAAAGGGGGCGTCACCCACAAGCGTTTAGGAAAAGTTCATTCATATTTTATTTACGAGGGAGTAAAAATCCCTGTGCGGCGTTGCTGGGATTAACAAATAATCACATATTTTCAGAATTTTCCTTTTTTTAAAATGATAATAACTTATAATATTTGAACATTTAAAAAGTTTTATTACAAAATTCTTTAATATAGAGGCTTATCCAACAACTACTTGTGGTTAGTAAGTTTAGAGTGAAAAATGAAATTTGGCAAACCGCATTTTAGCGGTTTTACTGTGATGTATTGATGACAACACCTCAAACGTTAACAAACCTAATCCATACGTCGTTGATTTGTACTAAATTTTAGAACGCGAACACATTTCACTGTCCGCCCTCTAAATTTTTCTGCCGGATATGGCCCAACTTTAAAAAAAGCTGGCGCCGCCACTGGACCTCAATTATTAATAAAGATACCTAGTTTTTAATTTATAACTATATTAATGGTAAAAATGTTTACATTTACCTTCTACTAGTGATATCTTTAGAAGCTGTGGTTCCTGGGTAGACAAGACATCTCCATTGGGTGATATAAAATATAATCTCACCCCAGGATGCATGTATACCACTTCTTCATGTAGGTGCTGATTAGGATCTATACTTAGGTCTTGTAAGGCACTAGCTAAGTCCCTATATGTAATTGGTTGATTGTGTGTAGACTCATCTATACAAAACAACAAAATAATATTAATACATTCACTTAATGGGGAGATACCTGTAAAATCCTTAAATTATTTTAATATTTGAGTAAACTACATACAAACTTTTAAAAAAATATATTGACTCATAAAAAAATCATAAAAATTAATACAAATTTAAGCATTTACAGGTATCTCCCCTTAAAACCAATTTTTTATGGGGACTGGCAGAACTGTTGAACCATATGGAAAACTTCTTTTATATTTTTTTTCATCCAAAAATTTTAATTTTTATAAAAATCTCTACATAGGCCTAACCTTACAAGACACTGATCAAATTTTAAATAAATTTATCACAGACAAGTTACATGTAATTTTAAAAATTTAGCTTAAGAGATAACTACCTTTATTTTTGAACTTAAAAAAAAATATTATTTTGAAAACCTGTTTTGAATTAAATGTTATGCCATATTAAAAAAATAATATTAATCTGCTATTTAAAAATTTAAATTGAAACATACTTTTTCAACTTACCCCATATAGTGGTTTATTGCGTTATAATTAGTCTTTATGGCTTTAAAAAAAAAAAAAATCTTTTTCCTAAAGCATTTAAATGTTTTTAAGTCACCCAAAATAGCAAACATAAATTTATAATTCTTTTTGGTTCAACTAGGCTACAATTTTAAAGCTTAGAATAATGTTCCACATTATTTTCGTCTTATAGAAAACGCCTTTACTCTACAGATTTTCAATTATTTTTAATCCACATTCTCTGTTTAGACTAATTTTAAAATCGATTTTTAAACTTATGTGGACATTTTTCTTAATGCCATAATTCTAAAAAAATAATTTTTTAATATTGTACCAAAAGACATATAAAAAAATTAAAAATCTTTAAAGTAAAAGACAAGTGTTTTCTATATGCCGAACGCAATGTGAAACATTAATCTAAAGGAAGATTTTAATTGTGGTATAACTATTCCAAACAAAAGGCATAAATTTATGTTTTTTACCTTAAGTAACTTAAATGTAATAAAATTCTTAAGAATAACACATATTTCATATTTTTTTAAAAATAGATGGCAATACGGACAGTGCCAGATTAAGTCCTATTTATGATAAAACTTTCAGGTACAAATTTTCACTTGTTTCCTTCAGTTTGCGCTTTTTCCGACTGTATAATTGTATAATTTAACAACCTAACCAAAAATTTGAGAACAGTAGAAAAAAACAACCTATTTAACTTTTACTTTGTTAACCTTAAATTTGTGTCCCTCCGGATCTTGCGCTGAATTGGTCGCTTCACAGATTCACTGAATAAGGATTATTTGCAACAGTTAATTTAGTTCAATCTAATTGTTACATGGGGTAAGAAGGAAAAGTATGTTTTATTTTCAAATAATATTTTGTTCTAAGTTCAAAAATAAAGGTAGTTTTCTCCTGTACTAAATTTGTAAATTTGCATTGACCTCGTATAGGCTAAGATTTATGTAAACTTTGATAATTTTTCTGTGACTATATGCAGAGATTATTATTAAGAATATTTTTTTGAGAAATAAAAAATAAATAAGTTTTTCTTATGGTTACACTGGTCACTGTATATAAGTTTTTTTTTATATTCTAATAGTCTTTTGGATTGTTTCTGTCAAATATTATTATTTATTTATACCACATACCTGATTAGGTCACTATTTCACTTACCACTAGAACTTACTGTACTCATTGCTTCTTCATATGATGGTGGCTCCTCTGGCAATGCAGTTTGAAACTCTTGGGAAGACTGTATACTGTTAATTCTTGTGAGAACTTCTGCTCTAGTTCTCTTAATTTTTCTGTATCATGACACATGCCTTTTCCCATGTGTCATCTGGGTTATCAGGGCATTCCACAGGAATATGTAAGGCTTCATCAATTAGCTTTATACCCTCTTTATACTTTTCAATAGCCTAAAATGATTTCAATTTTTTATACCTACTAGATGTTAGAAACTCCAATGTCTATCCATAAGGTAATTATTCTTCAAAAACATCCTTCAGTAGGTATATATATTTTTTTAAAAATTAAGATCTACTCTCCGTTCTACTTATATTAGTGTTAATCTAACTATACCTAGATCTACCTATAGAGATTTGCTCACAAATCCAACTAACTTGGATAAGCTTAATTTTATTTCTATTCTCTTTAAAAACTTTAGGGTCCGGCAGGACCTATAAGATCTGAAATATCGCAAAACATACTCACCTCGGTAATCTTTTCTCTTTCTTCAAGGCTAATAGCCTGTTCAATAGCTTTAAACGCTTCATCATGTTTATTTTTGATAGCCAAATAGGTAGAATGCCACATTACAGACCCTCCATTACCCATTTTATTATTGTTCAATCTTCTCGACATACAATTACACAATGTTTTATAAATATTTCACTATATTATTTCTGTAAAATAATTGTACGCAATTTTTGTAACAAATACTTCAATAACCATAAAAAAATTAATGCTCAAAGTATTACATGGTTTTACGAAATGAAATGCTTAAACAATGATTAAAAATACTGGAAATACAAGTTTTATCACTTTTAAAAAAAATCTACTGGACGCACTGTCACCTGGCTATTTTTATGTTTTTGGACTTTACTCTTCTTTCGCAACTAATACATGTAATTTAATATTTCAGTACTCAATTAAATTAAAACTAATTAGAAACATGAAAATCCTCGTTTTGATACTGTTTAATTAATCTGACAGTGACATCTTTTGACAGGAGCAACTCTTCTTTTTACGCTGGGGCAGATCTACAGAAAATAGGTTTGATAAATTTATACACATAAAAATAAAGAAGAATGATGTGTTAAAGCGACATCTTTTGGAAAAAAAAGATACTTTCATGTCTGGGATTTATTTTTACCAGCGTTGTCAAATATATCACATATTCCATATTTAAAAGAAATTTATATACCGGGACCATATTAAAAGAATTTATTTAATTTTACAGTTATGAGCTTAGACAAAAATAAATTAGTTATTAAAATCTAGTGGTTTTAAAATGTTCTTATAAAAAGAAAATGAAAATATTACTTGCTTTATGGATGTCCCAGTTTTTCCATGATCCAATCAATTGTGCATCCACACTTTAGCATCCTAGATAGAACAACAAATGCAATATTATACTTTTTATTACAAATAAAATCCCTACCCAACTTATATCTTACAATGAATCAAAACTTAAGAGTAAAATTTGTTAATCGTCTAGAAAGTTGCGCCAACTTGTCTCCCCGTGGCGCAGTGGACAGAGCTTTGATCTTTTGATCCTTTCAAGTTCGACGTTAACAACTCCCTCTCTTCCCCTACGGCAATGCACTTTGGCGGACCACAAGGCAGCGTGCTGAACCCTAGACTCTTTGACCTGTACCTATCCGATATTCCCCATTATCCTTCTACAAATCTAGCCCTGTATGCCGACGATGCCCTGGTTTATGCCAGCTCATTTTCGGCATCGGTGGCTAGATTAAATTCACTAATCCCGTACTACAAGACCTGGAAAATAGACATAAACGAAGAAAAGACGGAATGCATAATACTAACAAAGAAATTTACAAATAACAAAATACGTATACCTATAAAAATAAACAACACTCTTATCATTCCCTCCAAAAACTTAAATACCTTGGGGTCATGATTGCCGAGAGGCTAAAATTCGTCTCTCACATCAATCATGTACTCCAAGTAACCTTTTAGCACAGCAATCCCTATACTCCCTTCTCTCCCCAAGATCCCCCCTTTCCATGCAGAACAAGCTTATAATATATAATTAAATTATAAAACCTGTCATTGCATACGCTGCACCTGTATGGTCAGGTGCCTCAGACACCCAGCTGTGCAGACTGCAGCGTGTGCAAAACAAACTGCTTCGTTCTGCATTCCGATCCAATCGAGACACAAGAATTGACAGACTGCACGAAATTACAAACACACCAACTATAAAAGAATACCTCACAGACATGACGGATAAGTTCTTTAGAACTAAGATACACACTTCACCATTAACAAGAAACATAACAAACACACGCATCTATAATAACCCTACACACAAACCATTGTTTCACAGGGCCCCATTGTACCATGAACAAAGACCTTCCTAACCAAAAAACTTTATTTTAAACAAAAATAATACTCACCACAGAATGCCGTTGCATTGTATTTACTGCTTTGGAAAACCTACTAACACCGAATTATCATGCTAAACAGGTTTTTTGACTAAATTTTTCCTGTAGTTTTAATTTTTCAATATAAACAAAAACATCAGTCATAAAATCAGTCGGCAACAACACGAAAAAATCTTTAATGGCTTTTAAAGTCAATCGGAAAAAGCCCTCTAACTACCGACGCGGTCACCATGCAGCTCCTAAGGGTTAAAATCAGCCCCCTGGGTGGAAGGAGTTCACCTAGGCTACTAAAAAAATCCGATTTTAACAAAAATTGCGTTACTGGATTTTTTGGGAAGCTGATCACGGATCTAATTTTTTTTTTCGGGAACTTTTCGATCTCGAGATATTCGTCATCAAAATTGACATTCAAACCATCCTAATTTTTACTATATTCTTTCTTCTTTTTGCACAAAATTGCCACACATTATTTCATTTAACATTATATAAAAAACCTTTTTATGACAAGTTTTTATATTGATTTTATGCAATTCTCTATTATTATAAAAGGTTTATTTAAATCAAGTCGCCATGTCTGCAACCATTCATACACATAGGTGTAATTCAATTCAATTAAATTCAAATTCAAATATTTATTGATGAAAAACATTAAGATCTTCGTATAATATTGCGTACCAATTTAGTGATATATCAAGAATTTTGTGCAAAAAGACGGCAGAGTATAGAGTATAGTAAAACTTAGGATAGTTTGAATTTCAACTTTGATAATGTATACCACGAGAATGAAACTTTTCTGATTAGCGCCTCAAAAAAAAAAAAAAACCGTATACCAAATTTTAATTTTGTCAAAATCGGAGCTGCTGCAACTTTCTAGATAATTACCTAAAATTTATAAAAAAACTGATATGGCCACTAATTTTGGAATATGCTTCAACAATAGAATACTCCTTCTGCTGGAAAAATCTTTACAAAATTAACTACGATTCTCAGCTCGATTTAAAATACTCTTTAAATGAAAACAATACGAGAACAGAAAGAGGTATATGATTTTATTAAAATACAAAAAGAAAAAAAAACAAAAAACGCTTACTTAAAATCTTCTCTTAACTACAAATTAGGTTAGTAAAGGAGATTTCAGGCCTTTGAGCTTTTAATCGTAATTTAATTTTTTTTCTAAACTACAAAAACAACACTATATTTATGCTGAAATGCTATTGTCGTTTAAGTTTCCTATATCATTTAAAATAAAATAAATAGAGAATAATGTTCCCAAAAATTATCTGTATGTCATTTTTTTTTCATGTTAAGCAATACCACAATGAATTTGAAATATTTGGTTTCTCGCATTTTTGTGATATTCTGATAATTTGTGGTGATACACCAATGAACGGTTTTCGAGAGAAAGAATAAAGAAGGAAATAATTGCGTATAAACAAAAATCATAGAAAAACTTAGCTTACTGCTGTGAATTCTTTTTTCGTAATGTTTATATACGTTTTTATTTAATTTTGTAGTAAGCAACTGCATTTGTGTTTGTTACTGTCAAAAAAGTAATTTTTGGTATCACAAATACTTCGTAGTGAATTTTAAAACACCTTAAGTTATAATTTTAAAGCTATGAGAAATTTTGGTTACGTGCCTCTATCAGATACTTTTTTAACCCTTTTGGGTCACTATGACATGACATGTTGGTCATATTTACTTGCTCTTGTTGTAGTAGATATCAGATTCTTTAATTTTAAATATGATATGTTGGATGAATACAATAAAAAAGCTGGTCTACAACCCATGTTTAGTGTTTTAGTGATCGTCATCATGGATTTTTGCAATACAGGAAAATTTACAAAATCGGTTGAGTTGTGCCTGCAATTTAATTCTTAGGCTTTATATAAAATTAAAACGTTGACTGTTAATCATTCTTTTTCTATTGATTGTTCAACAATAATGCCTATTTTTTGTAATAATTGCATTGTTTTTAAAAATGCTTGTTTCCAGCCGAAACAAAAACCCGCATAAATTAATAAAGAAGCGCCGCGCCGCGCCGCTAGAGTAGATTGGCGGTGGAATGGTGTTTGGCAAGTGTGTGTGGCGTCAGTTGGGTACCATTAGTCGCCAATTTCGATGCTTTTAAACATTTTACCCGCCACTAGCTTACCACCTCGCCTCCACTTCAATTGCTTGCATGTTATCAATAATCAATATATTAATTAAATTAACCTCGTACGGATGGTTGTATTAGTCGTTGATGAAAAAAATCGACAACGTTGCTTGAATGTGAGTGGAAAAATCAATCTACGCTTGCGCGTTAGCTTTTCTGCTCGGATTCAGCTACAATTTTTTACACTGCACATTCCGATCGTTGGACCGTTCGTTCCGCACCGTCTTTTAACGACACTGTTCCGTGGTAAGTCGGCGAAAATATTTGTGAGTAAAATTTCATCCATCGTTTTCTCTTTCATTTTGTCCCATCGCATCGAAATAACTGTGAATTTACATGAAAAAAAGGGTTAAGTTTGTGATTTTGTGAAGATTTATGTGTAAAATTACGTAATTTTTGTGCAATTTTGGTAAGATTGAATCTAGTCACCGATAGGGGACGGCCATTACTGTTCAATTGTTTTTCATATTTTTCAATCATTTTAGAGTTGTCAAATTGAGTGTCATCCCTAAGGTTCTTTTTGTGTGTTTTTCCTCAAACTCGACCTTTTTCTAATAAAACCTACGTAACTTCACAGCTAATTTCGGTCAAATCGTTACATAATCAGTCATGAACTTTAGCTAGACCAAAGTTTTTGACAGTTCACCTCACGATCTCGTCGAAGTAAAGTGTCCTGTGACTTTTTTAGGCTTCAAGACCCTCGAAAATAAATAAAAATATACAAAATGTTTGCCGCCGCCAGACTGATCGCCCCTGCTGCCAGAAGCGCCGTAAGTATACTTTATTTTTCATATTTTTCCCGGTTTTTATACGCCCAATACTTCGACTTCTTTGATGACATTACATAATACTAAGGACGTAACTTTTCGGTTTTAAAGGCTTATTTTAGCTTTTTTTTATTCTAAATTACAAGTAGTGCAGGTTGCTAACTTCACCATTTAAGTTTTAATTGATTTTTTTTCCTCAAAAGATGAAAGTTATGTAACTTTGACATAACCTCATTTTACCCCATTGGGGTACTATCTTTTTAACTGAAATATTGTTTTAAATTTAGTTTCCTTAATTATTAGGTAATCAGGCCAATTTAAGTATTAATTACTTAGATGTTTTCTACTTTTGTTACATAATAACATAAGTAATACTTTTTAAATCTTCCTAATGTGATACTTACAATTTTGGTATACAAAATTTAAAAATTAACCCCTTGAAGGGTGTAGTAAAAGTTACTTTAAACCCTTTTTATAATTTCAAGGTTATAAATGGGTCAAACTGATTATGACATGATCTCTTATCTACTACTGGATTATTAATTTTTGTAGAAAGTAGCTGGTTGCAGTAACTTTGGGGAATATGTAGTTATTTTAGTAATAATCCATTATTTTTGGTCCTCTTTTTGTGAACTTGTATGATCTTTACTATACTGCGATTTAAAAAATTTAACTATGATTTCTGTTGCTTTTTCAGATCCTCAACAATTCGAAACAATACCTTAGGCCATTGAGCAGTGCCGTCAGCCAGAGCCAATCCTTGGTCCAGACTGTACAACAGCACCAACAGAAACAGGTTAATAAAATAAAAGTAGTTGTAATTCCAAATTTATTGATAAAATACAGAAATTGTAAAATTTAACTAATGGTTAAAGTCAAAAAGTAATAATTTGTTAAAATATTTCAGGCCAGTCTTTTACCCGCCATCCGTGGATTACAGACCAGCCCAGTCTCAAGAGACATTGACTCTGCTGCCAAATTCATTGGTGCCGGAGCTGCCACAGTAGGAGTAGCTGGTTCAGGTATGTACCAAATTGCATATTTGTGATTTTGATATGTATATTTGTGATTATGGCAATTACCATTCATTTTGGCATGGATTTTATTTGGTAATTAAGTATATAAAAATCAAGTTGCATTGTCATTTTATTTGCTTTTACATAAGATGTCGGATCACTATCATCAAGCATTCAGTTTAACTCACTTTTGTCTGCTCTTTTTGTTCACCATCAGAAAGATATATTTTTTTAAAAACACCTTATTTTATTAATATGCATTAAAATCTTTAAAACTTTTCTTTGCATTGTGTTAAAGGCGGCGATGCCAGTATTTGACTAAAAATGCTTTACAGCTTTGCCCCTGTTAACAATTTTTACTTGTACTCATGAATTCAATTAAATAGCTAAAGCTTTTTTAAAATGTGCCAATACCGATATTATATCAGTATCGGCAACTAAAATATTGGTATCAGCAAAAAAAATCGTATCGGCCAATCACTAATTTTTTCCAACTTATTTTGAGCCTTTTATTATTTTTTTTTAATTAAGGATATAAGATATGAAATGGTCATTACACTTAATCAATCTTGTTTTTTTACTGATGTTAGAGACCCTTTAAGAGACAACAATAATACATCATAAAATCTAACCCGACTAACCCCCAATTTCAGGTATTGGAATAGGCATGGTATTTGGAGCCCTAATAATTGGTTATGCAAGAAACCCCTCATTAAAACAGCAAATTTTTTCATATGCCATTCTTGGCTTTGCCCTTTCTGGAAGCGATGGGGCTTTTTTGTCTTATGATAGCCTTTTTAATGTTGTTTGCACTATAGATTAGCGCCGATATTAACTCTAAGTTAAAGTTAACCGGCAGTTGAGGATATATAGTGGGTTGATTTATTTCCATAAGTTTTTCTTTTTCTTTGGGGCTCAATAAAAATTTTAATACAAATTCTCACGAAGTTTGAGCTTTTAATTTTGATTTTAAGTACTTACCATTTTAATATGAAGTTTTTCCATTTAAAAAGCACATCAAAAGAGATGCTTTTTTCAAATTTCTAATGCTTAGCCACTTTTTACTAAATTCTGTCTTTTTAATGGACCTTACAGCATAATTCACGTGCTGTAAAATTGCTCAAGTGTTTTTTGTGTAACTCGAACTGGTTCACCAGTAAGAGTTGCCAAATTTCGAATTTTTTGAGAAAATCGCAAAAACTCTGGGGAAAGAAAAGGAATACCTCATAAAAAATTGTTCTTCGAGCAATATTTGATGAATTTACAGTTATTTTTATGGCTCAAAGCAAAAGAAATTGATAATGATGCTATTTAAATTTAACTTTTTTGTTGATTACTTACATAGTTCATTACAATAATAATATTTCTAGGGTAAATATAATTTTTTAAGTTACACAAAAAAAAATTAAAGCTGTTTCTAAGAGCGTGAAATATGCTGTACGGTCCATCAAAATTAATCACAATGTAATAAAAAGTGGCTAAGCATTAGAAATTTGAAAAGAAAAATTACATGCATTTTAAATAGGAAAAGTTAAAATTTAAAGGTAAGAACTTAAAATTTAAAGGTAAAAACTTAAAATTTAAAGGTAAGTACTTAAAATTAATATTAGGAAATCAATCTCTGTGGGGTTTTTTTTTTTTTTGATGTAGATTAAAATTTTGCTTGAGCACAGAAAAAGAAAAATTACGAAAATGAATTACCTTAATATATTATAGGTTAGACCACTTGAAGTGTGCTCATTTTTTAAAATTTATATTGGTAACTTTCATACATTTAACTTTAACTGTCAGTTAACTTTAAATAAAAGTTAAAGCTAGATATAAGAATAATGAATGTGTGGCTATTTTAATTTTATACTATTGTAAATAATAAAAAGTATTGCAAGATTATTAGGTTGTAGTTTTGTGTTTGTATTTTATTTTGGTGTCTGGTGGAATGCTTAATAATCAATAAGATTTATTTATCATGATATCTTGTTGGTCTAGGAAGCAAATATTGAAACATTTGATCAGAAAAATGCATTTTGTATTCACAAATTGACTTATAACTTACAATATAGAACTGAAGCGTCTGCTTAAACAACGTTGTGTAACTCTGCAAATGGTGTAAAATGGAGTTAAACATAGATTAATGTTGTATGGGACCTAAAATAACTGTCTAAAAAAATAGAAGCTAATTTTGAAAAATATTCCTCTTCAGTAAAATAGAATGTGACCCAGGATAGGTGTTACAGAACGACAAATGAACCTAAAATTTTTTAATTTTTAATCGGCATTTTGGAAAAACTGGTCGCATAGTCTAAAACTAAGAAATAAAAAAATTACCCTGATTGGTATTCCACGGGGCCAGTTATAAGTAAAAATATAAAAAATGCTCAGGAGGAAAGTACTTTAGTTTTTTAAAATATAACAAAATTGTATAGGCAGGGCCGGATTTAAAGGGGGCCAAGCGGGGCAGAGGTCCCTGGGCCTCCACATTGAAGAAAAGTTAGAAATTCTGTTGATAAGACCATTTTTTAATTTATCTTTCTTTCTTTTTGCTCTTCAATTTTTTATGGGTTATTGATTGAGGAGTCTTTTCTGCTTCTCAATTTTTTCTGGGTAAAAAAATCCCATAACTTCTTTATTAATGAGTACCATTTTCTCCTCTTCAATTTTTTTCAATTTAAAATCCATTTTCTTTTACTTTTGAGGGCCCCCTCAGGCTCATTGCCCTGGGGCCCACACGGCTTTAAATCCGGCCCTGTGTATAGGTAAATGTTGTGGAGAATTTAATTTTATGTAATAATTTGAAGTTAAAGCATTTACATAAAAAGTATTTGTCATTTTTACATACGCATTAAAACTTAAATACCAAGCAAAGAGGAGCATTATTAAAAACAAAATAAAAGATTTTTGTAAAATTCGCTCCATCGTGTTCAGTATTTAAGTGTTAAGGTACAACATGTAAAAAAATTAGCAAAAACATTTTTTTTTTTTTTAATGCTTTACCTTCAAATGTTGACATAAAGCCTAATTCTTCACAACATTACTTATACAGTTTCATTCTATTTTTAAAAATAAAAGTACTTTATTTTGGGTCATTTTTTATTCTTTCTTCTAACAATCTGAGTAAAATGCCAATTAATAATTCAAAGATTGTTGGTCCATTTGCCCTTTTGTAACACCTATACTTGAACTCACTGTATATTAGTTGGTCATTTGGCTTCTAAAAAAATAAAAAGTATTACTCAATTGCATTAATAAGTTTAGCACAAAAATTAGTGAAAGGGAGACCTCTAGACTAAACAGCTTATTTAGTTGTTTTTGAAGAAATCAGAAATATCATTTTGTCATCTCCTCTATACTTTATAATAAAATGTGTAGAGGATGGTCATTAGGACTTTTAAATACATCTTGAAAATGTCAGGATATAACTTAAAATTTTAAAATATGTAATGAAAAAAAGCAGTTAGTTTAAAACTTGATTCATATTTTAATTTACTTTTAGGGTTAGGCCTAGATTTGTCAAGAAATATGAATTTAAAACTTCTGACAACCCTCTGGTACCTTATTTGAAAGTTATTTAGAATTTAAAACATTTTTACAATTATTATTTTTTATCCTGTGTTTGAAAATATGTATAATTTTGGTAACGGAGTTTAAAATAAATACTTTTCTGACTGCTTTTACACATAAGTGTGTCACAAAGTTTTTATTAATTATGGTCTTTAAATTATTATAAATTCAAATACAGATGGCGATAGTTTAATTTACAAAATGTTTAGTTATTTCATTGTATATACCTACATTTATGTAGCTCTTATTTACATAGAATCTTACTGTCCATATTTCGTAAATTAGGCTCTTGTATTTACCCCTTCATTTACATATTCGTATTAATCATACACTTAAGGTGTGTTTCTTATGAAGCATGTGACTAACCCTTGCATAATAGTCTCTGGGTCAGTAATAAAAAAGGACTTCATGATAATAACACTTTTAAAACCTTTTTAGGAGGGGTCTTTTGACGAGTCTACCAGGAATATTCATACCGCCATATATGGAAGCGGCGCTTTAACCCAGCCTGTCAATTTCAAATGGTTCGGATGTCAGACTGGGCAAACGCGTCACTTTTTTATCGGACAAGTTTATCACAATGTTTTACATGTAATTTCTTTAAACATTGTGCCGAAAATCGTAAGGGTTACAGTTAAGAAACCCGCCCAATCCGATACCCAAAAATGTCTATGGGGTCTTATGGTTTCGTGACTGTAACACAATGTTTAAAAATTGCATGTTAAACATTGTGGTAAACTTGTCCGACAAAAAAGTTACTCGTTTGCCCAGTCCGACAACCGAAACATTAAACATTGACAGGCTTGGTTAAAGCGCCGCTTCCATATATGGCGATATTATATACACGATATACGATAAAATGAGCCGTTTTCGAGTAAAAAAATTATTTTAACAATAAGAGTTTATTTTTGTTTAATAATACAATATTTTATTTTCGATGTAATTTGTAATTTTTGATTCAGTATTGAAGTCCTCTCGTAGCAGGTCAGGAATTTGTTGCAAATGTTGTTAAAATAATTTTTACTCGAAAACGGCTCATTTTATCGATGTCAAACAAGAGTACCTTTTTTTAGCAAAAGGTTTAAACTACCCAAAAACATATTTTTTGTGTCTTCACCATACAGGGCGTAAAAAATATTATCAATAATGTGCGAAAACTAGTCCGTCCCTGGCAAACTAAAGAAGCGACATAAGTTTCAAGGGCACTATTTTAAGAGGTCTTTACTAGTATGCATCGTACTAAAATATTATCAAATTATACAGAGCGCTTTAAAAGTTATTCACGAAAAATCGATTTCTAGCTGCCCCGTTTAGGGGATCATATCTCAGCAGGGGGCTTAAACGGAAAAATTTTATAGGAACTTGTGTTATTTTCATCTGTTCCATACGTGTGCGAGAGATTTCCCACATTTTCCCGGACACCCTGTATATTTGTGCTAGACTCGTCAAAAAAAACCCTCAAAAAGATAAGACTAGCAACAAACCCAGACTCTACATATTCTTAGAAACAAGCCAAGTTATAGTAATTGGTCTTTGTACAGAAGGTAAATTTTTTATTTCTGCAATAATTTTTCGCTCTTATGTTGATTGAGTTAAAAATTGCACTGGTATGTTGAACAAAATGTAAACTCGCTTTTTTTTGATGCTTCATAGGAAACATATCTTTGAATATCACCTTAATAAATAAATCATTCATTTATTCATGTATGTGTTAGTTCTGTTTTACCCTGTGTTTAATGTTGTGTATTTGTGGTTTTTGGTTTGGTTGTGGATCACTAAAAATGCATGATAATTTCATTTGGAAAGGTAAGCATATTTTATCATATTTCAGTAATTTTAAAATTGCATGTGTACATGTTAACCGCTGTATTTGTTTATATTTTCTTCATTTTTAATTGACAAAAGAACCTGAACAAAAATTTATTGATTTAAAAAGTCAGTAGTCTTGGTCGTTTTTTTTTCATTTGAAAATAAACAGATGATATCATTTTTTTGTTAAGCTGTCATTGTTTATTGTCAAAATATAAACGTAACATCAATTTAAAATCTCAAAAAAAAAAAGAAAAACCTAAAATGTTATTTTTTTGTACAGGGCGGCGTCTTTTTTGCTGACCTTACAGGGTTGAGCAAAAACTATAAGAGAGAACAAATCTCATTGCAAAATCTCGGTTTCGTTTTTAAAACAAATTGGTGGTGAAAGTAAATCATGGCTAACTTGATACTAGAGAAAAAACTGTAAATAGGAAAGTTTTAGTAATTTTTAGTTAGAACTTAATGGCGTACCTATATATTTTTCTATTAACGTTTATTTTAAAGTGATTACACAAAGTTGGGTTTTTCAAATGGAACACTCTTTATTATCATTGCAAACAGCTTTTACAAAATACCACAATGCATATACAGGGTGTTATGGAAATACTTTAATATATTGAAATGGGTGACTCCTGGGACAGTGTAGAGACACACTGAGTACTTTTTTGTTTAATTCAAACTTTTTTACAATTTGTAAAAATACCTTCTTTTCACCTATCTGCTACGTCCCTGGTTACGTAAATACTATAAACACAGACAGTAGACCTATTTGTTTGCGATGTTGCCAAACGTCCTATTTTATACCCAATAAACGATATAAATACATAATAGAATAAAAAGGTAAAATGTTATTATATTCTATTTTTTTATAAATTTACTTTAAAAAATTATTAAAAGCCTTATATCAAAATAAATTGTAACAAAAAAATATTTAAATAAAGGTCGATTTACCTTCAATACGGAATATGTTCTAAATTTTGATTCCAAACATGCATTTATTTTCCGCTGCATACTGTTTCTCACACGCGCAAAAATGTTTTCATTGTTCCTTATTTGCTGAGCCGCTAGTTCCACACGATTTCGCAACTGTTCTAAACTGTTAATGGGTTCACTATAAACAAACTCTTTCATAGTTCCCCGGCTTGCCGAAGCATTTTGCCTAGCTTCCCCATAACACAAAACCATGTCAGTCAACTCGATTGAATTTCGTTGCATTTTACGTAAATTAAAACAAAATGCAAAACTTAATAAACGCACAATTTGGTAAATTCTTCGCAATATTATTTAAAACGCAAACAAGGGCAAGCGAATTTCGTCTTTCTGTAACCTTGCATAGCATAAGGAAGCCTTCTTATTGGTCAGTTAAATCATGCCGGCTTCCTTGACAACAACAACGCGAATTTGCGATGTTCAGCTGTACAATTGTACTACATCTAGTACATTTAGTATATTTAGTTTTTTTATGTTTATGGCAGTCCATGTTAGTAGCACAAAAGCTAAGTACTTAAGTACCGTGGGTGCCAGATTTTTAGATGTTAAACCCATTTAACGACTGAATAATGTTATCCAGAGGGCACCACCATTTTATCGTAGATTTCAAAGCACACAATAGAGGACAATAATATACCGGCATAAAAAAAAGTTAACCAATTTTTTATTATCTACTTATGAGCGGCGTAGGCGTTACATTAAATAATAACCTTAAATAACATTTAGAGCTACAACAGCTTTTAGAAGGCTAGGATTTTTTTCTTGGCTGGAAAGTACTTTTATTTTCACGAGTACACTCTTTACACTTTCACCATAAACTTCCTTCTCTTCCGTACCAATGAGATGTACAGTAATATAGCAACACAAAGTAATTGTTTCATGCATTTTGTAACCGTACATCTGAAGAAGCCCCAAAATGTCCACTTCGGCTCCTTTATCCCTAAGGTATGTTAAATATGCCGTCTACTTTTATACCCACGGTAATAAGTTCCTAGACATCAAGCTTTTATGAATTATCAAAAGAAAAAACAAACCCTGCATTTTGTAGTAAAAAATTTTGATTAAAAACCTAATTAAATTGAAAGCACCTAGTTTAACCAAAAGAATTCGCTGTAAGTATCATTTTATCGCCCATAACCAGAACAACATGAGACAAAGAAAACGGTTTAAAAAGAATTGAACTTACAAGTTTCAGTAAATTGATAAACCCAGTTACGTGCAAACTGCAAAAATGTTAGAATAAATTGCAATAAATTTCTTGCAAAAACATCTAACCTGTAAAAACAGCTGTAGTTTGTGGCGCTGATCACGGATTTGAAAAAATTTTTAGTCGGATACATTTGTTTCCGAGATATCCATCATTAAAGTTGGCATTTGAACTAACCTCATTTTCACTTTATTCCCCTTCTTTTGGCATACAATTCTTGATTTTAAGTTAAAGTGGTACACAATATTTGATTTTCACCTTTTAAAACCTCATTCTTCTACGTATTTTACACTTTTTTGAATTAAATTGCATAGCTTCGCTTTCAATCGTTTTTAATCGTAGCAGAATATGGTGGAGGCGGTGGAGCAGTGAATGCACGGTTGCAACGTTTTTAAAGAGACCCTTCCCAATTTATTTGATAAAAGGTGTAAAAACATAGAAACACGGGGTTTTAAAAGGTGAAAATATTGTGGGCCACTTTAGCTTTAAATCAAGAATTGTGTGCAAAAAGAGGGGTGAATAATGGTGAAAATAAGGTTAGTTTAAATGCCAACTTTGATGATGATTATCTCTGAAACCAAACATTTCCGACTAAAATTTCGTTCAGATTCGTGATCAGCGCCCCAAAAAAACCCAACATACCAAATTTGGTTAAAATCGGAGTTGCGGACACTTTCTGTACAATTACCGTAGTTTTTTTGTACATTTGTCTTATAGGGAATAATCTTTTGTACTCTTTTCTCGTGTGAACCAAGATCGTTTGACTAGGTAAGGTTGCCTCGTTAGCCTTGCAACATGGCGAACCATACGTCACATATGTATTTTGCTCATTATTTAATGAAGTTTTTAACAGTGTAGTTTGTGTTTTTTGTCAATATTAAAGAAATACTTTTAAATACTGTTAATTCCAGTTGTTACCGTAACTTCTTTATTTCCTATTAATAAATTATTTAACAATGATTATTCTTTGTTTGCTATGTTGGCGCCAAGGAACCAGCAGTGCGGTACATATGTGACGTAATGAGGCAACCTTACCTAGTCAAACGATCTTGTGTAAACCACCTGTCGTCTGTCAACTCTTAATTTTGATGAAAGAAAAGCGAAATGTAACAAAAACTTTATTTAAAAACGCAGTAAAATTTGTTTTAATAGTGTTTTGCAATAAAAATACCGTTTTGTGTATTTTAATTCAATTCTTTGTGCGCATACGTGTCGCGTCGCAGTGTTTAAAAAGTTTGTAAAGTAATTAACCACCTAAAAAGTGTACTTGATTTGTGGAAAAAGTAATCTTTACATTCATTATACGCTCAAACAACCTAGTAGCGTAATAAAGGATAATTTGTGTAATCATGTAAGTTTTTCGTTTGATCGAATTGAAACAGCAAAACCCATAGATAAACTGGTAAAGAACAAAATAAATTTGGCAACTTTTCTGAAGCTTGTTGACTTAACCACGTGTTATAACTGCTTCCAGCTGTTTTTGACAGCGACAGAAGGTAAACATATGTATTTAAAGGGATTTAAAGAGCTGGTCAGTAGCGGGTTTGTTTTTTAATCGTAAAATTTTGGGGTTCATTATCACTGTTATTTATGGTGGTCCGCCATTTTTAATAATTTTTATTCAATTTATTTTTACACAAGGATTTTGGGGTTTAAATATATTAAAGTATTTCCATAACACCCTGTATATGTCTCCAATAGTTCCGGAAATGTGGCCATTCAAACCTAAAACTGCTCATATTTCCGAAACTATAAGAGAAAGACATATCAAAGGTAGTATTTTTTAAAGGTCTTTAAAGTGTCTTTAATGACGATACAATATACAGGGTGTTTTATTTAAAAAATGCTATTTTGTTATCGAACTCCTGACGACGGCTATATTTCCGAAACTATGAAAAGTTAAATGTGGTATTTTTACGCCTTTAAGGAGACCTTTATATTAGTAATAAAAAACAGGGTGTTCCATGTAAAAAAACAACTTTGTGTTATAACTTTAAAATAAAAGTCCATGGAGAAAATATAGGTACGCCACTGAAATCTACGTAAAAATCCCAACACTTTTTTATTTACATTTTTTCTATCTCTAATAGTTATCAAGTGATTTATAAGTGGCTGGTCAAATTGGCAAAGTTTGGAAACACTAAGCCATGTTTACTTTTACCACTGAATTTGTTCCAGAAATTGAAAGATTGTGTAATCAGACTTGTTCTCTCGTTTAGTTTTTACTACACACTATTTTATAAAACTATTTTTAATCAGGATTTGTAGGTACTGTCAATGCAAAATTATTAAAAAAGCACTGCATTTTGGATAAGCAGTTAGATATTAAGATATTTGTTCAGAAACTTTTAACATAACCTTAACATAAAGGGTAGGTATTTAGTAAATTTCATTTTTATTTATTTTAGGAGCTGGTATTGGAACAGTATTCGGTTCCCTCATCATCGGTTATGCCAGAAACCCAAGCCTAAAACAACAACTTTTCTCATACGCCATCTTGGGTTTCGCCTTGTCTGAAGCTATGGGTCTCTTCTGTCTTATGATGGCCTTTTTGTTATTGTTCGCCTTCTAAGAAGGGCATTTTATATTATATAATAATAAATTTACATATATAACGTACCATCCCAGTTCATTTTTTTACAGTGTGCGTCGTTTATATCTCGTTTTCTATTGTAACATCCGTGCGATGTTGCACGAATGTTACTCTGTGACGTTGTATAAATGTCGCATTCCCATTAGGACGTTAAAATTGTAATTTAGAACATACTAGGGCAAGTATATGATTTGTTTAAGAGACTTTGGGCTTACTATTTATTAAAGACACTTTATTTTGTGTTGAAAATCATATATTTGTTGCTGGTTTCGTTTTGAGAATATAAGACCACAGGGGTGACATCAATTCAAAAATGCATATTGTACAGTCCACCAAATAGAAATTTTAAATAAACACGTTTAGTTGTGATTTTTTTCAATATATGTTAGTTATTTTATGTCCTTTCCTTTTTTCACTTACTGCAGAGCATAATATGTTTAGATGTATTTCAATAAAATTGTTTTTGGTTTTATAGAAATGGCATTATTTTTAATAGCTAGCGATAGTAGATACCTCCGACAATGTTTCATAATATAAGATTAATATTGCTTATTTAAAGTTTTATGCAGAAAAATAAAGTTTTTACTTATCATAGGTACGAATTAATATAAATTATAGCTAAAAAACTAGGGTCTTTGAGAGTTCTTTTAAAAAATCTTACCTCTGCTCAAAAGTTTGTCTCAAGGTAATTCAGTTTTAGAATAAATATTAGGCATTATTGTCTAACAACCTAAATAAAACAACGAAGAATAGTTAACTGTCAACGTTTTAAATAATGTTTTTTAAGCCATGAAATGTAAGTTCTTGATTATTTACGCTTGAACTGCAGACACATCTAAACCGACTTTATACATTTCCCTTCGTTGCAGAATTTTTAACGAAATCCATGATAAAAATTACTAAACCACTTCCACTTAACACCATTTGTAGACTAACTATTGTATTAATCCAATAAATTATAAAAATATTTAGAAAATGCTTAAAAACTACAACAACAGCAAGCAAAAATATAACTAAGAATTGTCATAGTGCCCCGAAATAGTTCAGAGAGTTTTCGATAAGAACGCTTCATTGCAATTGTAACGTTGCCAAGTCGTTTAAGTTTAATTCCTTGTTAAAAAAGATTACTAGTTCAATATTTATAGTTTAATGCTGTTTTTATAGATGGCACCAGCAGTTTTATCTTTAAAGATGATAATTTATGTCCCTTTATTTTCTCGTGAATATTAACAACTAAAACAAATCAAAAGATACCGTTAGGATTTTAAAAGAAAGGCTTTTAAGCTGAGTTATTCGCTATTTCAAGATTTCTGCTATTTCATTAAAATGGCTGTCAGTATAGTCTGTTTGAAGTTTTATGCTATCTCGGTATGATCTACTAATAAAATAAACCCTTTAAGCCGATTCCCACCTAGGGGTTTTTACCCCGGGTAAAAAGTCTTCGACTACTGACGATTCACACCTGCGAGTCATGGGTAAGGGGTTAAAACTCGTGCGTTTCCACCCGCCTAATTCGGACTGGTTCTAATTTTCCTCTATGGGTGACGACTTTTTAACAGAATTCCCTACATAAATTAACGGTTGATACTACCAAAAGTTGTGATTTGATTCAAATGTGCATGGGTATGATTTTACCCGTGTCCTTGAAAAAACCCCGACAATCAGCTGATGGGTGCCGACTCATGCGTCACGGGTAAACACCCTTAAGTGGGAATCGGCTTTTAAAGATACGAATATCCCTTGCAATAAAATAATTAACCACAATTTACGGTAGTCAAAGGAACAGTGTCGTATTATTACTTTCACAATAAGACCTTGCTCCCCGACTACCGTTGATCGTTTCATTGGTATTTTTTAAGGGATTATTTTTATTAGTAGATTATGCCGACGGAGATTATTTCGCTGAAAATTCTATACAGAGCGATGTGTTTTACAATTTTTAATCTTTGGTAACACCCTAATAAGTTACGAAAGCTAGAAGAGTAACAATTTACAATAGATACTTCCTTCTTTAAGAAGGAAACTGGAGGACCAGGAATACATTTTAGGACTATTTAAGTGGTTTTTCTTTGAAACATTGTCAAAGTGATAACTTCAAAACATTAGATACTTAGAGCAAAAAGCAACACCATACTGTTGTGTACCATGTAACAAATAAAGACCATAAAGGTCTAAGATTTTAGTGTGATTGAAATCGTCAAGCATATTATTCTTGTTGCGCTTACATGGAAGTTTTTGGTAATGGTAAAATAGTAGTTTTTACGACGAGGCTTAAGTTTAGCGATACTGATTTTATTTTAAAAAATCACGTCAAAATATTTTGAGTCCAACACTTTTTAAACATATAATGCACAGGTAGCTTCCAAATCAGGAAAGACATATACAGGGTTCCACACAATATAAAAGCATACAGTGCACCTACTTCCACCCCGTATTAACCTATTTGCATTTTTTAAATCCCCAAACACGTCTATCTTTAGTTTTAGGACAAGTTGTTTTAAAATTTATTTGTTTAGGATTAACCCCTACCGACACAAAAGTTTAAATGAAAGAGATGGTCAAGTGTATTTGTTTATTTCGAGTGACGTCTAGAAAAATGTTTTTTAAGGGCTTATTTACAAAATAAGGAAATAAAGGTTAGTTTTTTGTTAATAACTTTAAAAATATTGACACTTAAAGAATTTTGAAACAATATCCTAAAAGAGGAAGACATTTTTAATAAAATAATAAAGTACCAACTGTCAGGGCCGTTCCTAGAGTGACTTGTGCCGTGGCCGCCCCTTGAGGTACAAAAATTTTTAAACAGCAAAAAAAAGGTCTCCACTCTCAAAATACATTATACTGAGTCCTTTAGTCAAGTATTCCACAGTACTTCTCATTCTTCCTAAATAAAGAGCAAAAAAATCTCCACTTTTAAATGACACTGTTTTCGATTCTAAAAAGTTGATTTCCTACACGCAGCGTTTCGCCCTGGAGCATTGCACCACCAGGTAGGCACGGCCATGCCAACTCTCGTAACTCTGTCTCATAGATAACCTACATTTAGATACGCAGTGGCAAGAAGCATCTTTCAGATTTTTACGACCTCGCGCAGTAAACAAATCGAGGGTGGATGAACATGCGCACCTAAAAGCCGTGGCAAAATACAAACACCGTCATCGCTACCCCGTGCCCTCCGTCCGCGGTCTGACCGTGACGTTCACTAGCTACCGTACCTTGAATTGAAATCCAGGACGGCGTCAACAAATTCTTTCCGTTAATGCGGATAGTCTATTTGGCGCCAGGCGCGTTCACCCTTAATTTGCTTGCGCACAAACCCGCTTTTTCGCCCATGAAATGTAACTTTTGCTTCGCGCAGGTAATAACATTGACAATCCATCGAGATCAGTGATCTGTCTCCATTATTTCTGTTTTTTAACCTCAAAAATACGCCTCCGCGAGGTTGTTATTGTTGTGGTTCTAAATTAAACTACAACAATATAAATTACATTTATTTTTAATTCTGTAAATTGGAAAATATCCTGACAACTTTTAAATTCTAAAACTGACAACTTCAAACTATCTAACATGAAGTGGTAATTCAGGTAAATCATGATAAGGGAAGGTGTGTGATCTATAACATTTCTCCCTTTCTTTTTAAACATAGTCCACTAAATACGAGGGTCTTTTTCGTAATCTGGTTGGTCGTGATGGCTCAAAACTAGTGTCTGTTATATGGATTCTTCAATGTGCATAGGTTTTTCTAAACAACTTACTGAGTCTTCTTCAGCATTATGTATTTCTGGAAAATTTTCATCATCATCATCATCAGCATGATGTAAGATATCTTCAAAATCTGACTCATCGTCTTGAGGGTGAAATCATGTTTTGTGGTAAGTCATTTGGACCTGCAGAACATATGTTGGGAAGGAAAATGAGAATTCGATTAGATTTACTTTTACCTGTTCAAAATTTACATATAAATAGAATTATCAACAATTATCAAGAAAACGACATGGTTTATGTCAAAATTTATAGAAACAACAGATTTTATTGGACTCCAGGAAAAATACTAGAACCTATTGGAAATGTAATGTACAGTGTTTTAGTATTTCATAACAATCAAAAGTTTGTTAAAAGGCTACATTATAACCAAATAAAAAAAAGGTATGTTATTGCTCCACAATGTCAACCTTTGCTAAATATACTATTAGATGAATTTGACATACCTAAGACGTCAAGTACAAGTTTACCACAAATAATAAATTCAGAAAAAGTGTTTATTCCAAATTACTTACCACAAAACACGATTTCACCTCAAGACGATGAGTCAGATTTTGAAGATATCTTACATCATGCTGATGATGATGATGAAAATTTAGCATTTTTCTTAAGTAATTGGTTAAGTGGGTGCCGTAGAATATGCATAGCTTTTATAAATTTTCCATAGTAATTAATTGAGCCTAGGTAGGAACGTAGCGTGGTAATATCATGAGGTGGTGGCATGTTTCTAATGGCTTGTGTTTTTTCATGATCTGGTTTTATACCGTTTTCACTTAAAATATAACCTAAATATTTTATTTCTTTGACATTAAATTTGCATTTTTGTAACTTTAAGTGGAAACCATTTGGTTAGTTCTGGTTAACAGTTAACACCTTTTTTCCCTAATAACCTCGCAATTTTTTATGTGCTAATAAGCCATTAAAAAATATATTTTTAGACCGCCATTCCAAAACGAATGATCTATCGCACATATTTTAAGGACCTTTATTTCTATTAAAATATTCAGACGCAAAAAGCTAATTGCGAAACGCGAATTTCATTCTCATTGGTCAATTTCACATAAAATTAAAGGCGGGTAATTCAAAATAAAGATAGTTTAAAGATGTTGCGAATTCGCAAAATTTAAAATCTAGTGGGCGGGAAACTTGAGATCATTTTAATTTCTGGCGAATATTCGCGTGCGCACATGCGGAGAAACAAGAGGTTATTTGTCATATGTCATTTTAAAAACAATTTTGTTATTTTTGTGTCATTTTATTAGCTGTTTGGAACGTTATTTTTGTGTTCATTTTCTTAAGTATTATGCGTTTTTTGATTTGAATTTTTATTAACTTTTTTAGCTATTTTTATTTATAACAAATTTGCAGCGTTTCTACGTCTTAGTTGCCAAATAAATGTGCTGTATTCTTTATTCATCACATCAGATAAATGTTATATTATTAAAAGGAAAAACAAAGAAAATCTCAAAAGAACCCAAGCGTAGCGTCACCACCGAAATAAAACAATATAGAAATTTGTAGGTTATGTTGTTGCCTAGAATTTCGGCAAATTTTGCAGCTGTATGAACATGACAAAAAGACGCGAATTTTTTGGCCAAATATTCGCAATTCGCTTTTCGCGTCTGATGAACTAGCTTTTAGACGGGCTCTGTCTATTAAACACGTTTTTAAACTTGTTAACTGACTATGGGCCAATCAACTTTTTTCTTGTCCCAGTCAGTGGCGTTGCGTGACCAAAATTAGGCAAAGTCGTGTACCCGAGGCCCCTTCCATGACAAGCAAACAAAAAAAAAAAAGGTTCTTACCTTTCTTGCGAGGCCCTTTAGGCGTAGGCGAAGTTAGCCACGAAGTCCCTCTTTTATTCGGTAGAAAAAATGAATTTGGAGAACCAAAAAAAGGTCCTTTCCCATTTTTTAAACTGTTTTTTAAACCCGTTCTACATCTTTCATTTCGGTATTTTTCTATATCACATTCCATATACCTTCACTTTGCCGCGAGGCTCCCAGGCGCAAGGCCGTAGGCGACCGCCTACACCACCTACGCCTAGCTATGCTACTGGTCCCAGTTTTAAATTTTCAAAAATCCTTCATTGCGATTCGCTAATATTTGGTTCGATATTAATGTACTTTTCCGCACTAGTGCGGAAAAGTGACTCTTTCAGAACTAAAAGGCATGCGGAAGAGTAAACTTTTTCTCACGCGAGTATAGAAAAATAGATTTGCAGGTGGACTACTCAATTTCATCAAGTGTTAAGGGATTTTTAAAGAATTAAAGTATCAATACCACTAAAGTATTTATTGAAAAATTGTTTTATTATGTATTGCAGTTATCAGTATTTTTAACTATTCTAAAATTACATTTTTAAAATTAAAAACAATTTTTAACAATTTAAAGGATATCCCAATAAAATTAACCCATTTTTAGGTAGAGATTTCTGACAATTTATGGTCAAAATGCTTTTTGTTCATACAGTACATTTTGTACAGGATGTCTCTAAAAGGTGCGGAAAAAATATTACCACGAATTCTTCAGGCTAAAATATGACTAATCAGAACCAACATAACTTACCTTAGTCGAAAAGTTGGCCAAACAGTGTTAAAAGTTCATTTTGGTTTAAGTTTTTCAATAATAATTATGCTAAAAATGGATGTATTGTAAAAAAATAACATAGGCGGAGAGAGTTTATGAGGAGAAAAATTAATATCTGCTCTTACCTTTAATATAAAATTTAAATAGCTCCTTCTGGAGTACCTTGCATACGTTTTACTAACCAGAACTAACCTTTAAATAAAACATCCTATTTTTTAACGTCTTAATTTTACAATAAAATTGAGGGCCTATTTTAATTTTTACCTTAAAAATTCCCCTAGCCGAATATTGTTACAATACACTTTATTAACAAAATTATATTTAAAAAAATAAAACCAAATTGAACTTTTCACACTGTATCGCCTAAATCATCCACTTATGGAGTGAGATAATTCCAGTTAGATTGTCACACAGGGTGATCATTCTTAAGTCGGCACTATTGCTAACTTCCTTAATATTAGAGATATAAAGTAGGTTAAATTAGTAAAGTTGTAGCAAAGTCGGTCTATATAAGGTCACGACATTCGGCCATATTGCTTTGACGTGTTATGACGTCACATCTCCCATTTTTCGGCCATGTTGTTCAGTGCCGGAGATATACAGTTTATTGTATTAGTAAAACAACCGTTTACACAACAGTTTTTAATTGTTATTAAGTTGTAAATTCTTTTACTTTAAATAAAAAACATTTGGAATTACATCTTTCAACAAATCTCACTTCCAAAACGATGCAAAATGAAATGCGCAAATTCTAGACGCCACTGGATTAATCATCAGCTTTGATTTTACCCAGTCTTGCCAACTTTTCTCCGAGAAGTGCCCTTCCTTCCGTCGCCGACCTCGAATCGCCTAAAAGTTAATGATATGTCGCAACCTTATAAATATAAAGTAACCTTGAGTTGTAGTACTTTTTTGCTGATTAACGTGCTGCCAACTAAAAAACAATTGAACATAGGGTTTTCGATTGTTATTAGAAGTATTTTTAAATGGAACACCCAGCTTATTATATTATTGTTCGAAATATCTATCAAAGAGCTTTTATAGAAGTTTCACATGTGATATATCCAATTTTTAATAGTTTCGGAAATATGGCCATCATCAGGAATTTAATAGTAAACTGGCATTTTTAAATAAAACACTCTGTAGATTGCATCACCATTAAATAGATATTTTAAAGAGCTTTAAGAAAATATCACATTTGATATGTCTGTCTCTTATAGTTTTGGAAATATGGCCATTTAATTCTAAAAATAGTAGATTTAGTGTCTATTTTATCTTCGACACCAGGGGCGGTCATATCGACTTTCTGAGGGGGGCCATGGGCCGAGGAGAAGTGTGTGAGGTGGCAAAAAACAAAAATTTTAAAGAAGGTTCAAATTTTTTGAAGAGCAAAAAAAAGGTCCTCTAACCTCTTTTTATTGTTTTCACCTTTCATTCTTTTTATAAAATTACACAAAACCTCCTTCCCACGTATTTGAAAAGGTCCTCACTCTTCAATTTCATCATCAGCCTCACCCCTCGAACCAACCTTGGGAGTGGGGACCCTTAATAAATGCCCATATTTACCATTAGACATGTTATGACACACAATAAAATAGAAAGGATCCAGATAGTAGAAAAGTTTAGTTAAATCGCATAAAAAAATTTGGGTTACTTAATTGGAAATAACAAACCAACTTGAGAAAAAGTAATAATAACTGAGGTGTTGCGGACAGCCGATGATAAAAGTAATAATAACTGCAAGTTGGTATCTGAAATTAAAAAAGTTACAGTAACTGGAACTAGCAAACCAATCTAAGAAAAAGTACTAAAAACTGAGGTGTTGCGGACAGCCGGTGATAAAAGTAATCATAACTGCAAGTTTGGCATCTCCTATGACCGCCCCTGTTCTACACTAAACTAAGTGCTTATAGCTTAGAGCTGTAGATATAATGGAAATTTAACAAAATTTTCAGATTTGTATGGCCATATTTTATAAACCATAAGAGATAAATATTTAAAATGGTGTAATTTCTAAAAGCTCTTTAAAATATCTATTTAATGGTAAAATATGCAGATTGTTTTATTTAAAGAATACCAGTTTACTAAAAAATCCTGAGGATGGCCATATTTCCGAAACTATTAAAAATTTCATATATCACATGTGTATTTTTTAAAGCTCTTTGATAGATCTTCGAATGGGGATACAATATACTGGGTATTCCTTTTACAAAAATACATTTTTTGCAATAAGGCAAAAACCCGAAGTTGAATTGTTTTTCTGTTAGCAGCACGTTAATTAGCGGAAAAAATACCACAACTTTACTAATTAAACCAACTTCGTATCTCCAAGAATAAAGAAGGTAGCAATAGTGCCGACTTGAGTTTGATCACCCTGTATTTTAACATGAAGAAGGGAGTTTTTAAAATTTATACAAAGAACCCAAAAAAAAATACTAAAATTAAATTTTTTCCAAAGTGAAGAATTAGTCTTCGACTTCGTAGGTCTTTGTTGGGTTAGTTTTCTTAGGCCATCCTGTATGTTTATTGTTTCTTTAGTTATTACAATAATCCATATTATTACTAATTAATATAATTTACATAACAATTCTTTGTCTACTCTTTTGTCTATTGTAGTGATTATCATCGTTTTTATTCAGTTAAGTCTTTGAATTGCATCTAAAGGATATTTTAACAAAAACATGCGTATTTTTTAGTTTTAACAAAAAAATGTTAGTCAGTTTTCTTCTCAGTTACATCCCAAAATAACATGTTTTTTGAGGATTAACTTAATTAGATTGGGGCAAAAAAACGACTTTTTGAAACATGTATAGAAAATATTGTTCAAGGTGACAACAAAAAATATGATGAAATTTTGAGTTCTTAATATTAATAAATTATATGGTTCACCTTTGCGGCCAATCGTTTTTGTCAACAATCTTTCTTTTTGTGCAAAACTCGTAAATTGTTGATCTAAAAATTTTACCAACACACATTTACAAATACAATTAAACTTCCTATAAAAAAAAACTCCGCAAATTTGTCGTTTCCATGTAATATGGCTTTGAACATTGAACTATTTTTTCAATTTTGTTTCGTAAGTTTGGATTGCGTTTATTACTACATATATTAACATGGGTACCGGAATGAGGGTGCAAGGAGGTGCAACACCCCTGGCTTGAAAGATAATATATGAAAAAGTACGTTTTGTTTGGTAAAAAAGATAATTTGTTATGTGCGCGGCGCGTTGTAAAAATAAATGTAAAGCTAAGATTGCAAAGTAAGCAGAATTCAAAAATTTTTAGTGCCAAAATTAAAAATTTGACGCTTTACCCATGTCTCGAAAAACGATACAATCCTAGCTCTAGATAAAGCTAGCATAGTATATAGAATACACCAAAATCAACTTCAATACAAAACATATAAGTAACCTTAGGCATCCTAATTAGTGCTCATGGACTGCTGGTAATGTGAGAGAAGTACAGAAACTTAATTGAAATGATCAAACAGGCACTATTACTAATAAATTCATTTTTGACAAAATGGTGAACGAGTAAAAAATTCATAGAACCTTAAGCGCCACAGATGGTATGCACAGTAGCAATGCCTAGGGGCTCCGCATAGAGATTGAATAATTGTTTTTCCACGACCGTTAAAAAAAATGCGTTAACATGAAGTTAAAGTATATTATTTTAGTACACTACATAATGTGTTAAAAAAAAGTACCTTTTTCACACTTCGAAGGTTTTTTCACACTTTGAAAGTGTTTTGTTTCCATGCCTACTACAATAAACCTAAATATCAATTTATGCAATGTAACAGTAAACGCGACATTAACTGAACCAAACGGTCAAGTTACTTTTGATATTGTCATTAATTCTTTTAGTTTATGTGTCACTAGTTTTAAAATTTGACATTTTGCAAAAAAATTTAATAGAAATTATTAAAAATTAATAGTAATAATGAATTTGGCTGACTAAATATTAAATTTAAAAAAAAAAATTAAATAATAAATGCGTAGTTATGAAGAGGATAATTGTCTCTTAAGAAATAAGGAGGCTATGATTTTTTGTTGCAATATAATGGCTATGCTGCAAAAATTAAAATTAATAAGTTTAGATAAATAAAACATGTATAAAATGGTATTTTGGGAAATTTTTATACGGTCGTGGAAAAAATATAGTATGTAACACATGCATAAAGTGTCTTTTTTATTATGGGATTGGCGCAATCGCCTAACCACTCGTGCTGTCAAACTAATAATAATGAAAACCGAGAAAACCTTTTGTTTTTTGGTCTTAAGTGTTACCAAAAAGCGAAAGACCTTTTTTCTTATTTTATTTAAATTAACCAAAAGGGGCCCTTACGATTGCATTGCTTCGGGGCCCCAACTGACGTAATCCGGCCGTGCCTGTATTGATTTGTTTTCTATTAGTTCTACTACTATTTTTATTTGTTTAAAGTAAAAAAACAGAATGAGTAGAAATTAACAGCGTGTTAGTTTGAGATGTACTAAGTAAGTCATGTTGGGGTAATTATTAGGCTTTTGTAGTTTTTACATAGGATATTTTAATTTATTTACCAATAACAGAGTACGTGTACATCGTTATACTGAATCTGATTTAACCGATCGGACAAAACCTAGGAACGTGTTCTGATTGGTCAATTTCGAACGTTCGACCAATTAGAACACGTTCCCGAGGTGCTTAGAGACAAGGTGGCCCTATTTTAATTTGACAGTTGATAGATGTGACGTCATGGGTATCATTAAAAAAAAGTATTGTCATTTCTTTAGTGTTTTGTAAATATCGTGTTAATGGTGTTTATATTTGTGAGTAAGTAGTGGAATAAAAAGACTTAAAAAAATTAAATTTGTTAAAAATAGGACTCCAGTGACGTCACATTATTAGCTGTTTACTGCCATAGCAAAGTTGGGCAACCTATGCACCTTGACACGTTCCTAAGTTTTATCTGATCGGTTGAATCGGATTCAGTGTAAAGATGTACACGTACTCACAGAACATATCAAGTATATCAACAAACAGAATGTTTAATCCCGTACGAGGTTTCTGCATCATTTTTTACAGTAACGGAAGAAACTTGGGATTAATACATACTTGTAATACACAATAGTGGTTTCTCTCTTTTATAGTTTATTATACAACGCGTGTCCAAAGTCAGGACTCCCCTCCTAACTTTTAAACTGTTTGGCATTTTTTAATTGAAATTTTAAGGACTTTGGTAAAAAATATAAGCCAATTTTTGGCAAGAAATTACAGATTTAAATGGCAAAGTAAAAGTGGGGCGCCATTTAAAAAAATGGAAAGGGGGTCTTGTAGCACATCATTTTAAAGCTCATAAAAAGTACTTTATAATCCTAAAGCATAAAGTTATTATCTTAACCGACTACAAAATGGCAGTACTTTTATAACTTGTAGCGAGCAGTGGTGCAGGGGCTAACGTGTCAGTCTCTCACCGCAGTGATCCGGGTTCGAATCTCGGAGTCGGACATCGTATTTTCATTGCTCGTCACCTCACAGTTGGCAATGGCAAACCACTGTGTAGTATTCTGCCATTCCTAGGTAGTAGTTATTTAAAAATAACGTCCGTGGTGGCACTACCGCGTTGTCCAAAAGGTGCTGTAAAATGCATGTTGACGGAACACGAAAATAATGGGTTAAACACCCAGTACCCCGGTACTCACTGTACACTGATATTTAGGCATAAGCCTTCGTGAGATGTCATTAAGATAAAAAAAAATCCTAATCTAATTTCCATATTTTCGGAACTAATAAAGTGAGATTAATTGTAATGTGGTATTTTCTTAAAGCTCCTTTAAAGATTTTTTAATGGTGATATTAGTTTTAATATACAGGGTAGAACAAAAGTATATATTTTTAATGAGGCAATTTATATATTAATATCACTATTTAAAAGAAGAGAAAAGAAGTATATCACTTTATTAGTTTTGGAAATATGACCATCCAAATTAGGCATTTAGGTAATTATTAAAGTACCATCATTTTGTAGTAAGTAAAGGTATTGACTTTTCGGTGGCGGCTCTAAGAATTCCGGTTTTCTTTCTTCACGAGACAAACCGAATACCATATCAGAGTTATTATTTAGTTAATAAAAAATATTGCTAAGATCTATTAAAAAGCAAGTACGCAACGCGGATTTTCAAAGTATTTATTTTAAAAACTAATAAGTAGGAACATGGGTCCCAACTCTATACATGAAATATCTTTGCCCCTGTATAAAGGTGCTCGCACACTATAAATGTAAACCCTCCTTAAATTTTTTATTTTTTATCGTACAAAATAATTAAATACATCAGTTTGTTGGGCTAATTCTGTAGTTTCCAAATTGGTAATCAGCTTTTTATTGTCTCTTAAGATATACAGGAAGGAAATGGAACACCCTATATATTATTTCACTATTAAAAAGATCTTTTAAAAACCTTCAAAAAAATACCACATTTTATATGCCCATCTAAATTAGTTTTTCAAATATGGCCATGCAAATCTCAGGAATAATTTTTAATTCCCATTAAAAACGTAATAAACTTACATCCCTCTTACTTTCTTATTTTTTAACGTATAAAAGAAATAAAAACACCATTTTCTTAGAATGATTCCGTAGTATCTGTATCTTTCGACAGAATTATTTATTCTCTTAAGATCTACAGGGTACGACAGAGTATAATTTTTTAAATGGAACACCCTGTACATTTTGACAAAGGAAGTGGGTAAATATCAACTCTTTTTCGCCCATCTTAGTCACGAAAATTAATTTAATATGTCTATAAGTAGTTGAGGTATTGGTTTTTCTTTTTTTTTTTTAGAAGTAGTATAAAAAATACATAGCAAGTCACATAAAACGGCCATCAAACATGGCATATTTGTTAAAATCTTGTTATTTTAGGTTACTTTTCTGATTTTCTACTAAAAACACCTGTCAAGCACTTATATGCGTCGAGTGCTTGACACATTTTTTAGTATAAAATTAGAAAAATCACTCAAAATAACAAATATACCAAACTTAATGGCCGTTTTATGTGACTAGCTGTTTGTTTTATACTTCTTCTGAAAAAATGTTAATACAAATACCTTAACTTTTTATAGATATAATAAATTAATTTTGATAAAAGCTTTTAATTATCGTGACTATGATGGGCGAAAAGAACTGATCTTTACCCATCCCCTTTTTGCCCGTTTGATTAAATTTTCCATCAAACATGTATGATGTATACGTCAATTATTGTTGGTTTTTGAAATATCAACAGTATGTCAAAGTACGGTAAAAAGTGAAGTAAAAAATAATATTTTGGATCTATTTTTTTTATCATTATTACTCATTGTTTGCATTAGGAATAATTCTTTCCCAAGTTAATGAGTATCGGAATAAGAATCATCTTGTATTTTTGTGAGTCCCATGTGCCACTCTTTAAATTAGAAATTTAGATAATATCCTTAGAGCCACCTCTGTTCTCTGTACCTGTTCCTATTCCTGGCCTGAAGATTAATTAATTATTTACAGTTTACTGATACCCATTCTCTTCTGGATTTTCTTAACTACAGGGTGTTTCGTGTTATGAATATTCCAAAATTCTAAAAAAATGCGTGTTTTAATTTAAACAATTAATATATATTTTTTTAAATTTTATTAGCCTTTTAGTTTCCAAAACAAATTGCGATATTTAGAAACACCCTGTTAAGAATTTTTTTATAAATCCAGTTTAAACTGCGCAAAATAATTCGATTTCGTACCCAAGCAGCAAGTTGACGTCTTATTGACGTCTCTTTTTAGTCATTTTTGGTCACATTTGGTCAGCAAAGACGTCATAAGATGACGACAAAATGACGTTAAATTGACCTTCCTAGGTCACAGACAAAAGACGGCCCGTTAATGACGTCATAAGGACGTCTTTAAGTAGACGAAAAATTGACGCATATACTCTATTTTTAAAAGCTAAAATGGTACGATATTTTATTTGAAAATTGAAACAGGAAAAAACTCCTTACTGCTTGCAATTTCCTTGCACTGCACGGTCGCATCTCTGGGGACACTGTCCAACCTGGAGAAGCAGATTTTTACACAAGCCGAAGATATTTCCTTCAAAGCTAATTAAGATCACCAAGACTAACAATAACTGACCCGTCCCTTGTCTATGATCACCAATCTTAGACCGGTCTCGAAATATTTTGGTGTCATTGGTACAGTGTAGGCAATAAAAAGATGTTGAATAAGCGTGGTAGTTTATTGTCCATTGCGCCATCTATCGTTAGAGTTTTATCCTATTTCAATTTTGTAAAATTAGTGGTCTTATTTTTATATGATATTTCGGTTGGATTTTGACACGAATTATATAATGTCACAACATTTTTCTGGCGGGTTTTCTAAACATGACGTCATTAGATTTTTATAAGCTAGTATGACGATAAAATGACGTCGAAAAGACGCCACTTTAACGACGTCAAAAACACGTCATTTTGGTCTAATGACGTTCTATGACTTAAAAATGACGCCATAATGACGTCAGCTTGCTGCTTGGGTATCGTCATAACTTTTTTGCCTCTGTATATTATGATTCTATTGAAGAATTTTTGTTCATTCATATTTTTTGCACAAAAAAGACCTTTGTAATAAATATTGCTAAAATACGAGCAACGGTTTTTGAGTTCAGATTAAACGTTTTATTCCATAATTTTTTTGCATTTCTTTACGCTTTATTTGGGCCACCTGGCAGTTTCTAAATGGTTTGTACAAAATGCTACCATAAATTCTTTGGGCCAAAAATCCAACGATCCAACGCAAGTTATCTTAGTCAAAAAGTTGCTCGATTACAAGATACAGTGTGTCAAAGTTTTTATTATGATTTTTTTTATTTTGTACATTAATAATTTCAATTACATAGTGTAAGTAATTAATTAATAAAGGCGACAATAATGAGATGCTTGATTTTCTTTTAAATGAAATTTTCATTAATAAAAAGTAATCTTAGGTCGCCATTTTATAAAAACAAACACCCTGTATAATATATAAATGAAATAGTAATTTATGTAACAAGTGCATAAAGTGATATTTTTTTAACGAATGGGAAGTTTGACAGCACGAGCCGTCAGGCGAGTGCGGCAATCCCATGAGTAAAAAAGACACTTTATGCATGTGTTACATACTATATTTTTTCCACGACCGTAAAAATTTTCCCAAAATACCATTTTATACATATTTTATTTATCTAAACTTATAAATTTAAATTTTTGCAGCACAGCCATTAAATTGCAACAAAAAATCATACCCTCCTTATTTTTTAGGAGACAATTATGCTCTTAATAATTATGCATTTATTATTTAATTTTGGAAAATTGTGTGTACTTACTTTTTTAGAAATAATACTAAAACAGTTCCTTTTCAATTTCTTAGTCATCCAAATTCATTATTACTATTAATTTTCAATAATTTCTATTAAATTTATTTGCAAACTGTTAAATTTTAAAACTAGTGACACATGAACTAAAAGAAATAATGACGAAATTAAAGGTAACTTGACCCTTTAGTTCAGTTAATGTCGCGTTTACTGTTACATCGCATAAATTGATGTTTAAGTCTATTGTAGTAGGCATTGAAACAAAACACTAATTCAAGGTGTGTAAAAAAACAGCATTTTTTTAACGGTCGTTGAAAAAAGTAATTTTATTATTCCGGTTAAATTGAAGGTGACTTTGAAATTTTGATAGTGTAAGAAAAGTCAATTTATGTTTTTATTATACTGTAAAGTTTTTAATAGTCTCTTCTTAAAACTAAAAAACCTAAAGGGATAATAATTTAGTCTAAGATTTTGCATTGCATTAAGTTAATAAAACAAGTGGGGATTTTTATTATTAACTATATACATGGTGTTACAGAATGTTGTTAACAAAATTGAAGGGCAGATTTTACTATTAAAAATATGAAAAAAAAGTTTAGCTTTATAAACATGGGTCTCCAAATTTTTTGTTTTTAAGATACAGGGTGTTAAATATATATATTTTTTTATATTTTCAATATTTTTTACCTAATTTTGTTTTAATTTGACAACGGTATTTATGGCATCATGAGGGTGCTTTATCACCAGCTGAATTACTGCATATTTTTAGACCATAAAAGAAGCATCGCGGGAACTTTTAGGAATTATATAACATAACAATAAATACCTATTTAAATAAGGTTTAAATCCGGTCCAAAAATTTTTACTAAAATAAGGGTTTTCGAAAATGCTGAGTTTTTTGAAAATTAAAACCCTGTATCTTGAGAACGAAAAATTTGCGAACCCTTGTAAAATCTGCCCTTAATTTTTTTTACAACATTCTGTAACACCAAATATTTTCTGATGTAGAATCGGCCTTTAGATTTTCTTAACAACATGTGTATTAGTTTTACGTTCTCGTTTACGCTTTTAGTTGACAAAATTTAAAAATAGATGTTATGTGTTTTCGAATCAAATAATTACAACATAAATATCGTAATTTTTTGGTGTTTTTTTAACTTATCAGGCCGCAAAAATGATACATTTTAGTACAGTTTTAAAGTTAGATTCAAATGGGGGTATTATCGTTAAAAACTAGAAAATTCCAAAAATACATTAAATTTAGAATCAAAGCTCCAAAAAATAAAATATATCAAATTTTTATACAGGGTGTTTCCTAATCACGGTAAAAAAATTAAAGGACCTGTTTATGAGCTAATTTTGTGAAAAAAGTTCTGTTTCTTGTATGGTGCAGGAATATGCAATTTAGCAGATATTATTTTTTTATGGAAAATTTACTAAGGAAAAAAATAAAAAAACATGGTTGTATTTTTATTTTCTTTATTAAAAGAAAATAAAAATCTAAAAATTTTTTAAAAAGTTGTGGGGTACATTTTGTCAGAAAAACTTCTTGTTTAAGTGCCACTGGATTCAATAAATTAAAATCATAATTTTACTTATATTAAGTTTAATAAAAAGTTGTTAAACACTGTGACGGTTGGATGGTCTTTTTGTTGGGTACACGCCTGGAAAGAATGGGACCGCTTCGGTCCTGGTCCCGGGGTATACGAGCTGACCCTGTTCAGCCCTATGAACTGGCCGGTCGCCTGAAACAAAATAAAAAAAAACCCCCAAAAGCCCAAAAAATCTAATTAAAATACGACGTTTTTTAATTTTTTTCACAGAATAAACTGGGATGCTTCGAGTATTTTAACAAAGGAAACTTGTTCTAAAAAACGCAAAATCAAAGAAAGTGCGTATATATTATTAAATAAAGATAATTGTGTAGCATCAATTTCAGTTAATTCAAAAAACACTTTGTTGTCTTCGCTCGATACTGAAGTATCTTCAGGAAAGCTAAAAATCAATTAACTCATTACCTTTTTTGTCTTACAAATAATAAATACACCAGTTACTTATGTCACTCATGACACATATGTCAAACTATTTTCAGTTTGCGATTTTAAAAGCATAAAATTTAATCATTTCTTATTTAAATATTAGTTAATTTTTTATTTTTATATTTTAACTTTATTTTTAACTTGACAACGGCGGCAGACTTGCCACCGAAACGTCGTTTTTTAATTAGAATTTTTGGGTTTTTTGGGGGATTTTTCTTTTATTTTGTTTCAGGCGACCGGCCAGTTCATAGGGGTCAATAGGGCTGAACAGGGTCAGCTCGTATACTCCGGGACCAGGACCGAAGCGGTCCCATTCTTTCCAGGCGTGTACCCAACAAAAAGACCATCCAATAAATGAATCCGCCTAACCAATACAGAGCATATCTTCAACTGTGAAGGTTGATTCAAATCCGATTAGAAATATTTAAGATATTAATAAAGCGATTAAAAAAAAGTTTTAACACCCTGTATCTTAAAAACCATGAAAATCATGACCTATGTTTATACATAATATATATAATTAGATCAGAAATAAGTTTTAACTATTTTTACTGCAATTAGGAAACACACTGTATAATTGACAGTAAGCCTGATAAGCAAAAAAAATACCCCATTCTTTGTAGAAAACAAAATTCAAGTATAATTTCAACATCATTTTTATATTAGTTGCTACTAAACTTAACAAAAGATCGTTGTATAGGAATACTTATCTTAAGAATAACTTTTATCGTTACTAACTGCCTAGATTGCAAAAGGAAGATCAGTTTTAAGGCCCGGTGCATTTACCTTTTAGTTAAAGTTTTTGATATATTTAACCATTAAGGTTTTACTAACAAGGTGAAATCCACGTCGACCTGACTAGAGCAACATACAAAAAATATCATCTCGTTTATTATATCCTTTCTAACGAGAAGTTTTATTATTTTGCGCACAAATAAACCTATTTTTCCTTTTCTTCACAACTCTTCGGGTACCATCTGTAATAGCGCCATCCTTTTCTTGGCCACCTTAGAAATGACAACGTCAATCGGTTTCGTCGTGTCGTACAAAGATGGCGCGTTGAATATGATAACACCTGTCCCTACGATACATGCAACTGTGAAAATCCAGAGGAAGAGGCGATCCAGAACCATGGCGACGTATTTCCAGTCTTCTTCAACCTTTTGATAAACATAAATATAATTTTTAAACAAAGTTACATAAAACATCACAAAATAAATTGAATAAGTAGTTCCTATTTAACCCTATTACCCTATAAAAAAAAGCTGATCAGACTAGGGCTGGCAACCAAAACCGGTTTTTCGGTTAACCGCGGTTTTGGCCAAAACCGAAAACCGGTATTCAAAAATTGGTATTCGAAAACCGGTTTTGAATACCTGTTAACCGGTTTTGAAAAACCGGTTTTTGAATATGGGTTAACCGGTTTTAAAAGAGCGGTATTCAATTAACGGTTTTTCGGATAATAGGTTTTCGAATATCAATTAATAGGTTTTTGGTTGATTGCGGTTTATATAAAAACTACAACTTACTATAATAATACACTAAATTAAAATTTAAAAATCAGCACTTTTCCTTTTCTGTTTTTATTAATCAATAAACCAAGAAAAAAACACCCAAAATAGAATACCAATTTTAAATAAAGAGGAAAAAATAAATTATGTATGTATTTATGGAATTTTTACATCACCTTTTAGAATCTTGCATTTTATTAACGGGGATGTTATATTTTTATTCTTATTTATATTTAACCAATTTCTTTTGAAGAATATTCTAGGGTGAATAATGATTATCACTTAACACCACAGCTCATGGGCAAATTCGTAATCAACGCAAAAACGGTTAATAGAAAATAATTACTTTCCGATTTTTTGTTAACTGTGGTTTAGAAAAGCCTTTTTCTGTTTTGAAAACCGTTTTCGGTTAAAAAAACCGATTTTGGTGTATGGTTTTGAAAACTGTTTTCGATTTTTAGGTTTTAAAAACCGGTTATTCGGTTAACCGGTTTTAACCGAAACCGGTTTTGTTTTTTTCCGGTTTTTACCAGCACTAGATCAGACATGCAACAATATTTAGTAACTTTAGTTCTTAACTATTGTCACGAAGACATTTTCCAATATGGCCGAGTTGTTTAATTTGTTCGTGTTAAGCGTCCTATGTACGTAAAATCAGAACGAAACTTTTAAATTTTTTAAATTTACCTGACTTATTAAATTTTAAAAAGGTCAGCTGACTATATAAACCAATGATATTTAAGGAATTTGACAGTTCCGTTTTGATTTTATGCACAGACTCAAAGTCTGTCAGCCCGAGATCGTTGCTCTTGATATATCCAAAGCTTTTGACCAGGTCTGGCATATTGCGGTCCTCAATAAACTTCCCTCCTATGGTCTTTCAATTAAACACTGTAGTTGATTCTCTGCTTATCTTTTCTATCGTCGTACCTATATCATTTATTGTGGATGGACGCTTTGAACCTTTCACCAAGTTAATGCTGTAGTGCCTCAGAGCTCAGTACTGGCACCAACATTGTTTCTTCTTCACATCAACGACCTTCTCATTGTGTACAACTAATACCATTTTTATTTTTCCGACAATAGTACCCTTTACTCCAGTTTTCAGGTTCCTAAACCAATCTCTAAATCTGATTTGGAAAACACACGCAAAGCGATGCGAGTATCTATTTCACAGGACTTAAATTTAATATAGGATTGGGGCGTCAAAAATCTCGCTCGATGCATTTTAATGCATCCAAAATACAATCATGTTCCTTGTCGCGAAAAAAGTAATCAAATACTCATCCTTTACTTATGAGTGGTCAAGTTTTGCAGAGCAAAGACACCTTCAATCTTGTGGGGGTCACATTTAAGAATAATTTTAACTAGCATAAACACATTATATATATATATCTATAGCCACGTGTCTCTCCTCTCCTACCTTTTAAGCGAAAAAACGGTTTAATTTAGGATGCACGTATACCAGCTAACTTTATATCGAGCCTTACGCAAAGATAAGCTGCTATATCTCCAATCAGATGTATACAACAGGTGCAGGTGTTAGTTTAACTCCTGAAGTTTCTTCACCGGCCGCACCTGATTACATTGTCTATAAGGGTTAAGGAACGAACAAAGTGGAAAGTTCGGGGTTTCCCAAGTTGAACTGCACTGCGCTTGGACCATTTCCTATTATCCAAGTCCAGTCACTAAATAATATTACATGCCTACGAAAAAGTCCAACTACATTTTACTTACGTTTTCAAAGCTGTCCTTATTTCGTACATGCTGAGCAATAAACTTAGAATCAGCTAAAGTCTTCTCCATGTCGTGTCCTTCAATTTTTTCAAATCCTGGACTAATGTCACTTGGCGCATCGAAAGCTGTTCTACAACTGGCTGGACTGTAAAGTTCCTCATCCCCTCCCGCCAGGGGAGTGGAAAAGGGGGCTCACCAAAGCAGCCCAGACCGGAAGGAGGTATTTCGAAACGGGTCGCTGGCAGACCTGAAATAATTCTGATTAAAACACGTAACCGAAAGTGAAATTGGTACACACAAAAGAAGATTTGGCTCAAAAAGAATTCGCACCTTAAAAATTACAAAAACGTAACTAAAATTAAAAATAATGCATTAGTTTGTGGCTTCTTTGCGAAAGTTTGAATACAGCATAAAGCCAGTGGCGGCAAAATATGGCAAATATGGTGGGTGCTAAAACAATTCGTACTTAATTCATTTATTTTCGCTAGGTTTTTGAGCTAAGTATAATTTTTTTGCAAATCACGTATCTTTTTACGAATTTTCACACTTAGCTGATCAAAAGAATTAGGGAGGTCCAGAAATTCCCGGTCACCTAAGCAAATTTGAATATTGCGAAGTGTCAGTAACCTATAAGTCTAAAACAAAACCAGAGAAAAATGCTATGAAGGGATCTCAGTCACCGAAGGATAATTAAAAAAAGGTCATGAAAATTGTTACACTACAACTCCCTCAAGTAAGGTAGTTGCTGAAAAATGAAGCTTAGCGATTTCACGGCACACGGTGTTACCAAGCGGTCACCCACCTAAACACTAACTGTACGCGACGACTTTTATAAACTAAAAATACCAGATCCATGTATTTACCATAATTCATTAACTGCAGAAATGATACCTTCATTATTTTTGCAGCACAAAATGTAGCATGTTAGCATGTCAAACTTATCTTCATGGCTATAATGATCATCCTGCATATTCGACCGTAATAATACAATAAGATATTAGCTATTCACCAATAAACAATAATAGAGACAACAGTAACAATAAGAACAATTGCTCTAAAAACAACAACTCGACAAACAGGGTAATAACGACAAATACTATTTTATAATGATATTAACTTATGTTCCAGATACGGTAACAGGTGTTAACGTCCAAGCATTTGTTTGCAAGGCCTACTTAAAAATAACTTTAAAAAAAATAGAAAAAATGCAATTTTTCTTTTAGCTAAAAATTAAAATATGACATGTAATACATCGTTGAATTTGTAATAAAAAATGGGATCAGATACAGGGTGTACTTTTTTTGAGCCATATAAAAAATAAAGTTGATGATGGTTTCTTGAAAACGAAACGTCGGGTATAAAATCTAAAAACACCATTATGTAGTAGCTAAAAAGTGCCAATGAAAAAGTGTTATTAGTTTTTTTATATCTTTTAAAAATAAAGTCAAAAAATAAAATAAAATCAATATAGTCAAATTTTTGTTTTTGCCAAATATCTCAGCAGGCCATGAAAATTTTTCAAGTTTTTAAACGGCATGTAAATAAGCTTTAAAAATACAACTCTTTCATAATTTAACCTAAGCTTTATCTTCAATAGGCACTGAGATTTCCATGCTTAGGAAAAAAAATTATCAGTGATACCTATACCATATCAGTGTGTCCGCCTAAGTTCTCTACATATGGCAAACTTTTTATTATTAATTTTACGAAAACAAGGTATTCCTTATAAAAAGTTCTGCATGGTCTTAAACCTAAATCATTAGATATTCAGTTTTGTTCAGTAGTATACAAGGTATCTCAAAATACATGAATTTTTTTTTAAGAGGAGAGTACCCTTATTTTTAAAAATATGAAAACTATTATTTAAAAAAAAATGTTAAGAAATAAAAATCATTCCTAAATATGCAAACTCATTCGTTATCAAAAAAGTTTTTTTTTTATTTTTTATGATAAAACGATAAAAATTTAAATTTTTACATTTGTAAATAATTATTTCGAAATGTAAAATCTAAAAAGCTTAAGAACTGTCACAACAGTAAAAAGTCACAGAAACGCTCGTTATCGCAAAAAAAAATTAAAGAAAAACTTCTTTCTTGTAAATTAACAAGTTTGCATATTTAAGAGGTTTTTTATTCTTAACATTTTTCCTTTATAATATTTTTTTAAATAAGGGTACTTTCCTCTTGAACAAAATTCACATTTATGAGATACCTCGTATACTACTGAAAAAAAAATGAACATCTAAAAGTTGCATTTTAGGTTTAAGACCATGCAGAAGTTTTTAAAAAGTTTTCCATATGTAGAGAACTTAGGCGGACACACTGTATATTAAGGATTTTTAAAAAATTTCTGACAAACATAAAATTTTTAATATATTCTACCTTATTTACGCTTGACTTTGTATATTACGTTAGATTACCAGAATATTAACTGTACAGTCACCTTCATTTAATTTTGTTTACTAAAAAATTATACATGGTATCCAGAAATTAATATAATATTAAAAATTAGTTTCTGGACACCCTGTATAATTTATAGTAAAAATTTAAATATGGGTGCAGGTACAGTTGGGCAACGGCACGCGGTGTTCTGCTCGGGGGTGAACGAACGGACCGAGCAGCAATCATCCAAGTTATGGAATGAATGGTGTGTGAATGGGAAGGAGTAGGGGTCAAGGTACAATAAGCCTTTAGGCTGCAGTGCACCACCTAGGAGGGCGATCGTCGGACCTAGGTGTGATGACCCCGAAAGGGCGAAAAAAAGGTACAGTTGTTAATATTCTAGTTATCCAACAAAATATACAAAGTCAAGTACACAGTAAGGTAGGATATATTAATATTTTATTTTTGTCAAGAATTTTTTAAAAGTCCTACATCTCTTCAAAACCTTACATTTTTGATATAGGATAAAATATAACTTTATTTTATTTGCTATCATCCAAAAAAACTAATATACAGGGTGCTTCATTTAAAAACTACAACTTTAGTATGGATCTTTTTTTAGCACACTGTACAATTCCACTATCGAAGACGCAGCTGACGCTCCCAAAAATTCATGTACAACCCTCTTGAAGCACTTTACGAGTACTTAGTGAACTTAAGAAAATAACTGACAAAATTTTGCACCTGGCTCACGATCTACACACACCTCCAAAATTCTTGCCCCCCTGGTATTTAAAAATGTAATGCAAATATTCTTTTTGCTGCTTATTTAAAAATAATAATAATAAAAGTATAAAATATGTAAAAAAATAAAAACATTATTTAATTTTTTAATAAAAATGTAAGCATACAACATAACAAAACATTAATAATCAGTACAGCCCTTTGCCCAATGAGTTGACCAACACTACTTGGCATACTGCGATCAAGGTTGTCAATATAACCTTGATCCGTGTTGTCCCATTCCTCTTAGGCGGCTATAACCAGTTCCTGAAAGGTTACAGAAAGATTTTCCCTTTCTTTTACTGCTTTAGCAATATGGTCCCACACATGTTTAAACGGATTCATGCCTGGCGAGTTCGCAGGCCAGTCCAATCGTTCGATATTTCCTTCTCGAAGCATGTTTTTCACGAAATTCGTTGCGCAAGGGTTGAATAATAGGTTCGATAATATTTTCGGCGTATATAGCACCTGTCATGGTCCGCTCGATAAGAATAAGTGAAGTTCGCCGCTCGTACATTATTCCGCCCCAAAACATGACCGTTCGGTACGGAGCAACTTCGCTGGCAAAAATTAGTCGTTTCAGTGTGCCTGGACCCCTCCTTACCCTTTCTCTGCGGCTGTTGGCTGTCACTTACCAGGCCAAATCTTGTCTCATCGGAAAGGACATTTCGCCATTGTTGTAAAAGCCAATTTCTACGCTCCTGACCCCATTGCAATCGTGCAGCAATGTGTAGAGGTAAAAGCGTAGGCACTCTGAGGGGTCTTCTGGCTCTTAAATTGTTAAAATGTAATCGTCTTCGAATTGTACTTATTGAAATTCTTCTCCGGTACGTACGTAAAAATGACTTCGAAGAGCTAGTACTGTGATTCTCCTATTCTTACGAACATAACCAGTCACATAACAGTCTTCTCATGTGTGGTTACTCTAGGACGACCAGTGCCTTGCCTTCGGTCAACGCCACCAGTTTTTTTAAACAAAGTTATTATGCGTCTGACTGAGGTCCTGGGGATGTTAAGACGGTCCGAAATTTGGCGCTTTGACACACCTTCTTGGTGTAAAACCACTATTCTTCCGCTGTTAAACGAAGAAATCGGATTTCCCGGCATTCTGTACAAAAATTGTTTTTGCGTATTCTTTCGATTAAAATTTAAAACTGCTATCTTATAAAGATATCCCTTTATTTTTGGACTTTTGTTATCAATTTTTGTTTATTTCTCGATAAGAATATTTGACATTAATTTGACAATTTATGTACAAATTTTTGTTGTTCTATAGTTACGGGTTTACGAATATACCACGAGGGGCAAGAGTTTTGGAGGTGTGTGTATTTAGACTTACCCAAATCGAAACTGTCGAAATTGGTCTTTTCGTACATTTTAAATTTGTCTGACATTGGCATCTGAATGACGTCGGTTAACATAGAATCTAGTTTCTCGTCTTCGCCCTCCTTCTTCGGCCTTTTGATAAATAAATATGGCGGCAGTGTTTCTATAAAAACGGTGCGTACCCATGGGGCCAACTTATGTGTTACTGGAGACCTAAAGAAAAAATTAGATATAAAGGAGTCATTAAAAATCGGCTTTGTGAAGCTTATTATACAGGATGTTTCCTTGGTTGGTAACGAAACTTAAGAGGGTGATTTCTGAGGTCTTTAAGAAAAAAGTTCCTGTAAACATATGTCCGGACTTGCTTTATTTTTAAGACACAGGGCGTTTTCAAGTTTGTCAAAAAGTCCAGTGTTTCTTTGCATCTACCTCGTTTTCAAGAAAGAATGAAAGCCGCTTTAATTTATTCTAGAAAGTACCCATAGACAACATCTTAAAACAACAAAAATAAACAATTACCAATTATTTCCTTTATTTTTTTTGACATCCCGCGAAGGCATATGCCTAAATATCAGAGTACCGTGGGTGTCGGGATATTAGATGTTTAACCCATCGTTTCCCCTGTTCCGTCAACGTTGTCCAAGCACTGAAATATGCAATTTTGCATTTCACAGCACCTTTTAGAGAACGCGGTAGTGCCACCACGGATGTTATTTTTAAATAACTACTACCTATATATGTCTCTCCCGCTGGGAATCGAACCGGCGACTTCGAACTTCGAAGATCAAAGCAATCTGTATCTCAGAAATAAAGCAAGATGTTCATAGAAAATTTTATTTATAAAAAGACATACGAAATTATCCTCTTAAGTTTCGTACCGTAGTTTGGAAACACCCTGTACTTATATTTTTTTCTTTTTTTTGTTGCTGTAAAATTATCCCTTAAAGTTTGTATTTTCAGTGGTTCGCACATACTTCTGTACTTTGTACTTCTGTACTTTTTATAAATCTTTTTATTTTTTCTAATACTTACCTAAAATTTACATTCAAAACAGCAATAGTCACCACTACTGATAGAGTACATAACAGCATAGTAAACAACAAATATTTTCCCAAAAGAGGCACCGTCAGTGAAGTGGGAGGAATGATTTCTACCAGAAGCAGGAAGAATACAGTCAGCGACAGTAAAATCGATATACTAAGCGACACCTTTTCACCACTATCGCTGGGAAGGTAAAACACTAAAATACTGAGAAAAGATATTCCCACACAAGGAATTATCAAGTTCACAGTGTAAAACAGAGTCTTTCTCCTTAAGGTTATGTTAAATATAATGTCTGGATAAGGTTCTTCACAACAAGAGTAGTATTTCTCGTTGCGTACTGCAGGAACTTTCATGATGTCCCATTCGACAGATATGTAGTAGTCTTGGAGGTCGATTCCTACCTCTATGTTGTTGCTGTTTTCGTCTTGTTTGAGGTGACGAAGGTCAATCTGTAACAGAAAAGAAAATTGGGTTTTTGTCACCTTTTCATTTACTTTAAGGACTCAGCGTAAATTTACAATGGCAGTGGCGTAGCTACTATGAAGCTAGGAGGGACAGTGCCCAGTTGCCCCCAAACTCAGGGGGGCCCTTGGAGTTACAAAAAAGGAATTATGTGAATGCGGGTGCAAAGAGGTAAAGACTTTTTGTCAGGTTTATTGGATTTTAGGGCCCCACCTTACTTTATGCCCCAAGGCCCCTGCTGACCTAGCTACGCCACTGTACAAGGGCAACTAGTGCAAGGGTAGAGTTGAAGCCAGTGCCGCACTTTCTAACATTGTCAAAACAATAGCAAACACTGGCCTGGCGTAGATAATTTCATTTCCTGGGGAGAAGGTAATGCAATATATGAAGTCTGTATCAACCTGGTTTAGTATAGCAAAATCTAAAATTGGCCAAAAAAATTTTAAAGAGCAAGAAAAATGTCCTCCTTTAAAAAAAACATATGTAGGTATTCACTGATTTTTAGCATGTCATATTGTGCATAAACTTAAACTACTACCAAAAAGCAATTAAGACGTCTTCCCAATTTCAAACTCTACTTTACAAACTCATTTGTAATGACCCTTACAAATTTTTCATCATTTTGGGGGGAAAGGTAATTACTGAAATAGACTTTATAATAAGAACCTTTTAGGGGGTTCCTTTTGACGAGCTTAAGCGGCGCTTTAACCCAGCCTGTCAATGTCAAATGTTTCGGTGTCGGACTGGGCAAACTCGTTACTTTTTTTTATCGGACAAGGAAACTCTTTTTATTTGATTTTTGGGTTTTTTTGCGGGATTTTCTTTTATTTTATTTCAGGCGATTTATAAGTTCATAAAACTGATCAATGTCAGCTTGTTATTAGGACTTCAAATTAAGAGACGCAATGTTGTAACACGGTCAATCAGGTGATAAAAATGAATATCTAGACACATACAAAATAACTATATGATATTATTCTGTGATCTAGATCAAGAATGTCAAAAATATTTACCATATTTACAGAAATATACGTTTTTGGGTTTGTGTCTCGGCTAGAACTTTTAAAACAAGGCATTAAATTTCAGACAAAATATTAGGCATCACTGTCTAAAAACCCAAATAAAACAAAGAGTAGTTACCAGCTAAGGTTTCGCGTCCGCAGTCGCTTTTGTGACTTGTTCCCGCGGGTCGGCCTTGTCGATCACCGAAGTAAAGCAGCAAGGAGCGCAACCATAACTTGGATGGGTGACCGGGCACGCGGTGTTCTGCTCGGGCGTAAAAGACCTAGGTGCAACCATCCAAGTTTAAAATGAATGGTGTGTGAATTAGAAGGAGTAGGGGTCAGGGCACAATTAGCCTTAAGGCTGCAGTGCACCACCTAAGGGGGGCGACAGTCGAAATGCGTAGTTTTATATAAAGCCAAGGTTAGTTTATATTTATAAGGTTGCGACATATCCTCAACTTTTAGGCAGTTCGCGGCCGGGGACGCAAGGAAGGGCACTCCACGGAGAAAAGTTGGCAAGACTGGGTAAAATCAAAGCTGATGATCAATCCAGTGGCGTCTAGAATTTGCGCATTTCATTTTGCATTGTTCTGGAAGTGATATTTGTTGAAAGATGTAACTCCAAATATTTCTTATTTAAAGTAAAAGAATTTACAACCTAATAATAATTAAAAACTGTTGTATAAACGGTTGTTCTACTAATACAATAAACTGTATATCTCCGGCACTAAACAATATGGCCGAAAAATGGGAGATGTGACGTCATAACACGTCAAAGCAATATGGCCGAATGTCGTGACCTTATATAGACCGACTTTGATATAAAGCAACAAATCGTTTTTGAATATCTACGCTTAAACTGCAGACGTAACAAATACTATTCTGCACGTTTTGTTTTATGGCAAGACTTTTTAAAGGAATCTATGATGACAACCACCAAAATACATAGTACAAATTGTAGAATAACTATTTTTATATGTTTTATTACATTAATTAAATATATCATAAAAATATTTAAAAAGTACTATAATAAATGCATCAGTAGAAATTTCTGTTCCAGTTCTTTTCCACCATTAACTTTGGAAGATGAAATTGTTTCTACATCTAAAGGAAAGGCCGAACTATTGGCTAAACAATTTGCTGTCAATTCAACCCTTCATCCACCTGTCCATCATCCAATTCCAACTATTCCCCCAGTTCCTCACAAAATGCCCAATATGATTTTCAAGGTAAAACACATTAAGCGTATCCTTTTTCTCTTAACACCAAGAAATCGTCTAGGCTAGATAGAATACCAGCAATCGTTTTAAATAAATGTGCTCCTGGACTTGCACCTATTTTAACTAGGCTCTTTCGAATATCTTATGAAACGGGTATTTTTCCAGACAGCTGAAGAGCTGCACGTGTCCAGCCTATTCCCAAGAAAGGATCTAAATCTCTTTCATCCAACTATAGACCCATTTCACTCCTTTCCATGCTTTGTAAAGTAATGGAGAAATCCATTAACTCACAAATTCTTAAGTATTTAGGAAAACATAAAATTTTACATGACAGGCAATACGGATTTCGTCACAAGAGATCTAGAGCAGATTATCTTTCCTTCGTTTCACACAACTGGAACAAGTCTCTTGAGTTTCTAGGTGAGTCCCAGATCGTTGCTCTTGATATATCTTAAGCTTTCGACGAGGTCTGGCATGACGCACTTTTTAATAAACTTCCCTCCTACGGTCTTCCAACTCTGCTCTTGGCTCTCCAGTTATCTTTCTAATCGACGTATATTAGTCATTGTTGATGGCCACTCTTCAAGCTTTCACGAAATTAATGCTGGAGTGCCTCAGGGTTAAGTACTAGCACCAACTTTGTTTCTTCTTCATATCAACGACCTTCTTTCTTTCACAACCACAAAGCAAACGCAGGGCGATGCAGATATCTCTTTCTCCCCCAAAAGTTTTTAAGTCCCGTGTTAACAAACTTCCTCTTACCTTGCTTAAGACACCCACGGTACGTCAGTATTTAGGCTTTTAGCATTCGTGGATTGTCCAAAGACAGACAAAACAGCAAAAAACTTGACTATGAAATGTCATGTTTCACTAATTTAGTTGAAAAATTATTTCGATATGGGCGCTAACAAGGTTGCAAAGTCGCTTAAATTTTAAAAACAGTGTGTTCCCAGTTAATAGAGAAATATTGCAAGTTGCCCTATTAAGCTCGGGAATTATTAATACTGGCCTTATTTAAATAGTGCTTGTACCTATAATTTAGAGTTATTAGAGAATTATTGCAAGTTGCCTTATTAAGCTCGGGTATTAATAATACCGGCCTTATTTAATAGTGCTTGTACACATAATTTGGAGTTAATGCAAATCATGTTGACAGTACCATTAACGTAAAAAAGGAAAAATATTTCTTTGTTTTTCTTTATTGTTTTATGTTGTAGGGTTTTGTTTCACACAATTACAGAAATACATTTAAAAAGCCAGGTCTAAAGTATTTTTACTTCTAAAACATTTCGATTTTAGTGGTCGGCAACCGTTCGGTTACCCGAACAGTTCCGAAGTTAAAATAAGACCAAAACAAGGCAAGATCTAAAACCGACATAAATAAGGCCAGGCACTATACTTATTAAGGGAGTCCTTATCCTACCATGCATCTGCGCAAGCTCGCAGATGTCAAAATAAGGCCGGTATTATTACTGCCTGGCCTTATTTCACTGTACAACAATTCTCTAATAACTATTCAATTAAAAAAATGGGAATATTAATAAGATAAGAATAACCTTCTTTAAAGTACTCAAAATAAATTAACAAGATCTTCATAAAACAGTAAAGTAAGTTTCTATTAATCAAGTAGTAAAGCTACAAATTTTTGTTTTCATCAGATTTCGTGAACTTTTATCGTCCATTTATTCTTTTATGAGTTTACCCGCAACTTTTAGAAGTAAGCAACTTTTTCTTTTTCCTCGCTCTTTTGGGAAATAAAATGGATTTTGGATGGTTTATAGTTTTGTTTTTCTTCTTGAAGGATATTGAGTGAAGGGTAGTTTTCTTTTATATACATGGTGTCTCAATAGTTCAAGGATGCCCTACATTTCTCTAGTTTAACAAACGATTTTTTTCAAGTTTTAGGGTTTTAAACTTTGTATACGCCCTCAGGGCCGAGTTTAGAGTTTTTGCCGCCCGGGTACAAGAACCAAATTTGCCGCCTCATCAGCAATTTTAAAAACTTAGTTTGCATTAGATTTTTTTCCAGAAAAAGTTTGGGTTTAAAATAGACTCCCGCCCCGCCAAACCTATAAATCCCAAGAATCAAAGTGTACCGATATTGGTTTAAGAATTTATGGTATCCTATACATATACGTAGGTCAATAAAAAGCTATTTGGAAAGAACTTATCATTTACAATACACTGATAACAGTAATAATATAATGTATAACAAAAATAAATTTAACAAAAAAACAGTAATAGAAAAGTGACCAAATTTTCTAACTTAGAAATCGGAACGAGTGAAATAGGTTGTAGTTTTTTTGGTTTTTCCCTAAATTTTTTTTTTTAAAACCAAAAAATTTTTACCCTTTAAATGTTTCCTAACAAATTATTAGTTATTATTTAGTCCTAAGAAAATGTTCAGCTCCGCAACCAAACAAAAACGAACTTTTTCAAAAATCGGGACATTTCCTAAAATCGTAGGGACACGGGACATTCCTCAAAATAGCGGGACTGTCTCGCCAAAATCGGGATGTGTGGTCACTTTAACTAATAGGCAACTTGTCATTAAATTCGCAACTATCTTTCGGTAAAACTTACTCGCATGAATAGAAAACACAAACCACGTATAGATTTCTGGTCACCGATCTTGATGGATTGCCAATGTTATAACCTGCGCGAAACAAAAGTTACATTTCATGGGCGAAAAACCGGTTTGTGCTCAAGCCAGTTGAGGGTAAACGCACCCGACGCCAAACAAACTATCCGCATTATCGGAAAGAATTTGTTGACGGCGTCCTGGTTTTCTGTGCGAAGTACGGCAGCTAATGAGCGTCACGGTCAAACCGCGGACAAAGGTTACGGGGTGCCGGTGTTTGTATTTTGCCACGGCTTTTAAGTGTGCATGTTCGTCCACCCATTCATTAGTTTACTGCGCGATGGCATAAAAATTCGAAAATGCTTCTTGCCACTGCGGATCTAAATCTTGGTTATCTATGGTTTCGGCCTGAAATATTAATTTCCCAATAGTTTCAGGAAATCCCCCAAAATATAGGAAAATTCTTCACCACCGCCGTTGCATGTAATAGCATTGGTCAGCGCCAGCTACGCACAATTTTGGTACTATTGTTTTTAACATCCTAATGTCTAATATACATCACAGGGAAAGGCCGCGACTATCTTCTTAATAGCAACTATTTGGCCGTTGGCCAGTTATTTTTTTGTGCACTTTGCTTGATTGGCGTTTTGATTTTATTTTTTTGATATTTACATTTTTATATTTTTGGGTAAACTTTGCCGCCCCAAGCGAGCGCCACCCGGGTGCCACGCACCCCTTGCACCCGACATGGCTTGGCCCTGCACGCCCTGAAAATATTCTATTATATACAGTGTGTCCCAAAAAGTTACTATCAGGTTATTTTCTTTATTATGGCCGCTGTTTATCTTTACAGAAACAGCATGACAGTTTGCCAATAGTGCTCTATTGTATTTTAATTGTGGTGTTGTCGAGCTATTTGTAGTTTACTAACTTTCGTAAAAAAATAGTTCACCTGAAAATTAGTTAAATACAGAAAAAATATCAGCTAAGTGGCCAAATTCGCAATATTTAAAATGCTAAATACATTTTTTTAATGAACACCCTACATACTAACGCCCATGTTGTAAACCATGTAATGCTTTTACGAATTTGCAATTAAATTGTTAAATCAATCGATATTTTATTTGTTTACCTTTTTAAGGGCCGCAGATATAATCTAGATGTATTAGGTTTTTTTCATACAAATAATTAAATTTAACTCTTTTTATTTAAATATTCCTAAAAACTAATAGAAATTTATTTAATTACAAATACTTTTTACTTGAAAACTCCTTGCTATTCTAAAACAACCGAAAAACATATTATGGGGTAAAATTAATTTTACCCATATTTGACCGCACTAATATCTTTTACCGAAGGCTTCGTTGTGGTTTCATATGTTCGGCGAGATTTAGTGAGTTGAAGAAAAAGTAAAAGGTCAATATCTGTCTCTATCTACTAGCTCTATTTAAAAGGGATGGAGTATTGTTCTGGTTAGTTCGAGCGTAGTAAATGATGTGAATTACTTGCTTTTTGTCATGTCCGTGCATACGCCCTGGCGGGGTCGAACTCGGGTTTGTTTTAAACGTAAATCTCGATTGTGCGAAAAGTGGTTCTTTCAGTTAAATGTTTGATTACTTGTTTTTTAATGCTTTTGTGCTTATTGTAATAAGTATTTGTAACTCCTATTTTATAGTTCTTTTAATGTGTAGCATTTTTAACGGTTTATAAATTCATTTAATTATAGGTAAATAAAAATATTTGAAGTCGGCTTCTATTTTTTGCCAACCTCAAAATGTATAAATAATATTCATAATTACAGATGTAAATGGCAAACTGATAGTTGGGCCCATTAAAAAAAAATTAATTTAATTAAACATTTATTTTTTGGTGGCATTCGTATACGTAAATAGATAAAATAGCCGGACGGCGGTTTTCTTCTCTATATTGAAGATATGTTCTGTAGTTTGGCGGATTCATTTAATAGATGGTATTTATTTGGGTACACGCCAAAATAAAATTAAAAGTACTAAAAAACCAAAAAAATTTTAAACAAGTAAACAGATAATTAAAAATCGACGTTTCGGTGGCAAATCTGCCACCGTTGTCAAGACAAATGAAATAAAACTAATAAAAATAAAAACTTACTATTATTTAGGCTTTAAAATTCACAATTTTTCTGTTTTTTGGGATATTCTGAAAACTTTGACATTAAATGTCAAAACATGTTTGTTTGGTTATAGTGTCATAGTGACATAGATAACTGGTTGCTGGTGTAATGATGGTTTATTTTACAAAAAGGTGAATAGTTAGTTAATTTTTAGTCTTCCTGAAGATACTTCAGTATCAAGCAAAAGGCAACCAAGTGTTATTTAAATTAACTGAAATTGATGCTACACAATTATCTTTATTTAATAATATATACGCACTTTCTTTGATTTTGCGTTTTTTAGAACAAGTTATAAGTTTTATATAGGTGAAACTTGTAGACCATTAGCCAAACGCATAAAAGAACACAGATTATACATTAAAAACACAGAATTTCATAAATCAAAAATCTGCCAACACGCATTTGATAACAATCATAGAATAAACTGGGATGCTTCGAGCATTTTAGCAAAGGAAACTTGTTCTAAAAAACGCAAAATCAAAGAAAGTGCGTATATATTATTAAATAAAGATAATTGTGTAGCATCAATTTCAGTTAATTTAAATAACACTTGGTTGCCTTTGCTTAATACTGAAGTATCTTCAGGAAGACTAAAAATTAACTAACTATTCACCTTTTTTGTAAAATAAACCATCATTACACCAGCAACCAGTTATCTATGTCACTATGATACTATAACCAAACAAACATGTTTTGACATTTAATGTCAAAGTTTTCAGAATATCCCAAAAAAAACAGAAAAATTGTGAATTTTAAAGCCTAAATAATAGTAAGTTTTTATTTTTATTAGTTTTATTTCATTTGTCTTGACAACGGTGGCAGATTTGCCACCGAAACGTCGATTTTTAATTATCTGTTTACTTGTTTAAAATTTTTTTCGGTTTTTTAGTACTTTTAATTTTTATTTTGGCGTATCCCAAATAAATACCATCTATTTCTTCTTATAATTAGGGCAATGTCATCGGCAGTCGTTTAGCCAGTGCCTTTAACTAATTTAAATAAGCAACTTTTCAACTTTATTTCTATCTGGTGAGCTAAATTTTAGGTGAGTTAAAGTAAAATAAAATAAAATAAATGACAAGTCAGGAACGAGAAGTGATCCAAGTAAATTTTTCTCAAATTGAGATTTTTGAACTCTAGAAGATAAAGGAAAAATGGTGTAACTGTATTAAAATTTTAAAACAATTTTAGAAACTTACTAACTTAGGGCCCCGGTACAAGTCAAAGTTACAGGCCCCCTTAATAAAAGGTGAACGTAAAAAAGTTAGGGCAAAAAAACAAAACTTTAAAAATACCAGTTTATATGTGATATTGTGCATAAACTACTACAAAAATCCTATTACAAGATCTATTCTTTACATTAATTTTACGTATTTCATCCCCCCATGTAGTCTAGACCGTCCAATCACTCCGGGCCCCGGTAATGTCTGCCGCCTTCAACGCCCTTTCGTCGGGCCTGATTATCTCACTTTTTAAGAAAAATGTTACTTGTATGACGACTGTTCCTGACTAGCCAAAATGTTAATAAACCAAATCCAAAAATAAAACAAATGCCAAATAATTTTAAATTCGGGCAAACCCGAATAAATTCAAACAGGCTTTGGCTAACCAATTTGATTCTGTTGTTTCCTATGTGACCTTTTAACAGGGTTAGGACGTGACCATTACTTAGGCAAACCCTTGGCGAGAACCATTTAGAAACTTGAGAATATAGCTTTATAATACCGGAAATGCTATAACTTGGGTAAACTGTATACAAGGTAAGTTTACAAACATATGCCAAAACTTTTGAAAGTGATTCCGTGCTTAAAAAACAGAAGTTTGCTATACAGGGTGTCCGGGAATATGTGGGAATCTCTCGGATTCATATAGAGCACATGCCAATAATGTAATAAGGTCCTTTAAACGTTTCTTCGAAAACTCCTCATTACTGAGATATGTAGTCTGTTAAAGACGTCGCTGAAAATCAGTTTTTCTTAAACATAACTGTTGTAGTATAGTTAGACCCGTATTTATTTTATTCTAAAAGCGATTCCGCCAAATACACAAAAATGATAGAGCAAATAAACCCTTTTGTGAACAATGATTTATTGCAGCAAAAATATTCAACCCGACGAGTTTCTAGTTCCACGCCACGTACCACCGGTTTTATGGCAAGACAGAGGCGAAATAAGAGGATGTTTTTTAAGTACGTGACACATGTTTTAGCAGAGTTTTTTTTAATTATCTAAAAACAGGAGGTCAGGCTCTGTCAGCGCTATGTGCCAGGGACGGACTTATCCTTACACAATATGGCTAATTATTTTTACACACCGTATAGATATTAGAGAAATGAAAGTAGTAATTTTAGATAGCTTAAACACTTAGTAAAAAAAAAGGTAATTGTTTTATATTGATAAATTAAAGCGTTAACCAAAACAAGTTTTGTGTTGTGGGAACATAGATATCTTACATTTAGATACACAGAACCTAGTTACCTTTTGCGGATTTTTACGACCTTGTGCAATAAACTAACTCGAGACCCACCTGAAGGTTCTTGGTACATGCGCATTAAAAAGTCATGTCCAGTACCGGACTTAATCTTTTTTAAATTAATAAATAATTTAAAAGTTCTAAAATCTCAGTATCTCAATATGTAAAGAAAATATTAGTTATATATTTATATATTACTTTTTATATTATTTTACATTTCTTTACGAAAATAAATTGGGTAGTGATATAAAAAATATATCATGGACACGATATGTCAACAGTAAATAAGGACAAAGATTTGCTAAATTATATTTGAAGAAAAGGTAAACGGATTACCTGGGTCACGTTAAAAGGAATAATAATTTTTTATCGTGAGTTTATTATCACTTGATAAAATAATAAAAAAAGGATATGACCCAGATTTCGTGATGTATTTTGGACTAATAAACATGAATGCGTGATCAGAAAAGTCACAATTTTTTCCTGATCTTAAAATCTTTGGGTATGTTTTATTCTTAGTTTAATAGCCCCTGTCAATTAATGCACGTCATAGGCAACAATGTTTTTCTTCAGTTCTGAAGTTTTTAGCAATTTATTCAAGATTGAAAAAGTGATGGTGGCTCAGACATGCAAAATACGTTTTTATCTATTTCTATCTATGTTCTGAACCTAAATTAAGGGGTAAATTTTGCTTTAGCATCCAGCAATATATAGTACTTTGCAAAAAAGCGTAAAAATTTCTGATTTTATATTACGATATTTTAAGGTTAGAATTTAGCATATATCACATATTATCTGGGTCCAATACTTTTGTTTTATATTGTAGAATGGTATAAGTCAAAGCAAGATAAAGGAGACAAAAAGGAATCGGCCAAAATACAATGTCGTGGTTTCGCAATATCAGAGCAAGAGAATGTCCGTCCAACAACTTCTAAGAATGGCATAAAAAAACATTTTAAAAAATTTGCCGCTAAACTATAGTAAAAAAAGAACCAAAAAGAGGGGTAAATAAAGTATTATGGTGGCTAAATTAATAATATAAAATTCAGCTAGAGAAAAATTGGACATTTGAATATCATTACACATTTAGAGTTCAGAACATATTACAGAGAGGTTTAAAAACAAAATTTAAAATGTTACTACAATAAATAACTTAAATGCTTTTGTCAATAATATTATTAGAACATTTTAAAAAATACTTATTACGTTTAATTATTGATAACTGTCAGCAAATTATTAAACATTTCATTAATTCAGTTACATTGTTAAAACTTACGTAATACATATATTTGATATACTTACTTATTTTACTTTCTTTTAATCAACCCCGGATCTTTATTTTTGTAAAGACGGGCAAAACTTGCCGTATGCCGCCTCACCCGGCCTTTTATTGAAAAAAATTTGAAGAGAAAAAAATTGCTTCCTTTTTAAATACCTATGTATAATAAAAATTTAAAAACGACCAAAAAAGGTCTTTCTCTTTGCAATCGCCACTTTCTTATACATTCCATGTTTGTAACTTTTGTTTCGCGCAGGTAACAAGCATTGGCTATTCATCGAGATCAGTGTGTGGGAACAACTAAAAACATTAGGTTATTCTGTTACAATATCACTAAAAACTTTTCAGAAAAGTTTTTATTTTCACGACAATAAAAATTATTGTTGCAGCATTGAAAAGAGGTTTAATAAGCTTCTGGATTATTAAAGCTAGAGAATACATAGGTTCAGGGGAGCTTATTGCTACTATAAATAAGTCTGTTTTTTGTGGTTGTTATTGTTTTTGGTTAATAACTGGTTTAGTTACTGGTTACTGGTTCTTGTTAAATTGAGTTTTTAATATGCATTCCCTTTAAAAATTAATGACTACTAATTCAGTCCAATGCACACATTTTTTTAATTGTTTGGTATTTTAACTGTTTAAGAGAAAGCAAAATATTAAGTGTTATATATTGCAATCGCAAGAAATAAAATTCACTTTTTGAGATACTTAGATACAGAGTATCCCATTACAAAAAAATTTGTTAATATCTCAATAATTAAAACATTCATATTTATTTTAAGTACGCCACTCGATTCTACGTAAAAATTATAAAACTTTTTTATTTAAAGTTTGTTTTTATCTCCATAAATGTCCGAGTAATAGGACATAATAGAAATCGACGAATTTTGAGAATAACCCTCTATCTTCTAAACCAATTAAGTTATCGTGGACTTGATTGCGCCATTAAACTAAACACGTATCTTAGTTTTTTTGTATCTCTTTCAGTTTAGCCTATACCCTAATAGGGTATTTTCATACAACCACAATCAAAAAAATCCACCCTGTACGTGCCTTTAAATTATGGGGTTTTCTCGATTTCGTGAGGATCCCTCCATCAGATCCTAAGTTGGTTTCAATGGAACCACCGCAAAAATGAACTTTTTAAATAAAAAAACTATATATTTAAAAAGGTCACCAAGTGACGAAGTATTCGTGGTACAAGGTGTCATTTTCGATGGTTTTACGGAGTATCTCGGAAACCGTAAAGAATATCAAGAATCTAATATAAGACACTCGATCTCTTTTTTTTAGAAAACAACTGAGGTGAAGACAGTTCATGGATATTACGATCGATCTCGAAGCTACAGGGTGATTTTAAGATTTTTCCTATTTTTACAACTTTATTGAACTCGTTTGCTATTGAAGCTATAAAAAACTTTGTATAGGTTATTTGTGTAGTTTTAGTTTTTCTCTAAAATAGTATGATAATATTAGTAGTTTTCTATGAGGAGCCGTTTTTAAGAAAATTACCCAACCAATGTTTTTTCTTATGAAACACTCTGTATATTTTTATTTATATTTATTAGGCTCTCTTTAAGCTAATCAAAAATATATATAAGTAGGTATTGTTTATATTAAATTTTACCAAAAATTTGCATTTTTCCACTCGAATTTCCATAAATAGGGCTTTTTTTTAAAAAGGCAACGACAAAAATAGCAAAACATTGTTCTTCTGTACGTTTTTCTTTTATTTAAATACCCCAACTTGATATCCTATTAAAAACAACACTATTGCAGAAAAAAATGCTTTATGTACTAAATAAAAATAAAAATAAATATTCTTTGTAGCATAATAATATTAAAAAAAAAACAAAAATTACAATAAATGTTCAAATGAAAGTGTTTAATAGTAAGTATTTATTATATTTCCTTATATTATTTTCTTTCTGTAATAGTTCTTTTCTATAATAATCTCATATTTTCTAGACTTATCCATCAAAGATATGCTATTTTTATTAGTATAATCAAAGAAGATACTAGCTAACGCGTAGCTAGTTATTTTGTGGTATAATGCAAGTTAGTGAAAGTAAAAAAATACATATTTATTTTTTAGAGCTTAAGTAAGTAATAATAGTAAAAATAATTAAAAATATAAAGACTGATTTTTAATAAAATATTTACTTGGGGAAGTTAAACAAAAAAAATGGCCATAAAAAATAATGTTTTGTTATTTTCTGTCATGGCTTTTCATAAAAAAAACAAATTTATAAAAATGCTAATTTTTAGTAAAATTTAAAATAAAAAATACATATAGGATATCTTTTTAAAACGCTCAGAGAGAGTTTAACAATAGACAGTTTTCACTAAAGTTGTTTTCTTAAAAAAAAAAGAAATCGAGAGAAATCGTATATTAGAATTTTGATATTATTTACGGTTTTCGAGATACCCCGTAAAACCATCGAAAATAAAACACCCTGTACATACATAAAAAAATAGTCGTCGCACAAGAAATATTACTTCTTTTCCTTTTTTAAAGTTAAAAATAAATACTTACCATATATCCATCGTACGTCCAACTCCCAAATTTCATAAAACATGTTTGTTCGTCGAAGGGGAAGTATTCGACGTCAATTTCACAAAAAGATTTATAGATGGCGGGCGGTTTCCAGATAACTTTTCCGGTGTGATGTAGAATCGCTTTAGTCATGATTGTTACTTCGTAGTTTCCGTCAGCGCTAAAATTGAAGTTATTTTAGTCTTGGTAGTACAACTGGAGCTTTAACTTTATTTGTAAAAACTTTACTTTTATTTTACTTTTGTTAAAGTAATTGTTACATTTTGCTTGATTTTTTATTCCTTATAGATATAATAGTCTAAGATCCGGCATTAAGAAAATATACCCTCATCTCTTAATTAAATAAAATAATATTTTCTAAGCAGATTTTAATGTAGTGAATGCAAGTAAACATCTGCCAGCCTAGGTCTGCTACAATTAATAATAATTTATTAATTAATAGTTAATTTATTTATAATTGTTACCTCTACATGTTAATTGCATAAACCAATGATCAGCGGTGAAATAGCTTAGTTGGTTAGGTAGCAGCCCGAGTTTATTCAATTAAATATGGTATACATAATTTTGCTAATAGACAAGGGAATAAAAATAGAAAAAAAATGTTACCCAGTGCGGGATACGAACCCAGAGTGTCGAGAAGGCATGCACGGCTAAATGCTGCTACCTAACCAACTAGGCAATTTACAGCTGATAATGGTTATTATTATTATTTGTAGCAGACATATGCTGGCAGATGTTGTTCACCTGCATTCACTACATTAAAATCTGCCTAGAAAATATTATTTCATTTAATTAACAGATGAGGGTATATTTTCTGAATGCCGGATCTTAGACTATGAAAAGTAATTATTTATACATAGATACAAAATACTTTACATAGTCTAAGATCCGAATAGGAAGAGACCTGCACCCATCTGTTTACCGGATAAAAACTATTTTATATTAAATATGGTACGTCAACAAAGGTATTACTACAGAGTTGGAGTTGCCTAAAAATTATAATCAAAGCTATATTAAAATTTTAAAAATAACCTCAAAATTTTTGACACACCCTGTATAATGGCAATTTTATAAATAAAGTCATCATGGGAAACTGTTTAAATTTAGGCACTGGCTAAATGACCGCCGGCAGTTTTTCGCAATTATAAGAAGAAAACCGCCGTCCGGCAATTATATTAATTTACTTATAGGAAAATTGCCAAAAATGTTAATTAATTTGTTATTACCTGCGGTTTTTACTCATTTTATTGTTAAATGCCGCCGCCCCGCCGTTTTGTTTATAAAAACTATTAAAAACCGCCGAATAATAGTTAAAGTTAACCTAACTTTAATAATTATTTGTTTTATTGTTTAATAGTATTTTTATTATTGATCAACAAACCAAAATAAAACTGGGGGACACGTTTGACACCTACGAAAATGTTGCTCTTCATAAGTTAAAAAAATAATGTACTTTTAGGAAAAGCAACCCCAGGAGTATTTTTGCGACAAGAAAAAAACTCATCGTTTCTTATCCCTAATAACACAGAATGTTTAGAAAACGTACGTTTTAGGTACACTTTAGGACCGAACGTTCAAGACTAGAAAAAAGCGTTTAAAAACGTTTTATTTGAACGTATTACAAACGTTTTTTAAGAACCTACATAAAACGTTATTGACCGTATTCTAAACCTAATGAAATGAATAAAAAAAAGTCTCAAATAATTATATTTTCACATTAAAAATTCTTTAATCGTACTTTTAAGGATAAAATATACCCTTTTCTTGCATAACTCTAAAATTTGTTTTTTAAAAAATATTCGAGGAGCATTGTTTGTTAGCAACGTACCCAGGGAATCCTTAATTTAGCTAGGAACGCACCCTCAAATATTTTGTCCTTAGTGAATGACATTGCAAGTTGTAAAAATGGATTTTAGTGAATTGTATACGATTAGTATTCCTTGATGTGCTGTTTTCCTTTAGTATTTTGTGATGTGCTGTTTTTGCGTCTTGTTTCACTAAAATAATTAACCCAACTAACTAATAATTCTGGTAGTGCTGGTGGAGTACTTTTTATTTCTGTACTCTTAAGTGTAAATGTGAACACAAGTAATTTTTAAATTTGATATGCACTCTTATTTTTTGGCCATAACTGTATATACATATAAGTTGTGTATAATGTGCGTTTTTTTAAATATAATTTAATAAATTGAGGTTATGTGTTCAATCTGGGATATTTTTATTTTATTTTAATGTTATATTCGCAATACAACATACAACAATATTTTTAAAACGTCCTAAAAAACTTTTAAAAATTTTCCTAGAACGCCTTTAGGTACAAAAACGTTTCGCAAACGTACAAAAACATACTATGACAACATTTTTAAAACGTCCCAAGAAAACTTTAAAAACCTGTTTCTAGAACGTTTTAAGGACTATAAAAAACGTTTAGTAAACGTAAAAAAACGTTTTTAAAACGTTGTTTTTGACGACACAAAACTTTTCGTACGTACGATCGTTTGAGAACGTTTATCGTACGTTACCCAAAATCTACTTGAATGTTTTTTAAACGTTTATAAAACAAAGTTTTGTGTTAAGGGTAGAACTAAAACTAAAGTATTACCAATTAAAGTATGAGGGTGGAACAAACTTAAAAATTCTTAGAAAAAGGAAAAAAGTTACAAGATAAATAATTTATAAACAGGGCTTATTTCTTTAATTAATTATCAAGGTTTAAACAATTTATTCAAGTTGTCCAATAGCTACAGGGCTACTCGTAAGCCATAGGTTCCGAGTTCAAATTCCGTATAGGTAAATATTTTTTTTAAATTTTAATTTTTTTTTCTGAATAATGCTTTATACATTTTTTTTTATTTTTTATTGTTCACAATTTAATTTTTAGACAAATAATTTTCCACTTTTTATTCTAAGTTTTATCTAGTTGCTGATTTTTATGCTGACTATGACGTCCTGATAAGTTTTTCCTTCGCCTTTCCCGTCTAACAATATTTTTTAAAAGTTGTTGTAAATTATTGGGTCCATATGACGAAATAGTTCTGTAATGTGTCTTTTTCAATTATAGGCCCTTGATAAAGGTAATAACAAATTAATTATCATTTTCGGCTGTTTTCATATACGTAGATCTAAACAACTGCCGGAGGCGGTTTTGTTTTTTATAATTGAGCTTTTTATAATGAGCAATTGGCGGTCGTTTAGCCAGTGCCTTAAATCTAACATATTAAAAAATTATTACAAATTTTTTGGTACATTCTGTAGATATTATTTAAACATACATATAGTTAATAAAACTAGCCTAAGAATGTATTTTAAAAAATTGTGCCGTTATACAGGGTGTGTCAAGAATTTTGAAGATATTTTTTTAATTTAAATATAGCATTAACCTTAATTTTTTAGGCTACCCTGTAGCAATGTCTTGGTTTGAAAACTATATTTAATATAAACAAGTTTTCATCCGGTAAACAGATGGGTGCAGGTTACTTTCAATTCGATTCTTATAATAACAGTACCTTGGCCTGTAAATTATTTAATTTTTAATATTTTGAAACAAGTTATTTTTTATAAAAACTTTTGCTTTTTCTTAAATGCTTAATAGTAATAAAAATGACCCCTGAATATACAGGGTAATACAAAAACGCAAAAATATTATTTCAAAGAATGAAAAATATATTTTAAAACTATCCAATTAAATATCATAAAAAAAATAATAAAAGTGTAGGTTTTATAGAATATTTCCTATTAATTATGGTTTTGGGGTAGAGGTGTGCGAATATCGATCGAATCGAATCCGAATAATTTCGAATTTGCGAATTATTCGAAATTCGACGAATAAGTCGAAAATTTCAAATAATTCGAACATTTTTGAATAATTCAAAATTTTTAAAAATATTTTACGAATAATGCGAACTATTCCCTAATTATCAAAATATGAATGGATTCTTTTTATTTTACCAAATTGAGATTCCATAACATCGGGCATCAAAATATTCTACTGACACATAATATCCTTTTTGATTAAAAATTAATTATCGGAAGAAGACAATTGCTCAATTTTTTATTTTAATATAAATATAATAATATATAAAATAAAATCCTCTTTTTTATATTTTTAATATAATTTTTTTAAAAACCCTGTACAAAATGCAAAAGATAAATTATTTTTCCAGTTTAGTAACAGATTTATAAAATACCCGGTATGATGAATATGCGAAATACAATAATCTTCAACATTTTAAACACATTGTATTAAGGGTATTTTTTAAAGCCCAAAAAAGTTTATATGTATATATATACCTTACATTTTAACCTTACTTTTGTTGGCCGGATATACCTAAACATCCTGTAAATAGGAATAAAAAAATTCAAAATACTCTTTTTCATTTAAAATATTTAATTAAAAACATAATATTGTTCTTGAGAAGAACATTGTTTTATTCACAAAAAAACTGGCCAATTTTAAGTTTTGAATACTGTGTGTATATTCATTTGCTTACTATATATATATATATATATATATATATATATATATATACCATACTATATATGTATACCTTGTACTTCTGCTGAAAGTGAACGATTGTTCTCTACTGCTGGTGATATTGTATCTGATAAACGAACTTTGTTATCACCAGATTCAGTTTCATATTTATTATTTTTGAACAAGAATTTAAAGTTAATTTTTATAATAATTGTTTTATTTATCTAATTAAATTTTTTGGTTTATATAAAATGTTATTAGGTATTTGTAAAATTTATATTTAAATCAATATCCTCAAAAATTCGTGATTACTTCAATAATTCGTAATAATTCAAAAAAATTCGAATTATTCGACTTTGTTTTTTATGGGATCACTGCGAAAGTGCACTCTTTCAAATAAAAAATAATTTTAAAATCGGTCCACAAACGCCGGAGTAATCGCATTACATGCACACAAAAAAAACATACATGACGAATTGAGAATCTCCTCATTTTTGAAGTCGGTTAAAAAGGCAACTTAAACACTCATCTTTGTTTTTCATTCATAAACATAATCAAACAAACCGTAAAAACCTAATATTTGATATATTTGGTTTACCGACGAGAGCGGAAAAGATTGATGAACTCAATGGACGAAAACTTGGCATGGGTTTGGAATTAGATTGATTAATCATGTTAAATTTAATATTGCGTTTAGAGGCGCTACTTTTAAATTAAAAATATACAGTAAGGGCCAGAAGTCTGGAATAAATTCGATTATAATTGAACTAATGAATATTCAGCGAAACTCTCGGCCACTTCAAATTTTGTCTTTAATTACCTAACTGTTTTCGAACATGACAGCCAAGCATACCTACAGGGTTACGCAAGTAGTAGCTACATATCACTATCAATGTTTTTCTTATGGAACCTTCTGTACATTATTTTATCTTTGATTTTTCCAAGTGTTCTGATTACATATTGTAAGACATACCCTATACCACATACAAAATAACTATACTATACCTAAAGTCAACAGGTAATAAGAAATTGACGCTTCAATTTCTGAAAACACATTTAACAATAATAGTTATGAATTTATTTAAAACAGGTTAATAAAAAAGAAATAAAACTTTTAAAAAACTATACTAACCTAGACCGTAGTACATGTTCAAATTGAACCCCATTAACTTCTTGACAGTAAGCAAGTCTCGATTCGAATTCTTCCAGAACGTTGCGTATCATTTCTTAAGGTATTTGTTCAATTTTATATCTGATAATATTTATTAATTCTTCAAAATTGTTAAGCTTATTTACAAACCTCACACTCTATGCTTTAAATAACCCGACATAAAGAAGTCCAATGGGGTTAAGTCGGGCGACCTAGCAGGACACTCTACTGGACCCCTTCGCTCTATCCATGGACCCGAAAAATTTCACTTATATATTAACGCACATTTCTGCGAAATGTGGCAGCGCCTCATCCTGTTAAAACCAAATAGAATCAGGTGGAATATTGGGGATATTTGCATTTGTAAACATAAAAACATACGTCGGCAATCAGTTCTTTTATTAAGAATTCCGAATAACGTTGACCTGTTAAGGTATCGTCGAAGAAATAGGTACCTACGACTCTGTCATTCAGAATGCCGATCAAAACATTGACAGATTGAGGATATTGGGTGTAAGCTTCAATCGCCCAATTAGGTGTAAAAGAAAACTAGTAACGGCAGTTCTGTCTGTTTTCTGTATCATTGAGGCAGAAGGTAGATTCGTCAAAAAAAATTCTACCAGTAAAAAGACGGCCATTATGGCAAAAATCCATTAATGTTTCGCAAAACTCTAATCGACGATCTGTATTTTCTTCGTTAAGTTCGTAAATGACTTTTATTTCATAGGGATGGTATTGGTCCATTGAAGATTTTCTTCAATGGACAAAAAAAACAACGTTTAACTTCTTATTCTTGGAAATTGTGTAACAACCAGATCTGGGAAGATCTCTGACATGACCTACTGCTCAAAACTGTGCGGTAAGATCGAGTGCACAACACGGAACGTGTTTTTGCCTCGCGTAAGTAATTTCATAACGTAACTTTAGACATATTTTATGGCCAGTTACTATTTTTTGAATTAATTATTGCTATTTAATCCTACTTATAATAATACAAAGGCACTAATTTAATGTGTGTAAATTAATATAGATAAATACGGTTTTTCTATTTCAATTTTTTTATTAATTAGCATGTGATGGGGCAGATTCATACACAAGTATATGGGGCACATTCATATTGTATAATTGTATCCCTGGCCCTTTATGAATAGTTTTTTAACTACTATTTTTTGTTACACCGACGATTATAGTTGTAAATATTATATAAAGTAGTTTAAGTTTCATTTTTACGGAAAAAAACAGGGTGCTTTATGAACTTTGTGTCTTTGAATGTCAAGGATCAGTTAATTTATCAGACATAGTGATGATATTACCATAGATCTTAGGTGATAATCTGTTAATAACATAGGCATATTAATTTTAGGTTTTGTAAGTTAAGGTATCTTTGTGTTAACTAGAGTTTTTTATTTGATATAATTAATAATGTATAAGCAATATTTTTTTACATTTTGATATTGTTACTTTTAATAAATATAACTGACTAAAACAAAAAATGTGTCTTTGGTAGATAACCATACATGTAACGTAAAGACCGTTTAATGACACTCTGTTCACTATTCGTTACTTATGTTCATATCACGAAACTATTGCGATGTTAAAATAGGCATTAACAGATTTAGATAAAACCTGTTTTTAATTTTGAATTTTACTATTTGTTTTATATGTTAAAAAATGTATTTGTGTTTTTTTTATAAAGTATGGTATAAAACAATAATAAACAATAATTATGACGAATTAATAGTGATGTTAAATGTGCCCCTTCGGTTGTATGAATGTACCCCACTAATGGGGTACATTCATACATTTGGCTTTTTTGTAAAAGTCTTATGGAAACTCGCGCATGTAGATTTTCAATAATATTAAGGTTCTACTACAATATAAAATAGTTAAGCTACTAGTGTGTCATAAATTCAAAGAGATATACCTAAAACACGGCATTCCACAAAGCAAAATATAAAAACTGTATGAAGCCTCCCCACTTTCCCCTACCCAAATAATTACCATCCAATAAATTAGTTGCATAAATTATTGTGTTTTAAGAAATTGAACCGTCATTTTCCCAGTACCTGTTGATCTAAGGTACAGGGTATGTTTGACAGTACCGAAGCAGCAAGATCACGTCATTATGACGTTATTTTTAAGTTATTTTTTGACACTTTTGGTCATAAGACGTCATCAGACCAAAATTATGACGTCATTTTACTGAAGTCTTTTTGACGTGATTTTGTCGTCATACTAGCTTATAAAAATCTAATGACGTCATGTTTAGAAAACCTACCAGAAAAAATTTATGGCATATGATTCGTGTCAAAATCCAATGGAAATATCATATAACAGAAAAATTAGACTAATAATATTACAAAATTGAAATAGAAAAACTTACACTACCGATAGATGGCGCAATGGACAATAAATTACTACGTTTATTCAACGTCTTCGTTTCTTATAGGAATTTTTTAAAACTTGTTGTTATCGCCTACACCGTACTAATGAGTACCAAAATAGTTCAAAAGCGGTCTGCGGTTGGTGATCTCAATTGGCTTTGAAGGAAATACCTTCGGCTAGTGTAAAAATCCGCATCTTCAGGTTGGACAGTGTCTCGAGAGATGCTAGCTTGCAGTGCAAGGAAATTACAAGATTACAAGCAGTAAGGAGTTTTTCATATTTAAATTTTTTCTAATAACAAGAAGTATAATTTTACTAATTAAAATATCATATCATTTAAGCGTTTGAAAAAAAAGTATATGCGTCAATTTCTCGTCATCTTAAAGACGTCATTAACGAGGGCGTCTTTTGTCTGTGACTTAGGGAGATCATTTTAACGTCATTTTGTCGTCATATTATGACGTCTTTACTGACCAAAAATGACTAAAAAGAGACGTTAATACGACGTCAGCTTGCTGCTTGGGTAGAGATTTACTTAGATTTAATTTCTATAATTTACTTGCCGACTCCCGGTAAAACTTGATGTCAATTACCAGATTCTTTTTAGTACGATATCAACGATGAGATTATATCTTACCGACGAACAATGACATTGTTCTTATGAGACTCTTGCTTTTCGTGTTACTCAGCATGGACCCGGTACAGCCACTTTGATAAGTCCTGTGAGGCAGGCGAAACAAGTCAGTGAAGCGGATCAAGCTGAATGACTCGAAAAGCAGAAATTCTTTCTCTTAACTATTTTAAACTTACTTATTGTATAACACAATATCTGGCAACCATATATGTTCTGAAGGAACGTGTAATGTTTCGACACCTCCGTAGTCATCGGGGTTCCATTTTAATTTATAATCATTCCATTCCTATAACATTAAAAAATGGTTAAAAACCTATTTTAAAAAATAAATATAAAAACTACAATTGAAGGGCTTATTGTAACAACATAAGAAGCCACACAGTCACAGAAATATGTGTTATTCACTATTTTATTTATTTAAAAATATAATTGGCCAATACAAAAAAGTTTTTGTTCTTGGTCCCAACTAACTCATAAATAATTATTATTTAAGTTTATTTTTGACTATTTCATAAGAGTGTTTGAGCAGCCTACTCACATACGTTTTTGTAAAGCGGCCTGCTCACATACGAATTTGTATGGTGGCGGATTTGTCTGGCAAGCATGTCCGGCGAACAATCCGCATATGTGTAGTCGTGTGCTCGCCGAATATGTCCTGCTCGGCGTACAAAGTGGCTATATACTCACATACGTATTTGTATTGCGGATTTGTCTGGCAAGCATGTCCGGCGGACACATCCGCATATGTGTAGTCGCGTGCTCACCGGATATGTCCTGCTCGACGTCTGTCGTTCAAGACGACGCGACGATCAGCCACCCGACCGACATACGTTAATTTCACATCATTCCCAGCCAATAAAATTGAAATAATTGCATTGCGTCTGAATGGCTTGCGAATAAAGCCGACTTGTCCCGAAACGGTTGGAGGGATTTAGAATACGACAAGTTAATTTTTTCCTAAGAATAGGATTTTGTATTGATATTTACGAGAATAAAATAGGTACTTTGCGTTTGTTTGTTTTTAAAACATGAAAATATATATATTTTTTCTTACAGGGGCGCACTTAGGGTGAAAGGGGGATAGTGGATAGGTAAAGGCGGAGAGTCCGATAATATAAATATGGGTACTTATTGTGGGATCCCAAGATGCAAAACCAGATATATCCATCTATCAAAAGAAAAAATGAGCAAAAAGCGTAAAATGATACATCTTTAATTTTAAATTTTTGACTAAAAATTTTTTAGCAGTGTAATAAATATGACTTCTTATACTTTTCCAGAAATGATAAAATTTATGAATCAAATTGTTACAAAAAATGAAATGAGCTTGAAGACCGGTTATTTTTGTTACCACCATTGATACTTAAGGCTTTTAAAGATAAAGGAACCAGAACTATTATTATATAAAAAATTACTAGTAGAAGACTAAAAATATACAAATTGCTTGATGTCGTCTTAAGACTTAAACATATTTTCTTCTTGGGTCTCACCACCTTTAATAATGCTCATTTGGCATAAAATACCTCTGAAATATTGAAGTTCTAATCGATAATCTTGCTTTGTTTCAGTTAAAGTTAAAATAATCTACCAAAAATGTCAGATGTCATTTGTCGTTGGATATAATTAATTTTAATACGTTGCTAAGCAATATGATATGTGTTCGGGCTGGATCTGTTTGCCAGACAAATCCGCCGTACAAATACGTATGTTAGTAGGCCCCTTTACACCGGCAAAATGTCATAGCAACTTTCCGTTTTCTACTGATTATTTTCCTTATAATGAAATAGACCAATCAGACACCACAATTTTTTGAATAAAATTTGTTTAGATTAGTAATTAAATCACATGTACTGTTTAACAGTGAATAAATTTCTTTCATCCAAACTGGTTGTCAAAATTGATTGAAAATGTCTCGCTTTATTATCATTAACATTCTGTGTTGTTGACTTTAGTGTTAGTTTTTAGGAAATATTCTAGCCATATACCACTTGACCTACAAATATAAATCGATTAAACTACCCAAATATTTTTTGCAAGATTGGCTTGGCAATAAGTTTCATGGACAATAATTTAAAATATTTGATTTTAAACTAAAAACACGAGCCCGCGCTATTTTTCAACAAAAATCTTCTTCATTTCATAGTATGTTGGGTAGTTAAATCGTTGTGATATAATATATGATTATTTCCCTCAATAGAAAATAAACCAAACAGAAACCACAATTTTTCGCATAAATTTTGTTTAGATAAGTTATCTAACCACATGTGCTGTACGTTTAACCGCAAATAAATTTCTGTGTCGTCCAAGCTAGTTGTCAAAATTGAAAGAAAATGTCAAACTTTATTCTCAGTAAAATTCTGTGATGTTGGCTTTAATGTAATTTTTTTTAGGAAATAATCTAGCCGTATACCACACTACGTACAAAATTAAATCGATTAAACTATCCAATTTTTTTGTAAGGTTGGCTTGGCAAATAGTTTTATGGACAATAATTTTAAAAAGCCCTTGAGTTTTTAATTTAAAATAAAAACCCTCGACCGCTGCGCAGTCTTGAGTTTTTATTATATTATTGTACATTCAACTATTTTCCAAGAAAAATCTTACTCAAAATATTGTTGGGTAGTCTAATCAATTAAATTTATAGATCATGTTATATAATATATGATAAAACTTCTACCTGCCTTAATAAAACCAACATGATGGTATTTCAGCGACAAAACTTAGTTAGATTAAAATAAAAAGGTAGAAATCTATTGTTCATTTATATGCAAATTAAAGGGTAATGGCGCGTTTACACGTGCATGAAATTAGTGGCGCCAGTCCACAAATCACTGCAAGTATAAATCTCTACTCATGCGTGCATAAATGTCAAAAGTTAGTTGCTTTTAACTTTACTATGCGCCAGTAGAAACTGGCAAACGGGATCAAGGAAAGATCTACGCTAAATTGGCGGTATCTTTCTTCTGGAGCTATGGGAACTGTCAGTAGTGAAAGTGAAGGTTATACGTAACACCATTAGCAATTCTTGGTTTGACAGTCGACAATTTATGCATTGCATCAATTGTAGAATTATTTTTGTTTTCTTTTTGGAATTTTTGGAAACTACGAGCTCGATTATCCAGATTTTCCGCCCCTGGAAAGCATATTCCGGAAGGGAAAGTGCTGGTGGATTGGACCTGAAGGGAACAAAACCAAGAAAAAGAAATAGAATAGAATAGAATAATTAATATTTATTGCAACGTGTAAACATAAATTTGCGGAGCGATTTGCCAGTTTTCAGAAAACTTTATATTAAATATTTGCTGAGTTATTAATTTTAAATGAAAAAATGAGTAAAAAATGGACTTCTGCAGGTATTATCACATTTATCAAAGTTTATAAACAAAACCCATGTTTATGGGACGTGCATTCTAATACGTACAACGACAGAGATTCTCCGGAAAACCCATACGATCACTTATCAAAAGCGATGTGGATTCCACGATTTGATATTCCAGAAGTAAGGGCCAAATTTTATCAACCACAACTTTTAAAAACTAAAACTGGTAAGCAAAAATACTACTTCTTTATATGCAATTACTGTAAACGATTACTGGCACGAAATTTAAACTGGCGTTGGTAATGGCGCCACTAATTCCGTGCACGTGTAAACGCGCCATAAGGACTTACTTGTTATTCTCGTAAAATAGTCTTGGCGAATGTCATTCGAGAAAAAAATGAGCTACTAATAATAATCTTTATTTCAAAACTATGTTAATAAAAAAACATAAACGAAATAGTGTTAAGGAAAAAATTTCTACATACTAATATCATATTTTAACAATTCTTTTATATTATAAGGCTCGATATCTAAAAGAAAACTGAATAGGGTCTTTTTCAGGACATTGATATTTTTAATTTTCTGCGGTTAACTATTATAAAACTGGAGACTTGAGTAATATGCCCCATTTTCCTTCATTTTTAATCTATGCTTAGGATAAGTGTAGTTAAGAGTTCTTGTTGGATACACTTTTTGTGGTTCACTTAAGTAAAGTAAATGTCTATTTTAAAAAGAACAGCACACACTCCTGTATGTAAATTGCAGTCACAGTTTGTAGCTTATTCCGCTTAAATTTTACCCTGCATGTTTCCAGTGGTTTTATTCCCAGGATTATTCTTTTCGTCTTTTTTGGCAAACAAAAGGTCTTTCGATGTCCCTGCAATTTCCATATTAGTAATTTATGTAACAAGTGCATAAAGTGATACTTTTTTACGAATGGAAAGTTTGACAACACGAGCCGTTAGGCGAGTCCGGCAATCCTATGAGTAAAAAAAAACACTTTATGCATGTGTTACATACTGTATTTTTCTACGACCGTATAAAAATTTCCCAAATTACCAGTTTATACATGTTTTATTTATTTAAACTTATTAATTTTAATTTTTGCAGGACAGCCATATTGCAACAAAAATCATAGACTCCTTATTTTTAAAAGACAATTATCCTCTTCATAACTATACCGTTATGATTTTATTTTAGAAAAACATATAGTACTTACTTTTGTAGAAAAATGCTAAAACAGTTTAAATTCCTTTTCAATTTCTTAGTCATTCAAACTCATTATAACTATAAATTTTAAATAATTTCTATTAAATTTATTCGCAAACTGTCAAATTTTAGAACTAGTGACACATGAACTAAAAGAAATAATGACGAAATCAAAGGTAACTTGACCGTTTGGTTCAGTTGATGGCGCGTTTACTGTTACATTGCATAAATTAATATTTAAGTTTATTGCAGTTGGCATGGAAACAAAACACTAATTCAAATTGTAAAAAATGTCTTTAAAGTATTAAAAATAGTTACTTTTTTTAACTTTTTGTGTAATGTACTAGAATGGAGTACTTTATCTTTATGTTAATGATTGCACTTTTTTTAACGGTCGTGAAAAAATATGATATCCCATTTTTTAATGTGATTCAAAATTAAAGAAGTGGACTGTTCTTTTTGTTAGGTTATCTATATACTTGCTTAAGGCCCTAACTGTTTATAAATATATACAGGTTTTTTTAATTACGGTACGAAACTTTAGGCGTCAATTTCTTATGTTCTTTTATTAAAAAAAGTTCATGTAAACAAATGTCCGGACATGCTTCATTTCTAAGATACAGGGGGTTAAAGTAAAAAACAAGTCAGTATTTTTTAAATATTTTAGAAACGCTGTAACAGATTTAGACAAAATTTAGGGTACTTATTAAATGTAATAAGGCGCTTGTAAAGTTCCACCTAGATTAGGATTATTGAGTTAGTGGCGTCTCAGTGGGCACCACATCCAATATAATTCGAAAAACATGGAGTACGTCACTGACTTTTTATAAAGTTTAATATTTTTTCTGATTTAGCAATTAACAGTCCAACTTTTTAGTCTCTGTTTTTTTGTACTTGCCTTCGTTTTCAAAAAAAAATATTAAAGCAATCTTTAATTTATTCTAAAAGGTACCCATAGACAATATAATATAAAAGCAAAAATAAAAAGAAAACAATTTTTTGGCCTTAAAATAAATAAGCAGTCGTATATTTTATCGAAAATCGTCATTTTTCTTATTTACTATGGTCGAAGTTGTCAATTTTTAATTTTGGATTTCATTTTATGCTGTTTGTGGCTACTCTTTAGAATGCCTTAAAGTGTCTTCAATTTTTTTTTCTCAAAAACAAAGCAAGATATGAAGAAAATACTAGTACTAAAAAATTGCAGTTTTCATAACCTAATCCAAAAAAATAAATAGAAATTTTATAAAAAGTCCGTAACATATTTTTTTTATTAATTATATTGGCTGTGGTGCCCACTGAGACGCCACTGGACTCAATTGACCTAATATAGGAAGAGCTTTTAAAGCACATTTTTACTATAAATAAGTGTACCAAATTTTATCCAAATCAGATAAATGGTTTTTAAGATATTTAAAAAATACCAACTTTTAAAAAATAATTCTCTTTATCTCAAAAATGAAGCAAGTCCGGACATATGTTTATAGAAAGACATAATAAATCACCCCCTTGAGTTTCGTACCATAGTTAGGAAACACCCTGTATAATATAAAATATTTCATTTGTTTTGTTTAGGTTTGCTGCTTTTTGGTCATTTCTTTTAGGACATTCATTCAAAGATAATTGTTTGGATAAATGATTTAATCACATGTACTATCGCGTTCATAAAATTCTCAGACAGACAACACGTTAGTATGCTTATAGCTCCCTAACTATAATAGGTGAGTTTTTGTAAATACGGGTATCGTATTCATTATTTAATGTCAACCTGTTAACAAATGTCAAAAATTAATTATTTTTTTACTGACACATACATTAGTTTTGATTGTTTCGGTGTTGATTCAGGTAATTTATAATAGTTCAGGAGATCAAACGAAGCAAACCTGTCTGAGAATTTTTTGAACCCGATGGTACTGTTTAACAGCGAATACATTTTTGTCATCCAAACTGGTTGTCAAAATTGATAGATAATGTCAAACTTTATTATCAGTAAAATGCTGTCTTGTTCGCTGTTATGTAAGTTTAATAAAAGTATTGTTATGTAAGTTATGTCATTCATGAAATTGCCAAGCAACAAACTTTCATAGAATCGAAATAATTTTTCAGCAATCTTATGATATTATATACGACAATACTTCATTTTACATTTTTTTTAACTTAGAAATTTATTAAGTACGAATTTTGTGTTTAAGGCTTATCATGTTATTGCAATAAGCCTCTCAATTATATGTACATATGAAAAAAGGGCACATCATTTTTCAAAAAAACTGCCAATCAAATAAAATAAAATTATGAACATTAAAGAGATATGTGTATCATATGGTCATAAATGTTTAATTCTATTTAAAAATATTTTGTTTGTTATTTTTTTAAACAATTTGTTAGTTTCAATTAAAATAATTAATTTTTAAAGGATTACCTGTTCTACCCAAACGTTTGTCGTCATAATTTGACTCTTTAAATTCTGAAACAAAAACATTATTTAAATAGGTATAATAGGAAAAATATTTATAAAGAATTAGTTCAAAACACCGTGAGCGGCAGATCTTTGTCATTTTGTAAAAGCTGAAGTTTGGCAGCTCTTGATCCCAACATAGGTAGAAGTGATGGGAGACTATGAAGTTTGTCTCATAGTGACTTTGGCAGGTACCAGGTACCAATGGTTAATAAATTAAAACTTAGTTTTTGTCATCTTGTAAATGCTGAGTTTTATATCGTGTTACTTGGGTACCTATTAGAAGATTTTGATTGTTCCAACCTCTTGGCAGACAAACATTTTGGCGTGGCCCAATGGTTGTGAAGAAGACCAATATTTATGTTACTTAACAAAGATGATAACAAAAAGTCTTATGTAAGATTTGTAGGGCTTGGATGTATACAGAGTGTTCCAAAAAAAATGATTGCTGAGTGGTCAGGTTTAAAAAAGATTTTTGCAACACTCGGTACTTATCAAAATATTTTTAAGACATGCCTACTTAGAAAGCCTATAATTCTTAAATAATAAAAATACTGAACTTCATCGGACCACGGGTCACACAAAAAGTTTGTCTGCCGAGGGTGGAACTGTCAAAAGTGTCTGCCGACTGAGGAAATATCTTCTAATAGGTACCCAAGTAACATATATAAAATTCAGCTTTTACAAAATGACGAAAGTTATTTTTCACTTTGGTACCTGGTACCTGCCAAAGCCACTATAAGTCAAACTTATAGTTTGCCATCGCTTCTTCTTCTTCCTATGTTGGGGGCATGCGCTGATAAACTTTCAGCTGTTACAAATTGACGAAGGTCTGCCGCTTACGTTGCTTTACTTTAATGAAACAATAAATAAATAATGTGTTTTCTTACTACATCTATTAGCTGCGATAATTTTAATCCCATTTTAACTGTTAAGCGATCAGAATTGTTTCCGACAGGTCGAATGAGTCGATTATAGTTGCTAAGAAGATCGTCGTAGAGTCTTTTCGCATCAGGATTTGCATCTAAGAAACCTACTGGCCAAGTCGTAAAAACGAGCAGTGCGGCTAGCAGGCACTCCATTGAGCAATCTAAAAGAGTAAAAGATATATATTTTTTTGGTTTAATTAAGTTCTTTTAAGAGGGTAAGGTAAGGTTAATTTGTGCACAAAAGGGTACATTATTATGACTTTTTTGACGACACAGTTAATGTTTTTTGATTAAACTTAATGGCACACAAAATATAATATGAAGAATATGTGTCAAAAAAATAATAAAAATACGGCAATGACGGCACTTATTCGGAAGCGTCTCGAAAAACAGGTAAGTTGCTGTGACCATCATAACTCGGTGCTGGATCACGTAAAATCAAAGAAATTAGGTTTGTTCGTTAGATAATCGTGTTTCCCTGGTATCGCTGGAAGGGTTTTTGAACTGTTAATTTTTTTACCTTTTTGGAGGACCTTAAAGTTAAAACGCAAATTTTACGAAAAATATTAGCCTATTTGTTTTTATTAAAATAAGAAATATTGAAAAACCTTAAAAAATACTCTACAGCGATACCTTGAAAATCATTCAAAGAAGTGGTGATAAAAATTTCAGAGAAATCGATGCAGTAGATTTGAAGGTATGGTGGTCACCGTCTTTAAAACGTGAGAGTTGTGGGAAAAGCATTTTAACCCTTAAACGACAACATACTGTTTTTAATATATAAAAACAACAGGGGTCGCATATGACCCCATAAAAAATTATTGGTGTTTTAAAGTTCAATCAGCAAAAAACCTATCTAATATCTTTTTGATGGTTGTTTTGTAATTAAATTAATGATTTTGTATGGAAAAAATAATTTATTTTTGCAGATCTTGGTTTGACACTTATAATTATTCTTTAAAGCATTACTTGTGTGCAGTAAAGCATTAAGTCTTTCAATTTTGTTTTATCAGTCTGTCTTGTATATCTTTGTGCTTTTGAAAGAGTGTATTTCTACGTAGTTTTTCTTTTGTATGAGTAACAATTATATGCAGCATATTGACGTCAAAATAAAATTTCCAAGCTTCCTATTCAGCTTATGTCCCTTTAGGCCTAGGAAGATGCAAAATATTTTTTTCCTGTCCATTTATATTAAAAAGTGCCATCTGTAACCTCTGCTTCCATAAATAACTTTTTGTAGATGTGCTAAAGGTACTTTATCATCACGATTCATTTTTAGTTGGTTTATACACTATTTCGACAGCCTCCACTTCTTTGTTTTCTTGTTCTTCAGATTCACTTTCAATATCACATAAGTAATTATTATTATTGTCAATATCCTTATTACTTTCTTCATGTCGTTTTTTAATGTCTTTTAGATTCTTTTAACTTTAATATACTTTTTGATAGACATGTCTTATTTTTTGTTACGCAAACAACAACAGGGTTCGCTGGCGACCCAAACACCCATAATTCAGGCAATAAAGTTCTGCGGCATACGTTATTTGCTGTGCTAATAGTAACAGCCAATCTAGAGAGGTAGGTGTAGCGGCAATATTATAAAACAACTTTTACAAGAAATATGTATAAACTATTATGCGGTGGGGTCACGGGCGACCCTGTGTTGTCGTTTAAGGGTTAAAGTTAGCTTTGTACATAAGAGTCATGGATAAGGTGGTTTCTTAACCCTCCGTGTTAATTTTGCTTTAATTAATCTCACATTTTTAGATGTATTTTAGCTCAGAGAATCTAAAAATCGTTATAAGAAACAACTGTATATAAAACCAAAGATTTACGCTATAAATGTTGCGTTTGTTAAGTGGAACACCCTATTTATTATAAGTTTTTTGATTCTATTGCCAGTCCTAAGTTTTTTAATAAGCGTACTATAGGGCTATTGTTAACTGTTTTTGGGTTATTGATGCCTAAACAGTGATATGTTCGGCTTATATTATTTAAATAAATATATTAGTGCCTGGGCCAGTAATAAAATGGACGTCATAATAATAGACTTTTAAAACCTTTTAGAGTACCACGAATATTCATATCGCCATATATAAAAGCGGCGATTTAATCCAGTCTGTCATTGTCAAATAATTCGGATGTCGGACTCGGCAAACGCGTCACTTTCGGGCAAGTTTACCACAATGTTTTATTTGAAATTTTTAAACATTGTTCCATAAATGGTAAGCGTAAAAGTCATGAAACCATAAGGCTTAAACACATGTTTCGGGAATCGTACTAGGATTTCGTGACTGTAACCCTTACGATTTTTGGCACAATATTTAAAAACTACATGTAAAATATTGTGGTAAACTTGTCCGACAACATTTGACAACCTGGGTTAAAGCGCCGCTTTCATATGGCGATATAAATATTCGTGGTAGATTCGTCAAAGAAACTATCCTAAAAGGTTTTAAAAGGTTCTTATCATAAATTATATTCCATTCCCAAGCATTATAACAATTTAAAATAAAGGTAATGCAGGTTATCACCTGATACTTTAAAGTCATTGAAGTTTTCTTTTATATGTAGATTTTATATTAGTTTTTATAATGCATTATTTTTAGATAAAAAATTCGCGAAAAGAGTCATTAAATACTCATCCTCTACTTATGAGCGGCCAAGTTTTACAGAGCAAAGACACCTTTAATCTTGTGGGCATCTCATTTGAAAGTAACCTTAACTGGCATAAACACATTGTATCTATAGCCACGGCAGCTTCAAAAAGCTTGAATTTCTCCTTCAAGCCAAAAAGTATTTTCCCTTCTAATTTATACAATTTATATGTGTCCCAAATCCGACCTCCCTTGGAATATGTTCTCATATCTGGGGCATGGCGTCTCCTACAACCCCAAGCATTTTTGATTCTATTTAAAAGAGCTATTCGTCTCATTAATGATCCTTCACTTACAGAGAAGCTTCCTCTCTTGCCCATCGACGGGCTGTGGGGGATTTATCGCTTTTTATAGGTACTTCCACGGCGTTTGCTCTGAAGAATTGAGATTTTCTTTTAAGCCAATAAAGAACATTGGGAGGTGAATAATTTGTTTAGAACTTTTGCACCATGTATCTTAGAAGATAAAATATTTATGAAATAAGTTTATTTAAACATCAGCATCTTATTCCAAAACACCCTGTAAACATCAGTTCCTAAGGCAATAACTCCATTAAGGACCCTTTTTTATCAGATTTGTTTCAGATAGCATATTGTGAACAAATCGATGGAAACAAGAATGAATGAAGAGCTACGTTCAGCACTTAAGAGTTTTATTAGTCTTTTACCGTTTATCGTCGACAGTGCTCTCGGAATTGACATATTTTTAAGTAACTTTTAACTGATTTGAGTTACGAGGGTCAGGAGTAGGATTGATTGCTTCGGTATGGAAAAGAATAACAAGGAGGACTGTTGTCATACCGTGCATTCAAATAAAAACGAGCCCTTTATAATTCCGTTATTTGAACAATAATAAAAAGAATCCCGAAAATGTAATGTAAAAAGTTTTTCCTACGACCACAAATGAAAATGACATAAAACGCACTCAGACTCTGACCCTTCAGAAAACGAATAATATCACACGCGTGTTGAAATCTACATTTCAACACTAGTGTTGAAAAGTACATATGACAGCTTCTTAAATTCCAATAAAAAAAATTACAATGTATTTTTAACAAATTGAAGGTTTTGATTTACCAGTGCTAACACACATTATCAGTTTTTCAAGTTATATTGATTTTAGTTTTATGTTTAAGGACGTATTAGATCATTTATAGACATTATTTTATAACCGGGGTATACACGGTCATGCAAAACTGTCACATCTGTCAAAATAGCCAAAGCTCGTGCGCAAATTTGACCATGTGTATTAAAAAACTGCCACATCTGGCTTGGCATGCGACTCGATGTCCAAGTTTGATTTTTCGGGGCGCGCGTCATGCAAACTTGTGCATGTATAGGACATGTCAGTTACCGTTTCAGTTTAGGAACGTCGTTTACGGGGTTATATTGTTGGTTTTGAGTTAACAAAATGGCTCTTTGGCACCAGGAAGATGTATTGCGTGATTTTATAGATAATAAAAATCTTTTCGCTGAATTGTTATTTGCTGTTTAAGTTGATCACACCACCAGCAGCCAAAACTGACGCTGAACTGACAGTTACATCTGAATCGTGTTTATCAAAAGCTTAATTTGACATTTGCTTTCATGCAAATGCGTTTCAGGTTTGCATGAGCGTGTATACCCCGGTATAGCAAATGCTTTTAGTAATAATAGGCAACCCATTAAACATAAATGGAAGTGCCCAAAGCTACGTATGTGGAAACAAGTATGCATCATTTGTTAAATTCTAACCTAACCACAAAATGCAAAACGGCGTAATTAACGTTATTATCGTTATTTATTTAGTGTTTTGTTTAGTGATTAGGTGTTTGCAAGTTATTTGAAAAACTTAATTAACGAAATAACGGTACAAGCATTTCTGTAAGGTAATTAAATTTAAAAATTCATGCTTTTAAATAAAGTAATTTATTAATTTGGATTTTATGGCACTGACATTGATAAACGTCAATTTTTTTGTCAGTTTATCTTGTTTGTGGTAAAATTATATATTGAATTGGGATTTTTGGTAAATATTTTTTGGTCGTAGGAAAAATATTGTACATGACTCGTGCTGAATGTGACTTTCACACTTTCGACACTTGGTATGTAATATACTATTAAATTTTCTCTTCAACAGACTTTGGTTTTGCAAAATCGGTTCTGTAGATTTCGAGATAACGTACCCTAAATATTTAGTGTCTTTAGCCCCTGTAACTTTTTTATTTTTTAAAATAATAAAATATAATTAGGCAAAAGATATATCATCTAAATGTGCAATATTTCATAGATTCAATTGCTTTCTGTTACTTTCGGTTTAGCCAGAAACGACCTAAACTTTATTATTTAAAATGGGATACCCGGTATATTTTTATTTATTGGGATAGAAAACATCATTATTCAATGACACTCCGTTTGCAACTTTTTGACATCTAACCTCCAAATATTTTTAGTTTTAAATCTTTAATCTAGAGTGCCTTAAATGTAATAAAACATTAAAATTTTGACCAAGTAGTCACAGCAAATTCAAATAGTTACATCTATTTTCCACGACTCCTTGGGCCAATATTTACACTTTTATTGCAAAAATAAAACGCTAAATCAAAAATTAATTAATACTTATTGGTTAGATGTCAACAAGTAGTCAATAGAGTGTCATTGTACTTAGAACGGTATTGTCTATTCAAATGAATAAAAATATACCGGTTGTCCCAATTTGAATAACATAGTTAAGGTCATTTTCGGCTAAATCTGAAGTACCAGAAAACAATCGAATCCATAAAATATTGCTTATTTAGGTGATATACCACCGTACCAAATTTTATTTTTATATTTTAAAAATTTCAAGGACAAATAAGAATTGACGTGTTTGAGGAATTATAAGGGTTGACTCGTTTGCAAAAATTGCAAATGTTATGAACAATAAAAAAGTAGGGGTTTGGTTTTTTAATATCTAAAAAACTATATGAGATATTTAAAATTTAAAAAAGATTTAAAAAGAGGAAGAAATTTCCTAAAAAAGTCCTACCTCCCGAAGCTGTATCTTGAAATTTTATAATTTTTACAGAGCCTCGAAAATAGCGCTAAAAGCGGGCAGTTTTGACATTCGCGCGCGAAAGGAATTTTTTTCTTTAAAAATCATAAATTGTATTGTTCTTAGAGATTATTATATATGGCTGTTTTTGTTATAAAATAAGGGATTGAAAAAAAGTTTATAACAAATTGTTTATTAAATAAACAAATAAAGGTTGTTTTTTTCCTAATCTCTTATGATTTTTAAAAAAAACAAAGTTTCTTAATATATATATTTAGTGGTAAAAAATGATTGTTTAATAATAAATGCCCTTTTAGCAATAAATATATTTTTTAAGAATATTTTTTCCTTAAAAATCATAATTTATAATAACAATGCAATAGAAAAAAAAATTGATTATCTTATAAACAATGCATTTATTTATAACAATTATTTAAACAATAACGCTAAAAATAATAAAACATTATTTTTATGTAGCTTTCAACCATTGAAAATCACAATATTTGAGATATTTAATTTTTTTATTACCCTAATGCAATTTTTGATTTTTAAAATTCTTTAATTGTTAATAAAAAAGTAGAAAATTACCATTTTAAATTTTTTCCAACAAGAATCTATTTTTATACCTCTTAAGAATAACTCAACAACATGAAAAAATCTTAAGGTTGTAGTTGAATAATAATCGGGCTTTTTATGTTAACATTCTATCAAAAAAGTTGTTAACTAACTAATGGATAACTAGTGAAAAAATGGGGATACAAATTTTTGGCTGGCAAATAATTATTTATTCATGTATCCTAATTGTGCCAAAATTTCTATATTCTTTACTTTTCAAATTTAATATGACAAAATAATTTTTTTCTGTTGCCGTGTCCGAAAGACAGACCGCGCGCAAATTTCATACTGGCCGCTTTTAGCGCCATTTTCGGGGCTCTGTGAAAATTATGAATATTCAAGATACAGTTTTTTCTTTAAAAATCATAAATTTTTCTAAGAGATAGATAGAGAAAAATATATATTCTTTATTTGTTTATTTAATAAACAATTTGTTATAAACAAATAAATTTTTTTACTTCATTTTTTAATTCCTTATTTTATAACAAAAACAGCCATTTATAATAATCTCTAAGAAGAATACAATTTATGATTTTTAAAGAAAAAAAGTTCTTTCCGCGCGCAAATGTCAGATTGCCCGCTTTTAGCGCGATTTTCGGGGCTCTGTGAAAATTATAAATATTTAAGATACAGCTCCGGGAGGTGGGACTTTTTTAGGAAATTTCTACCTCTTTTTAAATCTATTTTTAAATTTTAAATATCTTTTATAGTTTTTGGGATATTAAGAAAAACAAACCCCGATTTTTTTTATTGTTTATAACTTTTGCAATTTTTATCGGCCCCTTTCGGAAGTTTTTCTTAAACTTTCTATACGTTATTCCGAATCGAATTATACTCGATCAGTAATTTTCGTAGTATTTCATTGGGAGTTTTAAACATTAAAATTATGCAGGGAAAGAGACGGTTCTTATCTCAAGCAATTTCTGTCAATGTGTTTCATTAAAAAGGGTATTGTTTAACGCTCTAAATAAAAGATACTACGATGAGTGTTTTATCACTGACAACATTTTGTTGACATTGTAGCCAAAACAAAAACATGGAAATAAAAACAACTGTTACTTATGAATTGTATTCAAAAAATGCAAAAAACACTTGGCTATTAATTTTTATAACGTAAACTTTGTTAAGTATGTATGTTTTTTTTTATAAAAGTAGCAATCAATATGGTAAATGCGTTTAGGAAACACTATTGAAAATTAAAATTAAACAACTTGACAAACCTTGCAATTGCAAATTTAGTGCATAATGACATTTCATAATCAAGTTTTGCTTGCTGTTGTTGCAGTTATTATTTTATTTTTTAAATAATTTTAATGATTTATTGGATAATTGTAATACAAAATAAAAATAGTTAGTCTTAAACTTCTGTTAAGTGTTTAAGTGGTTGCCATCATGGATTTCGTTAAAAGTTCTGCACGAAGCTAAACGAGCGAAGTCAATTTTGGTTTATCTGCAGTTCGAGTCGAAATAACAAAGAACTTACTTTGTGGCTTTATATAAAGTTTCTCGGGAAGCTGACTGTTACTCTGCTTTGTGTTATTTAGGTTTTTAGATAATGATACTCAGGGCCGTATTATCTATTAGGCTGACTAGGCTATAGCCTAGGAGCCATGAAAAAGTAGGCGCCAGACAGGGAAGGAATAGGCGCTAGACAGGAGAGTTTTGCAAATAGGCGTGAAAAGGAGGGAATGACCTTTTTTTTTTTGGTCATCAAATTTTATTTCGGGTAAGGCGCTTGCACTTAAAATAGGCGCTACGGAGAAAAGGACGACCTTTTTTTTACTCTTCAAACATTTTTTGATGGAAAATAGGCTCTCCGGGAATTCTTACCTAGGGCGCCTCAAACAGTTAATACGGCCCTGATGATACCTTATATTTTTTGTGAAATTTAATGCCTAATAAGGTAACTGTTATAAAAATTCTTTGCCAACTAGATACCAATTTATTGCAACACTGTGCTACTTAATTTGAATCGCAATATACAGTGTGTCCAGAGATAAACTAAACTATACCTGAAAAATTTGTATTCTTTATATTTAGAATAAAACTTTTTCTTCATAAAAATGTTGCTTTCTCTGAAATGCTAAAAGCTTTAATAAAAATCTCTTTAAGATATACAGAGTGATTTAAATTCGGAAAAATATTACTTAAAAATGAAAAATCGAAAAAATATACTTAAAAATACCCATACAGTTACAACTTAACGTTGTAATTTTGTGAGCTACTACTTAAATGTACTTTAACTTATTTTAATAATGATTGCATATAAAAATTAAAATAAGTTATGTATGACAAAAAAACACTTTACACCTTATTTTTCCAGGTAATCATAAGCGATAAGTAAAAATATTTTACTTTTGTTATTACTTTTAATAATTTGTAATTAAGTTTTAAAAATATATTATTCCCATTTTTTTATTTTTAATAACAATATTTTTACAATTTTGAACCACTATAGGCTATGAACATATCATAGTCCAATTTTTATTTCAGCTTTTAGCATTTCAGACAAAGCAATTTTTTTAAGAATAACTTTATTTCGAAATATTAAAAATAAAAAATAAACAGTATAATTAAGTCCATCTGTGAACACACTGTATGTATATTTATTATTTGTCTTCAAATAAATGTCTCATTTGATCGTTAAAAATGCACTTTTTTTTTTAAATTTTATTCCAATGAATTTTAATATTAAATACACCTTTAACTTATTAACGTATAACTGACAACTTAAATAGCTTTTACGAAATAAGTTTTTGTAACAAATTTAGAGTAAATTTGTTAAATGTTTTCTATATTTAAATAAAATTGCAACTAAAAAACAACATTAAAATGGTAATATTTTAGTATTAACATCGGTTTTCGGAAGTTACCAAGACCCATTTTATTTTTTTTGTCAAATTAGTTATTAATTTTAAAGATAAAATTTCTTTGTTGTTTTTAAAATATTTATTAAAATGAACTTAATTGGAATCTCAAATAAACAATTTAATTAAAAAAAAACGTGTAAAAAAATTATCTTTAACTAAAGTAGTACCTGTAGTTAAAAATCAAAATTCTTGGTTGATCTACTAACCATAACTTTATAATTAAACTCATCATTAAACCTAAATGATATAGTTGTTTTTAAATTATCAGTTTCATAATATTTAGCAAAATTTTATTATTTTATGGAAAATATAATTAAGATTTTTTCTGTTTTCAAATAAACGTTTTTTGAATATTATTTTTCAATTCACAATTTATAGTAATATGAAAAACATTTTATAATTTTGAAACTTGATTATAATATAAAAATATTTTTTACTTAAACAGTGATTCTAGGTCAAATTATAACTTAATTTACTTTTTCCAGTTTTCGTTGTCAATACGTGATTCTTAACGCCCTGTTTTGTGAATATACCTTCTTTTTTGTAGGTTAAACTTACCGAGAAATCCTTCAAAAACTACATAACTATTCAAAAATACCAGCACACACACCCATTTAAATAACCAGCTAAAGTGTCCTTTATCTTTTTTCTTAACTTTGACACAAAACATTTTATATTAGTTTATAGCACAACATTTCCAAAATAGCGTTTAATACATTATTTTGTATTCAAATTAAGGATTTTTAAGACAAACACTGCTTAAAAAAATACCTTTATTTTGATATATTTCACATCCGTCTATAAACTATACCGCCCGATTGAGCGTATTTTGTCTCGAATCCATCCCCTAACAATACACCCCTGCTTAAAGCGCTGTAAGGGAACAACCCTACGTTACTAACCACTGGCATTGCAGCATCCTTAAAGGATCTCATTCGGGGTTGGTCCCGAATTTTGCCGAACATCTTCGATGGTGGACGACAATGTTTACGTCAGTCGATATTTTGGTGCTTTTAAGAAAATACCTTACAATTTTTTTTTACTTTTGGGTATATATAAAAAAATTATGTTTTTATAAAAAAACCTAAAATATTTTCATTGGTTTGAACTAAAAACAATTTTGAGAAGTTCCATTTTTTTACTTTTTTAAAGACATTATTTATAAAAATGTAATATTGTTAACCTAATAAAAGTAGTCTTTTTTATATTTAATAATAAAAGCAAGCCGACAGAAAGGTATTTTTGTATTACCTACTATACCAAATACAGGGTGTTTTTCGCAGGTGGTTCCTACTTTTTTTACCTTTCAAGATAGAAAAATAAAAGTTAGTATGTTGTTATTTGACATAATTGTGGATTGGTTGACATATTACTTCTGGGTTAACTAAAAATGACTGCTACTTTAAAATTTTACATTTTATCTTATTTCAATAGAATATAACGTTCTTAATACAATGACACCTTACTTGTCATTTCTTTACACTTTGCTCTCAAAAATTTTTTTTTTTAATTTAAATCTAGAGGGCCACGATTAAGCTAAAACGGTTTATTTTAAGTCAATAGGCCATGAAAAAATAAAATTATTCTCTTTTGTTGTTTACTACTTTCCAGGGCGGAGTTGAAGTTTGCAAAATCCTGTTTAAGGTCATAATTCCTTTTTCAAAATGGAACGAGATAAGCTCGTTGGCATATCCTAAAAGGGCATTTAATTCCAAATAACTTGCTGCCACAGAAACGGTATTACAAGAAAAAATTTTTCTCAAAAAGCAAGTAATAATATGATTTTAAACCAACCACAACACTAAAAAATAATATCGATTTATGTCAACATCATGAATTTATTATGTGCTTTGTGAAAAAAGTCTTCCTCAAAATACCGCCCATGTGGTACTAAATTATTCGGAATAAAATGCTCTTTTAGGATACTCTCTGGCGGCTACCCGCGTTTTGAAAAAAAAGGAGTTATGACCATAAATTGGCTTTTGCAAACTTTGACTCCGCTCTGGGAAGTCATAAAAAACAAGTTACGAATCATTTTATTTTTACATGGCTGCTTAAAATTAATTAGAATGGGTACCTGTGGCTATGTGCACGTAAAAATATAGAGGAAACAAATAAAACTGCTATATTTCGTGCAAACTTATAATCAAATCTAAAATGCGTAGCAGAGCGCTTTCGGTAAAACCATCATCAGTGCTACTTGTCAAGCAGGAGTAACAGCTCTGAAATGCATAAAATTTAAAATTTGTTTCATATTACACATAAAACAATTAATATATTAAAATTTGGTACAAAACTAACAAACATCCCTCAATGGAGTTTAGAATTTAAAACATTTTTCGAGTGCACAGCCTTTTTCTCTCAACCATTTTGTCGTTTTAATAATTTAAACTTAGGTTAATAAGTAAGGAAAAACAATTTCCAAAATCGTTGCATACTTGATAAATACCGTAATGAATCTACCAGTAATAATTTTTTTATCTTTGGACAAACCACGAAGGCTAAAAGCCTAAATACTAACGTACCGTGGGTGTCTTAAGCGAGGTAAGAGGGAGTTTGTTGACACGGAACTTAAATACTTGAAGATTTGGGGGAAGGAAAGACCTCCGCGGGCAGCAGTTTCCACAATCTAGAAACTCTAGGGATAAAAGAACGAACAAAGTGAGAAGTTCGGGGCCTGTCCAGTTGGACCGTATAGGGATGCATACGCGCGGAACCACGAGTTTCTCTGTTGGGAACCGTGAGTGGAGGAACTATACTGGACAATTCTTCAGAGCAGAAGCCATGGAAGTACCTATAAAAAAGCAATAAATACCCCACAGCCCGACGATGGGCAAGAGAGGGAAGCCTTTCTGTAAGTGAAGGATCATTAATGAGACGAATAGCTCTTCTTTGAATAGAATCAAGAATGCTTAGGGTTGTGGGGGACGCCATGCCCCAGATATGAGAACAATATTCCAAGGGAGGTGGGATTTGGGACACATATAAAGTGTATAAATTAGAAGAGGAAAAATACTTTTTGGCTCGAAAGAGAAATCCAAGCTTTTTTGAAGCTGCCGTGGCTATAGATACAATGTGTTTATGCCAGTTAAGGTTACTTTCAAATGTGACGCCCACAAGATTGAAGGTGTCTTTGCTCTGTAAAACTTGGCCGCTCATAAGTAGAGGATGAGTATTTGATGACTCTTTTCGCGACAAGGAACATGATTGTGTTTTGGAAGCATTAAAATGGACGAGATTTTTGGCGCCCCAATCCAATATTAAATTAAGATTAAGATAAATGACAATTAATATCTAATAAAAACTAAAACGTCAATTAGAAAAGTGACATTTTATTTATTTCTAGTGGATTCATTAACGATTTTAAAAACATTTAATTGGCTTATTAGAAAATAACAAAATTTACTGTGCGAGCATATCTTATCAACGTCTTCAAAATAGTCCATTACAATTTTGTTATAAAAATAATAGGGAAGCCAATATTTAAGGGTATCAAAATTTACATGGGATTTCCTATGGGCAAGTTTAAGAATGCATCACTCGGTATATGTACAACAGCTTTTAAAGAAAATAAATATACATTCAAACTAAATTAAACCAATAAAATTTACTTTCAAATATGTTGAAGTGTTTCGCTTAATAATTTAAAAATAGATGGGATAAAAATTACGCCCAGTATATGTTGCTTTAGTCGGAAGTGAGATTAGAGAAATAGAGAACTGGAGTAGAAGAAAAGGATTTTCGTTGCTCCGCGACCCTGATTAAGTAAACGAGAACGAGATTACAATGTTAACTGTTTGACATTTAAATTTTTTGCTGTAAAATCAACTAGCAGTATTTACCAGAGATAATTGTAAGGCTCGATTTTAAATGCTAACCTCTTCGTCGTTAAATAATAACGATTATTAAACAATGATTAATATTTTCATATACAGGGTATTCTATTTAAGAGGTAACTCGGCATTTCTTTTACTTTCCCCGTTTTTTAGAGAATTTAAAATAGCCAATCATAGTAAGTATTTTAGCTTGAAAATTTCTAAAATCATAACTAAAATACAATTGCAAGAAAAACAAAAACTTACACCACAAATTTTGCGTTTTTATTAAATGGGACACCTTATTTGTTATTACATTTTTGTATTTTTAACAGTTTTTGAGTTATTGACACTAAACTGTCACAACAACAGAAACAATTTAAACACGTTATAAAAGGTTTCCAACAGAGGCCCATTAGGGCCTCGCGTTGCCGTATGGCAACACAAAACCTATTTATTGCAAACGTTCTATTTTTATTTGATTTTGCTTAAAATAATAAAAAATAGCTTAAAATAATAACGAAACGTATACCTTTTATTAATTTAGTTGGTTACTCTTAGTTTAGAAAACGATTTTGGCTTTGAGTAGAGGGGCTATACCAGTACGAGCACAATAGGGTAGTTTTTCCCATGTATTTCTTATGGGAGAAATTTAAGGTTCGATCTGCAATTTTGGTGCCATCCCAAAGCCTAATATAAAATAGGGGATGATTTTAAACCACGTGATAGATAGGGGTAGTTTTTATAGATAGGGGTAGCACCTGACATCATCACCTAACCATATTCGAAACGACCTATAAAATAATTAAAAAGTCTCGCCTGGACCCGGATTCGAACCCGTACTGCTTGCGCGAGAACCCAACGTCATACGCTATAGAGGATCTGATAAGTAAATTGTTAAACGGGGTCCAATTAAAGCGTGGGTATTAGCATAACAATGAATCAATGCATAGTTGCCAGACCTAACACTGAATTTAGTTAATCACCTGGAGATGACCGCATAATAAACCGAAGCGGCAACGCTGTATATAATTTCTCATAGCCACATATCAAAGCGTCATCGAAGTTCGAACGCTTATCTTCTGCACGAGAAACCAAAGTGATAACAACTAGTCCATCCGGATAATAAAAAATGTTAATCCCATATGTGGTTCAGTTATTTTCTATATTTATCATAATTAATAGGAAGAAGAGGTTGCAATATTGCGAAAACACCAACATGCACACCGCTGAAAAATGTAAATCGGCCGGTCTTATCAATATGCATATCTACATCCGCTATAAAAATTCCATTATTACGAATAAAAAATTAAAAAAAGAGATAACGCCCCGAAAAGTGGTTCTCTAAATACCACGAAAAAATACAACAAAAATTTAGACAGTATAGGATCTTGGACATGCCATTTAAACACATGTAAATTTTGTAGTCAAACATGGACAAAGAAGTAACCTATGGACAATTAAGTATATATTGGACAAAATCTCATAGCGTTTATATGGGAATTTTTTTAAAGATAATGGACTAAGTCTGATATGGACAGGGGAAATTTCGGCAAGAAAACAATATATTTATTTTAACGTACATTATTTATTCTACTAATTCTTAAACTACAAGAGACTAATATGTTTTACAATTGATTCTCTTTGTAATTCAGCTTTTTTATTTAGTCCTAACTCTAACAGTTGTTTAATTAATCGTTGCTTTTCAATTTGTTTTTCTTTGTACATTTCCTAATAGACATATCAGTAGTATTGTTGTTTGAAAAATTTTTCTGAAAATACGGCACTGTTTTCTAAAATACGGCACCGTTTTTTAAAATACGGCACCGTTTTTAAAATTCGGCACCGTTTTTAAAATACGGCACCGTTTTTTAAAATACGACACCGTTTGTTAAAATACGGCACCGTATATTCAAAAACTTCACATGGAATCAAACCCCTAAACCAAGTAAAGGTGATTATCTCAATCCAAGAAAGAACAATTTAAACAAGTAGGTCATTTGCAAGGCAAAGTATAATTTTTCAATAAAGAAACTGACCTCACGGACGAGAATATATCAAAATGTTGTATAGCATTACGTGGAAAATGGTGGTAAAGTCCATTGCTAATAAAAATTAGAATAAAACCTAAAGCTTATTATGCCTTCTTTACAGGGTGTCTCAACTCATTTGTACCTACACTTAAAAACTAGCCCCCTCAATTTATTTATTAAAAAATATAAATATTTTAGTATTTTTAGTAGTAATATGCATAATTGGGCAATAATATTGTAATCATTGCATAAACTTTACTTGAAATCAAACCACTAAACCAAGCAAAGCGATTATCTCAATCCAAGAAAAACAATTTTAAAAACAATTAGGTCCTTTGCAAGGCAAAGTATAATTTTCAATAAATTAACTGACCTCACGGACGAGAATATACCAAAGTGTTGTATAGCATTATGTGGAAAATGGTGGTAAAGTCCATTGCTAATAAAAATTAGATAAAACCCAAAGCTTATTATGCCTTCTATACAGGGTGTCCCAACTTATTTTATACACCAAGTTACTCTGCCCCTGTACAAGATACAAAAATAAACTTAAAATAAAAAATATTTAATTAGATACATTCTTATTACTGTTTTTTTAATGAAACACCCAACATATTTTAAGAAATTTTGACTCAATAATAAATTCTGCATCAAAAATATATAACACAATATACGTCAATTATTGCCGGTTTTTGCGATATCAGCAGCATGTGATATACTCATTAACAATTAAAAGTGAAGAAGGAAAATAATATTTTAATTCTTATTATTTTTAAATAGTTCTGGTTGGTTCTGGTTTGATTCTTTTATTAAGAAATAGTTCTGTCACTACAGTCAAAAGTGACAAATAATACAATAACATGTAATTAATTACCTTTTATTGTAAGAACTACTAATAGGTTAGTCAGCTATTTAGTTTATTTTAACTACATATTTACTAACCTAACTTAAAAACCCGCCATAATTGACGTAATGATGTTATTTTAATGCAATTCAGTAAACATGTGTCTAAAATAAACTAAATTGCTGACATATCTATTACTAGTTTTTAAAATAAAAGGTAATTAATTACTTGTTATTATATTATTTGTCACTCTGGCAGTGTCACAAATAATTTAAAATATTTAAAACCAAAATATTATTTTCCTTCTTCACTTTTAATTATTAATGGAGTATATCAACCTAGTGCTGATATCTCAAAACCAGCACTAATTGACGTGTAGTGTGTTAGTTCTAATTAGTTCTGGTTACCTACTTGCCAATTAAAATCATGTTTTAAAACACCTTGTATAATAACTATTACTATCACTAAAAGAGTGTATCCAATTAAACATTTTTTTCTAAGTTTATTTTTGTATCTTTAAAGGGGTAAAAGTAATTTCCTGTATAAATAGAGTTGGGACACTCTGAATGTATTACATGCCATGCTGGTTCATATTTTAATTGTAATGCTACATTTACAACCAATTCTGAAATTTCAAATTGACATTTAAACAATTGGTTAAACTTCACCTATCAAATTTGGATTGGACAAGTGAAGTTTAACCAATTGCTTAAATGTCAATCAATTTGAAATTTCCAAATTGGTTGTAAATGTACACTAATAGCGGCTTTTCTACAACGTCCTAAGAATACCAATTATTTTTTTTATAAATGATTATAGAACAAAACTGTTTAAAAAAATGTTTTAAAAAAGCTGTCATGCAATGAACTCGCGTTGCCATATGGCAACAGCAATTTTTCAAAAATCAAAGGTTTGTTTAAAAATCTTATGTTAGTGTTACTGTGCAATACTTTGCTAGCTATAAAAACAGAATTTATATAAAAAAACACTTTTAAAAACGCCGTCCTTAATGGGTTAAGAATGATACATCTTTCTAAATTTTTACACTTTAAATGAAGTTTAATCCATTAATTCTCTTAAAAGGCTGACACTTCAGCTTCAACAAAATAAAAGCATAAAATTTTAGAGAAAATCGATGCCAATTTCCTAAACGGCAATTTGGTTATCCCATGTTGGCCGATATCGGGAAATTAGAAGATTAGACGGATTCTCGGATTTAAGATATCATTTAACTTTAAGAGTTATTAATATTATATACAATTATATGTGGATAGTTAATAGTGGATGTTTCCAAATTCGATACGTATACATATACAACGTCTTTAAAAGTTCTTAACAAATGGAAAACTTTTTAATATTAAGCTTTATAAAAATATACGGGGTCATCCAAATTAAGTTACTGGTAACTTTGTGGCTACTCGAAATACGAAATAGTTTAAATTAGCAAACTAGCGGCATTTTTTACGCTCTTTTAAGATATAAATAACCCTAATTTTTCCTGAAACCAGGTTTTTATTTTTGAAGTAATGTTTACGTTTTTTCACTACCCTGTATATCCTATGGTGATTTTTATTATAGCTTTTGGTATTTCAGACACGGCAGCAAAATTGTTTGTAAAGAATAACTTTTTTGAAATATTAAAAATAAAAAAATTACAGGGATAGTTAAGTCCATCCGTGGACATACTGTATGTTACATGGGTATAGTGTATCTCAAAGTATATCGCTTTGGCTTTTGACTCCATACTCCAATATACCTGCCGACAGCAATAAAACTGCGGATCAGTAGGTATTTAAGGGCAGAACATTAGGGACGGACTCTCATAGTATAAAGATTTATAATTTATTGTTTATTTAGGTAGGTATAATCTTAAAATTACATTAAGAAATTAAAATATATGCAAAGTTTTAATAATTATAAATAAATTTATAACTATATTATCTATACGTACCTAATTACATTTTTATCTAAATAATATAAAGATTTATAATTTATTGTTTATTTAAGTAGGTTTAATTTTACAAACAATTCTATGGAGGGTAGCATGGCTAATATTATTATTAGTTTCTTCTTCTTCTAGCTTCTTTTTCAGTTTAGGTAAGATCAACTCCGCTTTCATAAAGACAATATATTTTCCTTCCTATTAGGTCTTGATCACTATTGTCTATACGGTGAGATCGAAAATCACTACGCTTTTTTGTTTTGTTCAATTCTTCACTATTAATAATATCCCTTATCGACGATATTGGAGTTTTTGTAAGTAGACAGGTTTCTTTTAAAGCTTCTTGTTTAATAAGTCCCCTACTGATTAAAGTTTCATACACACTTTTCACAACCTGTTTTGCATCTAATGACAAATGATTTCGACGCGACATAGTTATATATTCTCGTAAAACAACTTTTTCAAAACGCACAGTAAAAACGGTTATTCAACACTGCAACTAAAATATTAGCAGAAATATTTATATAAATGGTCAAAACTCAAGAGATATTTATACCTGGCCCACCCCTGTCATTATGAACTCATGGGTTTGCCCAATAACAATAGGTCATAAAATCATTAAAGGTTTATTGGGGTATTGCCGTCAAAAGCCAAAGTGATATACTTTGAGGTACACTATACCTATTCGAATATATTTTCTTAGTAGCCAAACAGTTTTTACTGTTCCAACCCCTTGACAGACAAACATTTTGGGGTAGTTCAATGGTCCAAAGAAGTCCAATGTTTCTGTTATTTAACAAGATATGACAAAAAAAATATATAAGAGACTTATGGTTTCCAAATAGGCATGTCCTAAAGCATATTCCAATAAGCATTAAAAAAAACTAACCTTACAGCAATAACTTTTGGGACATCCTGTATATATCGAAATATCTTTAGGACATGCCTATATAATAATCCAACAACCCTTATCTAAGACTTTTTGTTATATCTTGGTAAATAACAGAAGTATCTGACTTCCTTGGATCATTGGGCCACCACAAAATGTTTGTCTGCTAAGGGGTTGGAACAGTCAAACCTGTCGACTAAGAAAATATCTTTTAAAGATAACCAAGTAACATATATAAAATTCAGCTTTACAAAATTTCGAAATAAGTTTTAATTAATTTACCTTTGGTACCTGGTACCTGCCAATAACATGTTATGAAAAAAAGA